>OZ017739.1:136857320-137424820 GCA_963969285.1 Odontomyia ornata
CTCGCCAATTTTTAGTATGGAAATCACTAATTTTAGATTTCTGGGCAAATGTTGTAATGTATGATACATATAATATTAACTGGAAAGTAACGAGTCAACTCTATAATTTGCAATCACTCAACCCTTATTATTTCTTTCGGGAATTTTATAATCCTATATGTAACGTTTACGTCTAAGGATCTAAGAAGGATCCTATACCAATCTCATTGGTAAGCAAAGAATGAATGCGGAAGAGAAAAGCATCCTGAAATGTTCCCTTTAACTATTGTTGAATTGTATTTATGCCACATTAGAATTAATTTATTGGTTATTTCCGGTACGAATGATGGACTAAAATGTACCGTTTATGTAGAACATTTAGGATACTGATCATTTTTATCATCCGTCACCAAAGGACTCGGTATCTCCAACAAATCCTTGCATAGTGCCAATTAATTTTCACTTTTCGTACGAAATATCATTTAAATTCAATTTCTCGACATCAATGTAACATATTTAACTGTTAATATCTACAGAGCCCCTGGAAGGATCTCAATTCTGTTCCGATGCATTTTAGATCATAATGTTGTCCTTCATTTGAAACCTCTACAATCAAAATCCTTACACGCGTCGATCAGTTATGCTGAAAAATTGGGGTGAAAGTCGGAATTTTTTTAGTTTTAACGGTAACAGCCCTTTACCGTTCCTTGAATTTCTTATCCTTTAAACGGGACCTAACTGGAAGAAAGACGTATCATTTGCCAAAAACAGGACTCTTCAGTCTATCTCCGTTTAAAAGTTATGCGTGAACATACGAAAAAAAAAGCAAAAAAAAAATATACGCGATGAATTGATAACCTTCTTTCTTTTGGAACTCGGTTAAAAATCACGTTTGTTATTTTGTAATGCCATTTATGGCAAACGTGCCTGTAATTTTCGTATCCCACCTGATAATTTGCTTCTGAAAACTGATTGCTGACATGAAATTTGGTTACAAATCCTGGATAGTTCGATCAGCCTGCCATTTAATTACTGTTTCGAGTATTACGCATAAGAAACGACCATACCATATAGCTTCATTTTCTGTACATGATGTACCTGCGTATGCTATCTCCCAAAATATTCGGTCATAGCACGGCGATGTTGAGAAATTAGCTGCTTTTACGAGTAGTTATAAATTGTCTGAAGGAATTTCGCACAATAAATAGCGTCAAAGTAAATGTAAACTGCGAAATTGTTTCTGACTTTGCTGATCTTGATAGAAACCACAACCTTTTTTTTGGGGTGAACGCTGGAATATTTTATCAACATGTTGATGATTTCTTTTCCCTTTTTTTCTTGTCTAAAGGTCCTCAGGTAAAAGCACAGATCGGTTTTTAACGTTAAACATTTTCCGTGATGAATTTGTTAGTTGGTCGCGGCTCATGCCTAACAGATTTTTTTCATTATTCGAGTGATTTTGAAAGAATGGGAACCGATAGTCTAAGTGATTTAAATTTATAGCAAAGGACATTTGATTTGTTTGCAGTCTCCCAGAGATGATTTGATTTAATTTGCAGAGAATTCGTTGAAGTTTTAATGATTGTGAAACATTTCGACGAATATATACCTACATATTTTGCAAAAATTTAAATAATATTGTGAAATATTGCATTGTCAACTGTTTGTTGTTGATGATGTTGTTAACATAGATGATGGCGGTGATGACCAACATTTACTGTCGTTGATCGTCATACGTTATCTGAATTATATAAAGCTCGGAATTCTCGTAGCGCTCGATATTAGAGGTCGGGTTAAATGAGGTGTTAGAAGTGGCGGAAACCATTTAGCGATTGCAAATATATTGATCTCCCATTGCCCTTTTCGTGATTGCTCCTCGAGCAGTTTGCCTAGGTGGACTGCTCGATTACTGCAAGTAAGGAGGGTACCTCTTCAATCAACATAGATTGTTAAGCACTAACCTGTAAATGATAAAAGAGGTACTTTTGTGATTATATTATATAATCTTTTCATTTAATTTAACCGTAAAGAAATGAGACTACATCTTAAACCTCACTTATGTACTTTCTTTGTCCATTCTAACAAAATAGTGCTTTGCCGAGGTCATAGGAGCTCCATACTCCGAATATGCCCAGGGCCCACAATAAGTTAAAGATCGCCCTGATTATGGGCGCATAGTCTAAGAAGTTGTGGCGATGAACGTTTTTTTTTGTGGTAGGGAGGAGAATGCCATTTATGCACAGAGTGTGGGACTCCCATGCTCGCAAGAACGCGACTGGACTACCCACTAAACACCTCCCCTGTCAACCTGAGAACCCAGCCTGAAACCGTTTGACACATTACTCCGGGCCAGGTCTCATTTTGTTATACCGTGGGGCGCCTTCAAGCTGGGGAGTCCCTTTCCTAGCGGGAAGGAAGAGGAAGTGCCAGAAAAGCAATCTCTCAGCCCCAACGCCCCCGGCTGCTGTGAGTCCCTTTTATATTTTAGGACTGTCCGTGCATAATCTGCCACCTGGTTCCATTTGTCAACCGATTCGAGCATCACCGCAACTATGTTATCCGGAGTGAGCCATCCCGTCTCCCTCTAGAGTTCCCTTCGCCGCCTGACCCATTTTGTACACGCAAAAAATGTGTGACAGGCATTGTCCTCCTCTCCTGGGCAACGACAATCGGGGGACCGTGACTTACCAATCTTGTGCAGGTAAGACTAAAACCCCTGGCCCGCTCAAAAGCTGGGTCAGATAGAAGTCAGTCTCACCATGCCTTCGATTTAGCCACGGTCTTACATCCGGGATGAGGCACGTAGTCCACCTTCCCTTCGTGCAATTGACCCAAGACTGCTGCCAATCGGTGAGCGAGCGCTGTCTCTCCTCGCGACAGCCATCTCCCTCGCATCCTCGTTTCGGCGCAGGTAAATAGCGCGGCGCTCGCTAGCAAGGAGGGCGATAGATATTACACCTGCAATAACTCTCACCGCCGAATCAGAAAACTGTTGGATATGAAGATGCAATCCTCAGTGCTCCTCTTCTCTGTACCTGTGCCAAACGTTTTCGGTATACCTCTTTGCTGAGAGACACCCTTTTGGTATAGCAAACTAGACCCTTAGTTCACGTGCATCGAAGACCAATTTTGCCTACACAAAGTAAATACCGACGCGGCCCAGTTTAACAGGGCAATCGCAGATTTGGAAATGCAGGCATTACGGCATGTCGCCGATATTGTAGAATCACCGCCTGAATCCGCCAAATATGACGCGTTAAAGAAAAGACTTTTATCTACGTTCGCAGTTTCGGACGAGGAAAGAACGCGCCAGTTGTTGTTTCACATGGAGATGGAAGAGCTCTGATCCACCCAGTTCCTGCGCCGATTACAGTGCGCGGCAAGCAAGTCTATTCCAGACCAATTGTTGTAAACGCTGTGGCGACAGTGACTGCCACTCAATGTGCGAGCCATTGTGGTGGCTAATGAAACCAATAATTCAGAAGAACTGGCAGCAGCTCTGGATTGACTAACTAGCGTCGCTGCCTCAAACGTAGCATGCATTCAAAATAGTGCAAAGTCACGCTCAATGCCAAAGTATGAGCAATCAGTGAAAAATATTGCGGAGATAAGGGCAAAGCTTAGCCGAATTCAAGCACCTTCAAGACAAAGCATCGCTTCCATGTGTAGATCTACCACCAGTGGCTCGGTACCAAAGCAAAACGTTGCATTCTTCAAGGGGCTGGTGGGAAACGAGTCGAGCCGCTGGCCCAATAAGCGACAGCTAGTGGCACATCCAAAAGTCGCCTTGAAATTTTTGACAAAGAAACAAAGCTGAGATTCCTCATCGATACAGGAGCAGATATATCTGTCGTTTCAGTATCCCAGAAGCACCTTGCTCATTCATCGTCAGCTTTCAAGTTATTTGCAATGAATGGAATCTCCATCGCCACATACGGTGACCGAGCTCTAACCCTCTCCTTGGGTCTATCGCGAATTTTCAAGTGGCGATTCACCGTAGCCAAAGTATCACGACCTATTCTAGGCTTAGACTTTATTCGGCAAATGGCAAATTATCAGATCCCAATAAGGACGCTCTGCTAAAGGAAAAGTCAAGGAATACAACCAAAAGGAGATTTCTACCGTGAATGCAACTTTAACTTATGCCTCACTCCTCAGAGAGTTTCCGGGACTCACTAACCCGGCAGTAGCTGCACATGCCCAGGTTCATGACACGAAGCATTATATTACAACGACAAGCCCCTGGTGGCAGACTGGCCTCAGCGATTAAATCAGGAAACGCTACAAAAGGCACGGTATGAGTTTCAATTCCTGCTTGACGATGGATGTTGTCGACCTTCCAAAAGTCCCTGGGCAAGCCCTTTGCACCTCGCTCCGAGGAAAAATGGTGGTTGGTGACCATGTGGGGACTACCGCCGACTGAGCGCCGTGACCTTGCCAGATATCTACCCGATGCAACACATTGGGGACATCTCACTGAATTTGGGCGGTGCATGGTATTGTTCAAAGATCGATTCGTCCCGAGCATTTCACCAGATTCCGATAGCTGAAGAGGATATTCCAAAAACTGCAATTACTGCGCCTTTTGGCCTTTATGAATTCACAGTAATGACATTTGGTCTTCGAAATGCTGCACAGACGTTCCAGCGATGCATGGACGAGGTGCTTCGTGGACTAGATTTTTGCGTGTGCTATGTTGATGATTTATTAATCGCCTCAAAAACGAAGGGAGAGCATGTGCAGCACCTACGACTTGTATTTCAGCGTCTATCAAAATACGGAATTGTTATCAATTTAGCCAAAGGTGAGCTGAGAGCCAGCCGGTTAGAGTATTTGGGGCACGTTATCGACGATAAAGGTATAATTCCCCCAAAGTTTTGTGTGGGTGCCATTCGAAACTTTAAAAAACCAACTACAGCTAAGGATATTCGACAGTTTTTAGGAACCATAAATTTGTACAGGCGGTTTGTTTGCAATGCTACAGTACTACAGGCTTCACTCAACGGGTTGTGTACTGAACGTTAAAAAGAATGACAAAACCGTCATTAAATTGACCCCAGAAACTAGTGATGCATTTTAAACTGTAAAAACAGTCTCGCTAATGCTGTTCTATTAGTTTACTTTCGAGCCAATGAACCTCTCAGACTCACAACCGATGCATCTGACCTTGCAGTAGGCACCGTTTTAGAGCAGAAGCAGAATAATTGGCTACCATTGGCGTTTTTCCAGAAGAAGTTGTCTGCTCCCAAAAGTAAACATAGTGTATATGATCGCGAACTTCTAGCTATATATTCCAGCGTCAAACATTTTCAGTACTATTTAGAAGGTTCTAGTTTCTACATCCTCAAGGATCACAAACCACTAACGTATGCATTCGCTCGGACTGCAAGCAAAGCGTCGCCACGCCAGATCAGACATCTCGATTACATCTCGCAGTTATCCGCATTATCGCGGGCGCAAGTAATGATGTCGCCGATGCGCTCTTGTGGCTGGAAGAGATTACGATGCCCACAGTAATCGATGTATCTGAACTGATGAAAGAGCAAGAACGAGATGTCGAACTACAAGGACTGCTTCGTTCTAATACTACATCCCTAAAACTTGTCCGCCAGCCTATAGGCTCAAGTGATGGAATAGTATACGGCAAGTCACTGCAACGATTAAGGCCCTTCGTTCCGCTGACGTAACGAAGGAAAGTATTTGACATATTTCATCAGCTAGCGCATCCCAGCGCACGTGCTACAGGCAAAGCTATAGCTCAGAGATACGTGTGGACAAACATGAAGAAAGACGTCTACGTTTGGGCTCGTTCATGCATTCCATGCCAGCGCTCCAAAGTTGCTCGCCATCAAAAGAACACAGTACAGCCTTTTCTGATGGCCGATTTCAACATATCCACGTCGATATCGTGGGGCTACCATCGCAAAAACATTGTTTAACGATTAGGTTACCCGTTATGGCACGCCTCAAACAGTCACCACTGATCAAGGTACTCAGTTTGAATCGGTCAGCGCTGTTCAAAGCCCTGGCTGTTTATCGGAAGTACGAAAAATAGGACATCACCATATCACCCGGCGTCTAATGGATTAGCCGAGCACTGGCATCGGAGACTGAAAGCTGTGATTATGTGTCACTCTAACTATTCTTCCTGGTCCGACATCCTTCAAACCGTGTTACTGGGATTGCGCACCAGCTTTAAAGAAGAGTTACAGGCCTCGTGTGCAGAGTTGCTATGCGGAACTACACTGTCCATCCCGGGAGAATTCGTCAGCCCAAGCAGTGAATTTATTGTTCACCTTTGGGATGTCATGTCATCAATCAGGTCCATGCACACACATCCTCACCAGTTTTCATCACCAAAAAGCTGAGTACATGCACACATATTTTTATGTGTGTTGATGCTGTTCACAAGCCACTTTCTACACCGTATACGGGACTACATCTTATAGTGCATCACCTGTCGAACGTCGTTCACACGATCGGAATAAACGGCCGACAAGTCAACGTGTCGATGGAGCGCCTCAAACCCGCGTTCATTAAAGCTGTAGCAGACGAATATCCTCGCGATCATACATCGGAGCTGATAAGCGTAAATTCGACACCCTATACGTCAGTAGCTACGCAGCCTGCCTTAACCCAGGCACCAACCAACCAGGTTATTCCTGCTCGTAAACAATTGCAACCGACCGCGCAGCCATCGCCTCGTGTGTGTATATAAAGCATCGCCCAACACCAACCAACACGCCTCCCGCAGGAACAAGAACATATGTACCTACCAAGCAAAAAGCACATATGTTCGAGGCACCATACAGATCATGACATTTGTACTACCTCACCAATGTCACTCGGGAGGGAGTAGTGTGGCGACGAATATTTTAGACGTTGTCAGGAGAACGACGCCAACCGCACACATCGAAACACATTGTGTGGCTGCCAGGCCGTCAACGTACAATACGACGCAGCACACTCAGTCGATCATTACTGCTTCAATGAGTAAGATAATGAGAAACGAAGACGAAAAACGCGATGCGAATCTTTTGTTACCCTTGTATAGTTAATAAGAAATAAACGATAGTAAACTCTAATCTAACCGTACTTGCATTATTTCCTAAAAAGCAAAGAATTAAACAATATTGGAAAAGCTAAAATCCATTCGTAATGTTTTCAATGAAAAATGAAAAACCGCTGTAAAAAAGTGTTAGAAAATGATTGAAATGATTTGGTTGACTAGTATTTAAAATTTCTTTAATAAATAAATGCTTTTTTCGAGGAAAAACAAGTTGCTTACTTTCCCGTCCCTTTAAGAAATTGATTATAGTCCACCTTAGCGTTATATTCTTTCTAATTTTTAAAAATAAGTTTAGTAATTTAATATCGGTAGCGTAATCTCACGTCAGGAGGGTCCCACTAAAACTCACTAAATCTCACGAAAAACGGAGCAGGTGGTAGGTGTGTTGTTATTGAACCTAAATTGTTATACTTGACTGTCGTCTTTGCGAGATTGAGTAGTCGATCTGTGAATCGTCGGCTGTTATTGAATGAAAATTTTTCTTTTAGCATGGTCAGTGTTACATCGACGGGTATAGGCATATAAAGTGATGTCTAGTCGTAAAAGTCGACAAGTGTTAGTCACTCTAAAAAAAGTGGTAGAGTTCGCTAGATCGCGGCTGTTCTTTAATGTGTCTTTATCGTCAAGGTGCATGTATACCCGTCAATGAAACACTGACCTTTTAAAAAGAAAAACTTTTATTTAATAACAATCTCCTAAATACCACAATCAGGCAAAACGATTTAAGGCCAAGGACGATTTGGGTATGGGACATCCAATGTCGCCAATAATGTCAGAAATATTCTTAAAATCTATGGAAGAAGTCTATACAATCAACATTTTTAAAAGATTCGATGCAATGTTTTACAGACTATATGTAGATGACTGTTTCATCGTTATTGACTCACAAGAAAATAAACAAGTTGAACTACTTACCTATATGGATGAAATACACCCAACTATAAAGAAACAAACGGACAACTCAACTATTGTATATGGACCTAACCGTGAATACGATAAGATTACCAAATATACAGAAAACCAACCACAACTGATCATATCATACACATAACATCCAACCACCCCGCACACATACACTAGCAACATACATATCATTGGTGCAGAGACTCCGCCCCATCCCCATGACTCCTACTAACTATTCCAACGAACTAATCAGATTTACAGAATAGCTAGTAATAACGGATACAAACAACATGAAACTGACACAATTATTACCCAGTACAAACAAAAACAGGAGCGCCAATTGACTGAAATGGAATAGAACGACCAACAGTGGGTTTCGTTAACATACGCAGGCAAAGATACACACAAACTGTCAAACTTCCTTTGGAAATACAAACTGCAAACTACATTTGAAACTAACAACAACCAAAACTGAATGACACATCAATATACGAGAACAGCGGCATATATAAACTGCCATGCAAGGACAGCTACATGGCACACATACAAAAGACAGTATGGAAATCAATGACAAGATACAAAGAGCACCTACGATCTTTCTTAAACAACAAGGCAGACCCCAATCATGCAACGCACCTACAAAACTACGCACACGAGCCTGGCACTATGCCAAACATTATGACATTGCTGCACAAGCAAAGCAAAGGACCGAGGCTTGACATCCTTGAAATATATAAGCATAGAAAAACAGACGTTAACATTATCAACGAATTTTCTCAATTATATACCACACTCTGCGACGAAAACGGAAACGACATGAAACAGAACAAACGGACATCCAACAACCCAAAAAACAAAAACTTTATATCCCTCTACCTGATCAAATTTGGTACTTACCTGCTTCACCCATCCTGCGACTATATGAGGTAATTCCCCTCCACATCCTTTAGATGCTTAAGGTGGCTCCAAGGGGTCGAAACGCAACTGCGCACACAACAAAGCAAGGCACGACGGCTTTTCAAGAAAAAGGGAATTAGCCTAATTAATAGATGTTCCCAAATACATATATTTAGAGCCCTTTATACATTGTTGAAACTTCGTTGAAAGCAGAACTTTCGAGAACTGCCATCTATCTAGTTCCTAAGTTCAAACAAATATCACGACCCTAGACAATTAATTTATGACAAAAGTGTTATTTCCATTCATTCGATCAAACATAAAGAGGATTGTTGTGTAAGCTTCCATACTATTCGGATGTAAATTTCCCCATCCCGCTCACTTTCCTGCGATGATTAATTCTTTCAACATCATTGTTTTCCCAGATAAATCCTTTGTTTGTCCACGTATGAAATCGGCATATCGGACTGAGTATTAAATAACATGAATTGTTTGTTTATGCTCGCCAACGGCAAATATAGCTCGTTACGAAGAGCAAGAGCTATTCGTGTCCATCGTCCGTTCATTTGCCGTACGATTTTATGATGTGAAAATAATAACACATTTCCGAATGAAGTTCCGCATAACCATCGCACCTTCTCACACCCAGAAGTCAACGCTTAAAACAAAGCGCATACCTTTTGTATCTAGGCTTCCCTGCGATATGCAGGATGTAGAAGGAGGGAGTCTATAAGGCAACAACGGCAGAAGGACGAGGAAGAAAGGTGCATACATACATTGTGGTGAGGAGCGATAAGGTAAAAATATATGTTTCACAGAAAGGGGAGAAGGGGGAACACAGCTCTATTGCAACACTGCAATGCATTATGATATTGTATTCGAGATAATGTAGGACTCCGAGCGCCCTCTTCATATTCAGCGTATTTACAGTATCCTTAAGAGGTCCTTAATGAACACGTAACAATACCTATACAATCTGCAAATGCGGTTGCGAGGAATGCTGGAGGCAGATATGTGGAGGATGCTTGACAATGTGATTTGCATATTGAATGGCATTTATTAATTAATTGCAAGTGGTCTTATAGATATGTGCAATATAATTTGATTGATGACAGTGTTTAAGGATTGTCCTCGCCGTGTTGGAACAATTCTGCTCGTCCTAGATAAATTTACCGAAGCGTTTAATGGAATGCTCTGTTTGGAATTTATTATGCTTAAATGATTCGTGTGATTTCATTAATTATGAATGTCTTTAATACATGTTAGTTGCTTCATTTTTTTAGGGCTTTGTGGAATGAATTTTACAAAGGCCTACTAGTTCCGCGTCCTGTCTATCCGTCTGTTTATTCCGTCCGTCCGTCTGTCCATGCGTTACAGCAAGTTTTCTCAGAAACTATAGAAGCCACAAAATTTATACTATGAGGAAAGGTCAGAAGTGATGGTCTCTCGAAAATTTGGGTCATACGAAAAAAATGTTAAGGGTGGTCCCCTTTATGCAGAAGGGACCCCTAATCGAGTTGATGATTGATATCAAAGGAGAACGAATTATATACCCTAAAACGAACCTAATGACTGGAGGGAATATTATTAATTACTAATTATTCAATTTCATTGTAGTTCTATGAAATTGATTCGGGAATGTTACTAAAGAATTCCCAAACTTATGTCAAGAATTGGATTTCAACCAACCGATTAAGCATTTTACTGGCCATAATATTGTCGCTAAAGGACAATTACCTGTCTTAAAGTTAAGAAGGCTTGATGCTTGGAAAAATAAAAATGCAAAAACAGAGTTCGATCTTATAATGAAAATTGGCGTTGGCCGTATTTCTCAATCAGCTTGTACTTTAACTTTACATACGAGTATGTTACCTAAACAGGAATCATTGATTTGGCATCCTTGTGGTGATTACCGTCGCCTAAACACGATAACGGAACCAGATAGGTACCCGATTCCTCATATCCAGGGTTCTTAACAAATTTAAGCTGTTGCTTAATTTTTCCAAAATTCATTTAATTCGTGCATACCATCAAATTCCTGTTCCACCTGAAGTCGTTCATAAAACAGCAATTATAACCCCTTTTGGCTTATTTGAGTTTACCTGCATGCCTTCCGGCTTAAGAAATGCTGCTCAAACCTTCCAAAGGATGATGCATCAGTACTAAGTGGTATAGAATTCGCCCATGAATGTCTCGACAAAATAATTATTTTTAAGTAAATCGAATGAGCAACATAAAGATAACATTCGGGAAGCTTTTGGTCGAATTTCAAAATACGACCTCAAAATTAAACTTTCCAAGTGTATTTTTGGAGTATCTTATTTAACATTTCTTGGCTATGACATTTCGATGGATGGAATTAAACCATCTGCATCCAAAGTTGAAGTTATTATTAATTTTTCAACGCGAAACTCAATTAGATCAATTCAACAATTTCTAAGGATGATGAATTATTAACATCGTTTCGTTCCAGGCTTAGCAAAAACTGTCGCGCCAATTTATGATCATTTAACTTTATTGCAAAGAGACAAAAAGTTGAACAACAAATTTTTCTGGCTCTTATATTATCAAGTATCATTTGGAAATATAAAAGAAGGCTTAGCTAATGCAACCTAATTGAACTATCCTAAAGACAGTATTGATGATCTTGAAGACCAGCTGTATACACAGAAGAACAAAGGTCCAAGTATACAAATCTGTGATAAGACCTGTGTTATGCTATGGGTGTGAAACATGGACCCTAACCCAAGTATCCGCAAATATATTGAATGCCTTTGAGCGACGGGTCCTGAGGCTAATAATCGGAGTGAAGCTTGACGGAGACCAATGGCGAATTCGGTACAACCATGAGCTGTATGAAATTTTTGACGAACCGGAGGTCTCAAGGATTGTACGCTTACGGAAACTGCAATGGGCTGGACACATGAATCGTATGGACGAAAAACGGATACCCAAGAAGGTATTCATTGGGAGAACTGAAGGCCGGCGGCCAGTGGTGAAACCGAGGAAACGCTAGTCTGACTCAGTCGAGAAGACAGTTCATCGCTGCTCGAATTTCGGAATTGGAAGATGTGGTCAACGAACCTAGACAGTTGGAGGCACTGTTTGCAGGAAGCGAAGGCCCGAAAGGGGCTGTTGTGCTAAGAAGAAAGACAACTCACCATCTTAGCTAAACTTTAATTGGATCATTTTACCCTTTTCACATCAATTTTAATGTAAATCTATACGATAACTTTGCTCTACATTGAAGCTTTCATTACGTCGCACGGGTATCGAACACTCATTCGAATGGCTCCGATAGCTTTTTAAATTACTTATGGAATTCTTTGTAGCTACATGAATGAGTTGTAGCAATCGAGCAGGTTGTGCATAAGAACTGCTCGAGAAACTTACAAAAAATGTTGAAAAATCACGGCATCACTATGCTGCCCACAGATGATCCGGGTGGAACGGGAGCTACTAAAACCAAATCTCCTCATCGTACTATGGATGGATCAAAGCTGACACCATCCGAAAATCAGACTAGAAATGCAACAAGCACAATGATTGATCATCATAATCTTTGGCATGGGTTTGATTACGACAAATCACGGGATTCACTGGAATCCTTCGCAGCAGATAATCTAACCAAAGTGGCTTTTATAACACGTTTATACCATCCGAATATAAACAGTAATGGATCGATTTGTCTCGATATATTAAGATCTCAGTGGTCACCAGCTCTAACTATTTCAAAAGTTTTACTATCAATTTGCACTCTGCTCTGTGATCCAAATCCAGATGATCCCCTTATACCAGAGATTGCAAGAATATATAAAACCGATCGGGAAAAATATAATGAATTGGCACGAGAATAACCAACAACAATAAAAACAACATCAAATTGCAACAACATCAGCAATGCAAAACAGCTACAATAGCATCTTTTGAAGAGATTGGGAAAATGGAAAATGATCTATGCAAAAATAGCTAGAAAACAAAAAATCAAACTATTTCAAAGAAATGCAGAATAGAATGGGGAAAATATACAAAAAAAACACGATTGCGAGGAAAATGTGAGAGAAAGAAGAAAAAAATAAGAAAAAAAAATTTAAACTTAATTTAAAATGCTATTAGTTAATATACGTGAGACATAAGAACATTAATATAAATTCAATTTTCCAACAACCAAAAATGTGGCTATAAATAAAAATGCTCGATTCGGATTCGGCGCGGGCAAAGGGTTAAAGAAAATTCATGCATACTATAGACCAGATCTACTAATTTACTACACAACCAGCAAATAATTTCCATCTAGAAAATTCTACTATGACTTGAAAGTATTTAAAACAGACATTTTCTCACTCAGCTCATCGTTATCCTAGACACACAGAATATACATTTACACTCATAGATTTGTTAGTTACAAATCTTATCAGTGAGAGACTCTCCTTGGAAGGCAGGAGAAAGAACAATCCACCCAACGCAACTGCGTATTCCATCCATCCCATCAGTGGATGCACATTTACGTTCAGGCGCCGTCGCACAAATCATGTACGCTCAAAACCTGAAACCACAGTAACAATTCCAAAAACCTGATTTGCACTTACACCACGATAGCATAAGCAAAATTAAGATGGAATTGCAAGGCGTGAGTGCTCGAAATGTGGGATTGCTGGGAGTTGTTGCCGGGGGAGTCGACTTACAGCGCTACTCGGGGAAAGACGGTTGACCACACGGCCGCTTGGAAAATACGTTTAAATCATTCAAAATCGGGTAGTAAATTCAAATTTAAATTAAAACAATTTAAAACGCTTCACCCTTGTTACTTGAATTACCATCCCCCTGCGGAATAATGCTCCCAAGTAAAATTACATTTGTTTAGAACGGGAACAGGATTTTGGACGGTGATCGTGTCTGTCTGCCGGTCGTCTCGAGAGTTTTTTCGTCTTATACGTTGGCCATTCGCAACACTGTAATTTTATATTTGAGGATTAACTCGGGAAAGAGTTTGCACGGATTCGTGGCAAAAAGGGATCGGGACAAGGGAAAGTAGATGGACGCAAAGTGCGGAAAACGAAGAATCGTTGCGATGGTTAGACTTCCATGATCTGGAATATTAGATTCGTTCCGCGAACATTGTGCAATTGTTCTGTGCGCGCCACTTTGACCCAAGTAATATACCGTAACTTCTTGTTTGCTCTGTTTTGTGTTAAAAATAAACAAAATTAGTCGACTCTAACGAATTTACTTCCTGTATGCAAATTAAGAATCGAATGCGTGCAAAGACCGTGTAGAGTGCTGATATATAATGTTGTGGTTCAGGGAAAATGATTATTTGATTGGGTTCGAGTGCAATTATTGCTACAAGTGCACTTCATAGCGGCGATAAGAAAGGAAGAAGAAAACTCGTTTGCGATTGTTTCTTTTTTTCATGTGTTTGGGACGTGTTATTTGTGGAATCTTTGCGGTTTACTGTTACTTTGGTTGCTTCTTAGTTGACATAACTCGCAACTCGCCTCCAGAAGGACGTATGTAGAATATCTTACTGAATGACGTGATCACGCAAAAAGCTTATTTTGAATTTCAAGGCGAGTCATTGTATCGTTTTGTTGCTGTGATTAATGCTATTCTGGTAATTGGAACATCGATTCGATGGGAAAAGTTCTCGCTGACTTGGCATATTTTATTGATGTTGTGATGGTTCCGCATAATGTAACTGACGCAAGGTGAATCGCATTCGGGGGCTATATCCTGGACCATGGGCTGCATGACGTGGAAAAAAAAACCAAAAAGGGACAAAAAGAAAAATACCCTCATTTGATTCACGGATATATTAGTTCAGGTGGACCATTACTTGCGAAAATTGACTTCACGGAATATTTTTATGTCGTGGCTGTTGCGTTAGCAACATATGCTGAAAATTGTTTAGGGACTGTATCTGGCGATTCTGATTTAAATTGCTCTGCCAATAATTGTAACGTAAAGGATTATCATAATTTTTTTGTGAGTGTCCCAAACCCAGTACTTAAATAATATACCCGTAAATGCTCAGTTTGAAAGCCAGGACTTACGCACCCCAACTCTTCAACGAGCGCTCGTCATCGGAAAGGCTGGGTAAGTACCCTTTTGAGTGATTTCAATAATTTTTTTTATATATCTATTGAGATTTCTTTATAAACATACAACGTTTTTATATAAATTTCAAATTTGATATACCCTTGAATTTACATATGTAAACAAAAATGGGGTTTGGAAAATTTCATAAGGGCAGAATGGGACATTCCTTATGAATAAAGAGAATGAATCTCCTACATCTACATTATTAGAACCACCCTTCTGTTTCCTCGTTTTTCTTTTAGTCTTAGTCTTTACATCTATGGTTAACTTCGAACAGAAGAAGATTAGATTTACTAGTAGTTTGTAAATCATTAAGATCGAGTTTGAAATTGATATTGCTTGTACGTGAGAATTTTAGTATTGAGTTTATATCTTTAAATTGTTGCGTGAAGAAGAATAAAAAAGTGAATTTGTAACTTTCAAATGTGATCGATCTTTCCTTTCTTTCTGTACTGACCGGGTATAGGACCCGGTACGATGGCAGGCTCTCAACGCAAGACATGAGCCAGCCATCGGGCATCGACTAACCTCCTTTTGTTACAGGTGACTTCGCGAGTTGAGTGGCCCGAGCAAGGTGCCTCTTTATGGCATAGGGTTATGTAATCGAATTGCATAATTCTATGGCATAAATTGGACACCGGGGTACTTCTCCTCTGCTAGAAAGGCTCATGCAAGTTAAGTTGTATGAGTTTTCCACTCAGAAGAGGAATACCTGGCCACTGCAACATTTATGGATTTTGATCCAGTTGGGCGGGTGCGCGGGGGCACCATCACCACCCGGTTGCCCCTCTCTTATTCGTGGGCCATAAGCCTCGTCAGGTAAAGACGAAGTTACCCTAAGTCCGCCCATTTTTACTTGTTTCGCTTGTTGTCTGAAAAAGTCATTTTCTCTCTGAATGGTTGCCTACAATTTTTGCGACTTCGGTCGCCTTTCTTTTTGTAACCCCAGAAATTTGTGAATGCGAAATTCTTTTGTAGTGGGTCCTTGTGCTGGAGGAATGAACCCGCCCCACGACACCGCAATGCTAGCCTGCCAGCGCATTCACACGTCCCCAGACAAGGGCATTCTCGGCAAATATCTTCACCTTCATCTACCGAGGCAGCAGACCATCGCTGCAGTCCTTCATGGACTTTGAAATTACCTATTCACTACAGAGTTGCATATTTTTAATAGTTTAAATAAATATTGGAAGAAGGTGGTTTTGACGTGTGTACTAATTCTGATCAAGCCATCACTCTTAGATACACACCGGAGTCATCTATACGGTAACAAACAATTCGCATAAAAATATTGAAGAACTTTTCCAGGCGTTGCATTCACCTTGTTATGCAAAATGCAATGAGATTATTTCTAAAACAACACATGTCTAATTCAGACATCGTGTCAGCAAAATTGGACTATTTAAGGAAGCCGTATCCACGACGTCGCCCCCAGTCTGTAAACGGTACTCTAAGCGTGCGAAATGAAATAAAAGTTAGTTAAAAGTGTAAAAAGTGTGTTATTTCTGTTGATGCTTTAAACTTTATAAACATATATAATATTCATTTGGGGGATCAAATTAAGCCTAAAAGATCCTCAGATTTATGAATGAGGCTGTTCACAATCCCAAAGTTAAAAAAAAAAAGAAAAGTTCAAAAACAAACTTTAAACTACATCTAGTGAGTGAATGAACTAAAATATTAAATCATAAACAATCTAGTGAGTGAAGTGAAAGAACAAAAAACGATCTGACATTCATTACGAAAGAAGGAAAATATCTAGAGAAGTGATGGCAGAAGAAATCTAACAACTGCAACACGAGATCTAAGTGCGAGATGCTCAAATAGCCCAACTGGCTGAAGTACTCCAACAATTAAGATTCGACCGTGAAAATAACGTAAGAGCTATGGCAAACAACGACCCTAGAGTAAGGGAAAACATTCTCAAGGAAATCAGACACATGTCAAGTTTCACGGGCACGACCGAGATAACAATCAACAGCTTCATTGCGAGCACGGAATACAACCTGGCGAGCATCAACGATGATGAAACAAGAAAAGCGGCAACAAGAATGGTTTTTTATGAGAAAATTCAGGGAGAAGCGACACAAGGAATCATCAACACGGAAAGAACAGACGATTGGGAAGAAATGAAAAAGGCGCTCAAATATCTCTACAGACCAGACTCGGAACCAGCGGAGGTATATCGGAAGATCTGCAACCTGAAGGCAAAAAATGTAAGTGATCTTGTTTTACAATTACAAAAAATAAAAATGAGTTGAATATATTTTATAAAGATTCCCCATATGTTTATTTAACAAGTGTAAATTCTCTTCAGAATAATACGGTAAAAGTAATATCTCAGGGTGTTTTATATGAAAAAATTTATTTATTACACGATATTAATAGAATACTAGAAATAATGAAAGAGAGGAGGTTTGAAGATTCTTGCATTAGGCCTGAATTTAAAGTGAAACAAATGTCTAATGAAAGAAAATTTTCAAAATTTAATACAAACACGCCCAAATCTTATTATGACTGTAAAAACCAAAAACTCGACAAACTGAGGACAAGCCATATTTCGAAAATATCCATAACAATAATCACGACATAAACAGACAAGGAACTTAAAACAGTAATTACGACAAAAACAGACAAAATTATTGAAAATTATTACAGCTCTACTAATCCTCAAGGACATTTTCAAGCAAACTACCAGTACAAAAATAATTATAGAATTCAAGCGGTCAAAATAGGGGAACGAACATTACCAACACTAATAATAATGGTAATCAAAGTTCTGGGCGGAAAAGATTTAAAAATCCACCCACAGGTTCAAATAATTACAGGCAAAATAATTCATTTGGTAGTGGGCAAAATTCTCGCCAAGCTCAAGGTTATTTAGAACCAATGGAAGTAGATAACATTCAAAAATTCCAAAGAATAACCAATGCGAGAAATCTATTTAGACTATTCAGAAGCAGACTCAAATCAATGCCCGGAAATTAATCATGCGGATAATAATGAACATTTTTTTATTAATTAGCCTTGGATAATTTACCTCTTATTAAAATAACTTTCAAAAATTATCAATTTACGGCATCGGTGGATACGGGATCCTCATTTAGCCTCATTAGTGACTCCATTAAAATTTTTCGCAAAACTAAAATCAACCCAGTCCCATTTTCCACGATTATAGGAAAAGAAGTTTTTGAATATGAAGTCCACACTCCAGTACCTGCTGAGTTTAAGACTTCCCATAAAGCTATGATCAGGTGGAAAGTAAAAACTTTAAACAAAAGGAAATACGAGTTTATAATTGGAGCAGATCTGCTAAATAGCTTAGGAACAATTATTAATATCGAAGAAGGGATGATCACCTTAAATAGTCAATCAATTAGGTTTTTAAATATTCTCTACATATTTCAGGAAGTTGCTCATATAGAAGCATCAAGTTCTGACTTCTTAAACAGACTTAAGTTTGAACACTTAAATTTTGAAGAAAACAGAGAACTATTATAAGTTCTCAAACGATTCGAAACTATATTCTTTAAAGAAGGGGATAAATTAACAAGTACCCCAACAATCGAACATGAAATTAAAACCATAACAGACAATCAGATAAATGCAAAATTATACAGGTATTGTTGTGAATTCTGGCGTACCGACTTCCTCCCATTCGCAACTTCAAATTGTCGCCGTAACATCTTCATCTTCCTTTGGGCATTTATACCTATTCCCCCGTTATTTATTTAATTTTATTAAAATTTTTCCAATTTCCCTATAATTTTTACTTCCCCATCATCTCAATTCTACCCTTTTCCCTTATTTCCAACTAAAATAATATAATATATACTAATAATTTCAATTTTCCCATTAACAACATTGATTGATTAATTCCCACTAACAAAACTTAATTCAATACCTTTTCCCTAACAAAACCTAATTCCTTTCCTTCATACTAACTAATTCTATTCACTAGTTCCCACTAACAAATTTTATTTTTTTTTTTTACTAACAAAAATTAATTCACGTTCCCCTACTAACAAAGTTCAAACTCATACCCAAAGGCATCGTTGAAGTTGCTTATGAGATGAATGGGAGATCGACAATCCATGGCACCATTAGCTGCGTCACGAGTTCTCTATCGGGGGTCTGCTGGAACCCTGAGTTCAAGTTCCCCCGGGCGCAGGGAAGCACTCTTTTTGGGGTATCGGTAAAACCAATAGCTTCCGTAATGTATACGTAACACTTTGCATTCAATCAAGTGCTTCTTGGATTGTGCAAATTGCCATATGTAAAACAATGGATACTATTGAGTTTGTCGATATGGAACAAAAGATTTGTGGGTAGCGGAATTGAAGTGTAATGAACTTCGATTACGTTACCCAGATGTGGCAGCGGTACTTTGAAAATAAAAAGGATTGCGGGATCGGATTGGATGAAGGTGAAATGTGGAATTAAGTGGCTAGAATTGGGGCAATGAGTATTCGGGATAAAAGTGATTTTATGGGGGGTTTTAAAATTGGGAAAAAGGGAGTTTTGGGTGGAGAATGTGATTGGGAGTTAATTAGATTTTTTGAAGTTTTAGTGACGAAAGAGGAGAGTGGAAGGATTGATAAAGTGAGTGCGGGAAAACGAAAATTGTACAAGAGAAAAAAAAAAAGATTTTGCTAATTTGGGTTTCGGGAAGACAAAATTGTTGTCAGAAGTTTTGATTTGAAATCCAGTGAAAAATAAGAAAAACAACAAAAAAATCAGAAGTGAAACGAATGAATTTAGGAAAACATTACTAACTAGAAATTAAAAGTGAAAGGAAAATTTGCCGATCGTAGACGGAGTGGAGGAATCACTTAGTGCAGATAAAAGTGGCCGTTACGTTTTTTTTTCTGGTGTAGTGGTTTTTAATTACAATTTAATTTTCAGCAACCCCACGCTTTTTTTGCTGTATTGCACCGGGCGCTCGGAGTTCTACGGGGAAAGAAGTGAGTACGATTTTGGTTTTTTTCCATTTTTTTAAATACATTGTCCAGTAGTTTGATTATTATATTCTCTATAATCTTGAATTATTTTATGTTGGTATATTCTAGTTTTTTTATATTGTTTCAAATTTCAAAAGGGGTTTTTAGTAGTTTTGTTTTAACTGATTTTCATTTGTATACTTTGGATTTAGATCATAATTTGTGAATAAAAAAACGGCCATGTCAGATTAAACTCATCATCTTTCATTTCTCAATGTGACCTCCCCTTTCCCATCCTTTTCCCTTTGTGTTAGTTATTTTATGTAAGGTGGCTCAGCACGAGCAGAGGGTGTCCCGGAAGACCCACGACACGACTGAGTGCTAGCCGGCCTCAGTATGCCACCCCGGGCTACACACCCCTCTTCTAATTCTTAATGTCTGCAACTGCGGTGACTTCCATGGTTGCAACAGTATCCTCCAAAACACGAACATGAAGTTCGCAAACAAATCGCAGAAATGGAAAGTCAAGGCATTATCCAAAGAAGCAATTCAAGATATTCCTCTCCTTTGATAGTCGTTCCCAATCTCCGAATCTACATAGACTATCGTAGACTGAATGAAATCACAGTCGACGATAAATTCCCTTTGCCAAACATCTAATCTATTTTGTTTAAATTAGGGAGAGCACATTTTTTCTCCACAATTGACTTGGCCAAAGGGTATCATCAAATATTGCTCCGCAAAGAAGATCGTCTTAAAACGGCGTTCGTCACACCACATGGTCTATCTGAGTTTGTTAGAATGCCATTCGGGCTGAAAAATGCTCCGGCAACCTTCCAGCGTTTAATGAATGACATTCTCCGGGATTTTATTAACAGATGCTGTGTAGTATATCTTGACGATGTGCTAATATTCAGCGCATCACTTGAAGAGCATATCAAATCACTAACATGAATTTTCAAAGTGTTAGAAAAACATCAGTTAAAAGTTCAAATTGATAAATATTCATTTATGCAAAAGGAAACTTCCTTTTTAGGTCACGTGGTCACTAAAGACGGCTTAAAACCAAATCCAGAAAAAATTCGATCAATACAAAAGCTTGAACTTCCAAAAACAGAAAAAGAACTTAAAAGCTTTTTAGGAGCCACAGGGTATTACCGCAAATTCATTAGAGGTTATACGAAGGTTGCACAACCTCTAAGAAAATACCTAAAGAAAAATTCAAAAATCAATACCAAAGACCCAAATTACATAGAAGAGTTTGTGAAATTGAAAGCACTTATTAGCACACATCCTGTTCTTCGTTTTCCCGAGTTCGATAAACAATTTCAATCAACAACAGATGCGCCTAACTACGCCTTAGGTGCAGTATTGTCGCAAAATGGACATCATGTGGGTTTCGCATTACAAACACTGAATAATCACGAACAAAACTATTCAACAACTTACAAGGAATTCCTTGCAATTATGTGGTCCGTTAACTATTTCAGGCCCTACTTATATGAAAATAAATTTGTGATCTATTGAAATTAGGTGAATATCAATTTGATATTGAATATTTAAAGAGAAAGGAAAATAGAGTAGCCAATTTCCTTAGTAGGATCAAACATCAGCTATCCGAAAAATAAGATTCCCAAATAGATAGCCGCAAAAGCAATTCGTATTCTGATCTAGGTATTTGTAATATGGAAAATGAGGAATGTTCAGATCTGGCCACGATTCATTCTGCAGAAGAGGAATTACTAGATCACAATCCAATAAAAGAGGAAATTGTTAACAAATATAAGACACAATTTATCCTTACAAACAATAAAACGGTGGAGTTAGAAATCATCCATGGTAAACGAATAATATATATATCCGAGCATGATTTCGAAAATTTAAATCATGTAAACAAATATACAATAGGCATCTACACTGAATTGGATGATAGTTAGTACAATATTTTACAACAAAAAGTTAGGGAATTATTCCCAAGCAAGAGCTCAGTAAAATTTTTCAGATGTTCACTAAGAGCCAAAGATATCGAAACAGAAACCGAAGCCGTCAAACAAATTGCATTTTATCATGTAAGAGAAATTATTCACTCTGGAATACAGGAATCTTACGCAGTATTGAAGAATAAAATTTATTTCCCGAAACACCTTGAGCTTATAACAATTGTAATAAGCCAATGGAAGTTTGTCAAAGAGTAAAATACGACGGGCGACCCATTAAACCAAAATTTAAAAACACTGAAACTCCTACCAATATCAACGAAAGAGTCCACGTAGATATTTTTATAATAATGAAAAATAGTTTTTTAAACATAATAAATAAATTTTCTAAATTTTGAGCTGCTTATTATCTAAGCGGCAGAAACCATGTAACAATTATTCAACAATTAGAAGATCATTTTGCGAAAATTGGTAAGCCAAAGAAAATTATTTCAGGAAATGAGTTTAGTGGAGTTTTATTAAAAGATTTTTTAAAGTCTGAAGTTGTAATCTTACGCTTAACTAAACCTCATAGTCATACAGGAATAGCTGATATTGAAAGGCTACATACAGGGTCTGCATAATAAGTAACCGAACTGACCTCAGGAAATTTTTTATTGGCAAAATATGTACAATTTTTCTTTAGAAATCTTCAAAGTAGTCCCCATTGGAGTTGATAATACGCTGATACCGGATTTTCTAATCCCCAAACGCTCCCTGGAAGTCAGCAACCTCGAGTCACATGATTCAATAGATGAATGATTGCCTTGAGCCTTTTAAAAATTTCTGAGGCGAAGCTGATGGGCATGTATTTGTTGTAGATTGTGCTGCTTGGTTAATTTGAAATGTGCAAACCTCTTTATTACATTTTGGCTTCTCTCGACGTCGTGTCCCTTTTGTCTAAGAAAACCTGATTAATCTGTTCGCAACTGGCAGCACGCTGAAGCGTGTGAACTTGCTCAATGTAGGTACTGCTTATGATTATTTGCTACGATCTCAGTGCATCTGACATTCTAACAGAAGTTTTGGCCCAAACTGCAACACTTTGTAATTGTTTGTAGTTTGTCGTTTTTACAACGTTGTGCGAAACAAAAAAGAAAACCATGGTGATTGGACACAATAACACATGAGTAACTAACAATCATTCATTATCATTGTGCATCGAGTGGGAGCATTTTGCCGACCGTCTTTGCCGGCGCATAAAGTGGAATTTGAGAATTTTTGAAGTATGCACGTCGCATCGCTGCGAGCAATTTTCGAAGTTCTTATTCATATGGTCATGACGAAGCGCTCAATCTCCAAATTGTTGTGCACTATATTTTTTACATCCACGAATGTTGTTGACGTTATGTCGAAATATCAAATTGCAGATCGAGAGTTTTGATATAATTGCATTGACAAAGTAAAATAAAATCTCGTGAAAGAACGAATTCCACTCTCCTTCCATGATACGTCAAATATTGGATTTTCCATTCGCGAATTGTGAGAGAAAATTTTCTTATCATGTTTTTCATCTCTCAGTTATTAAATTTTGTAGAGATGAAAGTGATTACTGGTAAGAATTTTTTTCAAACTTTGACTTTACAGAAATTACAAATTTGGCAAATTGTTAAATATTTCATAAATCCTCTAGCTATATATCATTAAACAAAATCGAGATTAATTAAAAATAAAACTTTCATATCAGATGCATTATGTTCAAGCACAAGTCTGGAGCTCAAAAGCGAAAAGAACGCTTGAGGCGAGTCAAAAAAGAAAAGTAACATTCTAAACAGCAGAGAAACCTCTTCGTTTGTTAAGTACCAAACCTTTCAATCGTCCACAACTTTGCTGTCCTACAAGGTACTCAAAAAACTAAACTTGGAAAAAACTGTATGTATGAAAAAACTGTATGTGCTACGTTCAATGGCGCTCGTTGCAAGTTCGACTTCAAGAAGAAACTTCAATTGATACACTTCTAAATGCACAGATCATCAGTTAAACTAGAAACTGGCACGAAAATTTACGCCGAATCCTAAACACCATTTTGTTTCTTGGCGAAAGGGGCCTATCATTCAGAGGTACTAGCAATCTTCTCGGAGAATGGAACAATGGGAATTTTTTGGAGATTTTAGAACTGATCAGTCATTACGATCCGATACTTTGCGAACATTAAGAAGATAAGGAATAGTCAAAAACACACAAACGTTTGCAGGTCCACTATCTTTCGGTTGAGATTCAAAACGAATTGATTCAAATCTGTGCTGAACACGTTAGATCGGCCATACTGAAAGAACGTTAAAGTACCAAAACTTCGCTATCATCGTTGATGCTACACCTGATTCGAGCCACGTCGATCAAACTATTTGTACATTTATTTTGCGGTACGTTCATTTTAACTCGAAGAAAAAGATATTTACAATTCAAGAATGATATCTGGCTTTTGTTGATAGTAACCAAAAAACTGGCCAGGTGATTGCTGGTTTATTTTCGGTACTCTAGAAGAATATAACATTTCTTTGGAAGACTGTCGAGTACAAGGATATGACAATATCATATAAGGGGGCACAACGTCATATTCTGTAGAAAAATCCAAATGCTGTTTATTCGCCCTGTGCAACACATAGTCTCAATTTATGTGGTGTTGACTCTGCAGAATGCTGTGAGGAAGCACTCACTTTTTTCGAAGTTGTTTAGAAATGCTGTACCAGTTTCAGCAGCAATCCACAACGTTGGGAAATTCTCAAAAAAAGTATAACGGGTTCCCTTCACTGATTTTCTGATACAAGGTGGTCTACTAGAGCTGAGGTAGTTAAACCTTTTACTAAGCATATTTCAGGATTACAAGAAGAACTAGAAGGTTTAACTAACCTTAATCTGACTGCGGAGACACGTAGTGATGTCAACGGTGTTCTGAAATACATGCAAAAATTTCAGTGATTCCTGATGTCTTCAATTTGGTTAAAGATGTTTATAGCTATCAATGAAAAGAGCATAATTCTCCAAGCCAGAGACACTACTATCAACATCGAAGTTCAAAATCTCGAAAGTTTGCTGCCTGACTTGAATTTGATTCGAAATCGATGGGATGACATTTTAAGTGAATGCAAAATCGTTTCTTCCCTTCCCTAATACTCAAAAGAAAGAACACAAGGGGTGTTTTGATGAAAATGAAGATGACGATGATACGAGTGCAGACGATCAAGACACCTAATTCAAAAGGAACACTTTCTACGTAATCATGAAGTCGGTTATTGCGAGAATATCCAATACGTTCAATGCCATGAAGGATTTACATAATGGTATCTCTTTTTTATGGCTATTCACAGCGATGGACGAAACCGAAATTCGAAGTGCTGCCACAAATTTTGTCCAAAAACACAAATTGGACAATTCTGAAGATTGATCCATCTGAAACGCATATACAAAGGCAACTTCGAAGAAGAATTATCACCCTTTACATTGCTAAATACAATCTTTGCTCGAAATCTGGAGACGATTTTTCCGAATATGTGTGTTGGCCTCCGTGTATTTTGTGCCATACCTGTTACTGTCGCCAGTGCTGAACGTTCATTTAGTGTCCTTGCTCGCATTAAAAACTTTCATCGATCATGCTCTTCATAAATGCTTGTTCCAGCACTTGGCACTCTTTGCATCGAGGCCATTAGCTAGGGAGTTGGATTTTGATACTGTGATAAGAAATTTTGCAGCCAAGAAAGCGAGAAAAGCTGATTTGCAATTATAATTAATAATTAAATATAATAACTTGACATTACAATAAAACTCTTAACTCCAAAAAGTTGACCACTTGCTTTCTATATTTCTATTCAATACTTTGATATACCAACTTATATTTACATAGCTTGTTATGGAAACAATTTGTTTCAAAAACAATTCCCCAAAGATTTTACAACCCTTTTCTTCATAGAATCAGCATGTACATATCTCATTTATCATATAGTACAGTTGTGTTTCAAGGGGGGGGGGGGGGGGGGGGTTAGGGCCCGTAATTGTTTACCCCCCGGTCCCAGATTTTCTCTCGACGTTCCTGGTCATGGACGTCATCGCGGCCCTCCCGGAAATTTCTGTGCCACTGAAACACTTGAGTTCTGGACAGAACATCCTCACCGTAAGCCTCTTGAATCATTTGAAGAGTTCCCGTGGCCGTTTTCTTGAGTTTGACACAAAATTTGATGCTAACACGTTGCTCGATCGTACGCTCGTAACGACGACGTAACTGAACACGCACTCCGCTCTCGCTCGATGCTATCTCTCCAAGCGCTTGGAGGCAACTTCTCTTTACCTAGACCCCCACCACCACTACATCACCAGATACCGGTTAGCAGACGCTTTGACGGCGCGGGGCAGGCTCAGTCCGGTTACTTATTATATAGACCCTGTAATAACATACTTGAAAAATTAAGAACTCTAGCAATTGATAAAACGAAACTCTCTGTATGAAGTACGATTCAAAAAGCTATCAGGAACTATAATGAAAGGTATCACTTGACAATAAATTGTACCACAAAAGAAGTGCAAAGCGGTCAAATAAATTTTGAGAAAATAAAGGCAAATATTGAAGAAACTAATAACAAAGACCTGAATAAACTCAACCAATATAGAGAAGATTACAACGAGACAAGATCTACAGGTTTCATCAAAAACTACAAAGCTGCTAGACGTAAAAACCTCCCAAAAAATAGAAAATCAAAACTGGATAATGTTCATCCGACAAACATTAAGAAAGAACTAAAATATGCAGACCAAAGCAAAAATATAGAAGAGTTCAGTTGTAAATCAATGAAGGTTAAAGGAAGTAATCATAATACCAATAGCGAGATTTTTAATGAAGGCCAAAAATTTATTCTAGAGGATGCAATTAAAAAGGGTCCCCCTGACGAAATCATAGTTTCAAAATATAATATTAATATCACAAGAAGTGATATTCAGACATTAAACGAATTAAATTGGCTAATAGATGATATCATTAACTTCGATCTAAATTTAATAACAGAGCAAAGTGTGCAACAAGATGTCGAAAACCCGTTAAAAGTTTATGGTATGAATACTTTATTTTTTTCACGATTTTTAGAAGCTGGATATAACTCAGTGCACAGATGGACCAGAAAAGTCAATTTATTTTCATTCGATATAATATTGATTCCAATACATATTGTTACATGTACAAATAATTACATGTACAAATAATTCTGCGAGCTACTGTCGCAATTATTTTCATCATCATTAAGAACGTCAACAAATGAATTTACTCGAACCCACGAGTAAATTCAACAAGCATAATCAACATCTGCAAGCGACGTCACTCCATTCATTAATTGCTCGAGCCTACCAGGTACCTCTCGGTAGAACGTTCGCCAATATGCGAGAAATGGGTGAATACTTAGAGACCCTATATAAAGGCGAGCTGAATGAATGGGGGAATCATTCATTGGGCTTTTTCAGACGCAGCGTTAAAAGTGAGCGTTAAACAGGTTATATGGGCAAGAAGAGTGAGAGGCATTGAGGGGACCTGATGGTAAAAACAAGCCAACATTTTGTAGGGTGAACGAGCGCAACGCACATACACAAACGCATTTTGTTGATCATTTGGTGGGGGAAATTTTATACAAATGCCGTAATCATTCCGAATTGAACATTCGGTGAAGAAGGTAGTCGTTATGAAACGATTGCCTTTCTTTAATTTGCGTGCAAAAATGGATGCGTGGACGCGAGAAGCTACGCGTTATTTAATAAATTTATAAAAGCGGAGGCCATGTTCAATTTCAGGAAACAACACGACAAATATATCGATTTCAATAAAGTTAAATTGCCTATTGTAAATCTATAGAAAATTAACAGTACGCATAATCTTTATAGAATCGCATTATAATATGCCAGTTGACAACACAACAAGAAAAATATGCGACTTAAAAGCATATTCAAATTTGGAATATATTTTCAGAAAGCGGAAAAACACGGAGGTTCTAATAAATCCAATAGAAGTTTGAATCGACAAACTTTATCAATCATAAAATACATTTTCCATTCCTGATTTTATTACGTCGTGCACAATTCAAGGCTAAAACAATTCTCAATCGCGTATCTCTCTGTCTTCGCTTTCATGTTGTCCGCACGACGTTTAACGATCAAATGATCCTTTTGACACATACACTCGCAAGACGTGTATCGTATACAAAAATGGGTTGGCTGAACTATGCAACGTGTAAACATAAGGGCGTAAGCGTGAAACCTGTTTGGATATGGGTTTTTACCATTCCCGTGTGAAAGAGCCCATTCGACCGCGATAAGAACTGCGAAAGTGTGTGGGAAGTGTGTTTCGTAATAGTGAAGTGATTTAGAAGACAATTGCGATAAGAAATTTATGGACAAGTGTTAGATTTTATTTTATTAGTGAAAATTAAAATTAGTGGAAGTGTTAAACTGATTATTGTGCATTTTCTTGAATTAAATAAACTCTTTTAACTTAAATTAAAAGACATTGCGTTTTCACTTTCCCGGAACATTAAAATTATTGGCCGCGAACCAATAACACGCGACAATGGTGTCAAGAAGTGCGAAAGAAAAATTTTGGAAGTGAAAACTTTTGAACATTTTTGTGCACAATAGTGAAAATTAACGTGGAAACTGGTAGAAAAACAGCCGAAATGCCAGGAAACTTACATCTAAAATTTGATCAATTGAGCATATCGGAGCTCAAAGAGGAGTTGGAACAGCGGAATCTGGCCACACAAGGTACAAAGGCCATACTGATTGCACGCTTGCGTGACGTGATCGAGTCGGAAGGCGTGAATCTGGATTCGGGGGAGCTCTCAGATGCGGAAAAAGGCGCAGAAGGTGGAGAAGTGGACACACCAAAATCAAAGGAGCCAGAAAATGCGCTGATGCAAATGTTGATGCTAATGTCATCGAGTCTGACTGCGAAGCTAGATGAACAATCAGCGCAGCTAAATGAACAGACATCCAGTTTAGCTGCGAAGTTAAATGAACAATCAACGAAGCTAAGCGAACAATCAGCGCAGCTAAATGAACAGACATCCAGTTTAGCTGCGAAGTTAAATGAACAATCAACGAAGCTAAGCGAACAATCAGCGCAGCTAAATGAACAGACATCCAGTTTAGCTGCGAAGCTAAACGAGCAATCAGCGAAGCTGGACCAACAAGCAATCGAAATCAAAGCAGACATCAAGGCAGACATCACACAGAAGCTGGAGAAACAGTCAACCGAAATAAAAGCGGAGCTCGGTAGTCTCAACAAGCAAATTAAAGGCGTCGAGGAAAAGGTTGACCAGGTCGAGGAAAAGGTTTACCAGGTCGAGGAAAAGGTCAGCCAGGTCGAGGAGAGAATCAACAATGAGATGGAAAACATGAAAAAGGAATTGGAAGCAGCAAAGGCAGTAGTAACCGCCCCACCAGCCCCAATTATAACCGCAGCGCAAAGGTCATCTAGAAATGTACAAGCACCAATATTCGATGGGCAAACGGTCTGGACTATTTACAAAACCCAGTTTGAAGCAGCCGCTCGCATAAATCACTGGAATGAGCAGGAACGAGCAACTGCATTGATTCTTGCTCTAAGAGGCCCAGCTGCCGAGCTGTTGCAGACGATCCCCGTTGAATTGCACTCAAACTCGAATGCTATAATGAATGCGCTCGACATGCGTTATGGAGATGACCATCTAAAGCAGATTTATCGGTCACAGCTAAGGCATCGGGTGCAGAAGCCTGGTGAGACCCTACAGCAACTAGCCCAAGACATTGAGCGACTAGCACTTTTGGCTTAACCAGCCTACGACCCAGAACATCGAGATGATGCAGCGACAGAGGCATTCATCAGTGCACTAAAGGACCCGGAATTGCAACAAGCCGTGCGTTTAGCTCAAAAGCAAACGGTTAAGGACGCATTGGCTTACAGTCTGAACTTTGAGGCAGCGAAAAATGTGACTCGTACCACTGCCCGGGTCCGTGAAGTGGCGGCAGACGAGTGCAGGTGTAAGCGCGTGGAAAATGAGCGAGAGCCGCACGGTAATGGTGCGCCTAGATGCTGGGATTGCGGAGAAAAAGGGCACCTGCAAAGAGACTGTAAGAAGCGAAGAAAATGGAGCTATTGTCCAGGATGGTGGAGATTCAGACCGTGTCAGGAGCCTAGAATGGAGGACCATCAAACTGCAAGAGCCAAATTTGTGGGGCAGAGGTTGGCTAGGAGGATCGACGTCCCCAGCACCACCATCACCGTGTCAAGACTACATCGTGGAGAAGCGGACTTATGCCTTCCGGGTCAAATTGACGGAGAACACTGCACCATAACAATCGACACTGGTGCAACCCGATCGATTATCCGACCAGACCTAGTTAGACAGCAACAACTTCACAAGGGCAGAATTTTCTCACTACGGAGAGGTCAACCTCCAGATACAGTTGGGAGACCTTGTGTTCCGCCATAATTTTCTGGTCGCGAACATTATGGATGACTGCATTCTCGGAATGGATTTTCTGCGACCACATGGAATCACGTTGGACTTGGGAAAACGTGTCTTGAAATGGCAGAATGTCGAAGTACTGATGGAGGATCCCAGCGTCCAAATCCCCAAGATGAATGTAGTGGTATGTACTGACACTGATGTACCGAATTCTTCCGAAAGCATTGTATGGGCCAAGCTGGATGGTGATTCTGGAGACCACCGATCTTATCTGATAGAGCCAACGAAGACATCCGCATTGCGCAGTTTGATTGTAGGACGAAGCCTTGTAAGATCTTTAAGGAACGGATATGTGCCGGTTAGAGTCCTTAACACCGCAGATTCAACCACGAGCATCAAAGCGGGAGAAGTCATCGGCAGCTGCCAGCCTGTTTCCACCATCACCTCTTTGGAAGCTTCTCACAACCATCATTGGAAAAGGAGGCAAGACACAGACAAAGCCCGGGAATCCACGTCTGCAATATTGAAGCAAGTCAAATTGCCGGTGCAGCTATTCAAACGAGCCTCTGATCTGGTCACCAAGTACAGTGACATCTTCTCAACAAGCCCGGATGACCAAGGCCGAACGAGTCTGGTAACTCACGTCATAGATACACAGGGAGCCAAGCCGATTCGACAAGCACCCAGACGCCTCCCTATAGCCAAACAAGGAGAAGTGAGCGCGCTGATCTCGGACATGGAAAAACAAGGCGTTATTGAACCTTCTGTCAGTCCATGGGCCGCGCCTGTAGTTCTAGTAAAGAAAAAGGATGGTAGTACTCGTTTTTGTGTCGACTATAGGCAGCTCAACGACGTCACTAAGAAAGATAGTTACCCGCTCCCACGCATCGATGACATCATGGACACTTTAGCCGACGCAAAATGGTTTTCTACACTCGATCTCAAGAGTGGCTACTGGCAGGTAGAAATCGACAAGAAGGACCGAGAGAAGACCGCATTTTCAGTTGGGACCGGATTGTGGCAGTTTGTGGTGATGCCGTTTGGGCTTTGCAATGCTCCAGCCACTTTCGAACGCTTGATGGAATACGTGCTACGTGGTCTAACCTGGAAAACCTGCTTGGTGTACCTAGATGACATCATCGTCATCGGGAGAACGTTCGAAGAGCATGTGCGGAACTTAGAAGAGGTTTTCTCCCGACTGCGACTGGCAAATTTGAAACTTAGTCCCGACAAGTGTACCCTTTTCGCAGCGGAAGTAAAATACCTGGGACATGTCGTATCAGCTGAAGGGGTCAAAACAGACCCTGAGAAAATTGAAGCCGTGAAAAGCTGGCCAACACCAAACAACAAGCGCCAACTACGAAGTTTCCTGGGCCTGGCAACCTACTATCGAAGATTCGTCAAAGACTTTGCCAAAATAGCTAAGTGTCTTCATCAGCTAACCGAGAAAAATCGTCCGTATGTCTGGAATGAACAATGCCAGACAGCTTTTGAGACCCTGAAAGAAAAGCTATGTGAATCACCCGTACTGGCGTATCCGAAACCCGGAAAAATGTTTGTGGTTGACACCGATGCAAGCAACGGCGGTATTGGAGCTGTACTCTCCCAGCAGATCAATGGCGAAGAAAGAGTCCTCTCGTATTACAGTCGAGTTCTTTCAAAAAGTGAGAGGAACTACTGCGTGACCAGGAAGGAGCTATTGGCTATAATAGAGGCCACCAAGCAGTTCCACAAGTACTTATATGGCCAGAAATTTGTTCTTCGAACAGACCATGCATCATTGAGATGGCTACTTAACTTCAAAAACCCCGAGGGACAAGTTGCGAGATGGATCGAAAGATTGCAGTCATACGACTACGAAATTGTTCATCGAAAGGGCGGAGTTCATGGAAATGCTGACGCCCTATCTCGTCGCCCATGTCCAGCTAACTGCAAGCATTGCCGACGGATTGAGGAAAAGGAACCGCCCGTTGATCTGCGACTGATAACGGCCGAATTTGATGAAGGTTGGTCATCGGAGGAGATTCGAAATGCCCAGCTAGCCGATGAAGACATCGGACCATTGCTCGTATGGAAGGAGACGACTGGGCGACCTGAGTGGAAGGACGTTTCAACGCATGGCGCAACCCTGAAAAGCTATTGGGCACAATGGAACTCCCTTCAGGTGGAGGGTGGCGTACTCAAGCGGAAATGGGAAACGGCGGATGGCAGCTCCTATAGGATGCAAACTATACTTCCCAAAAGCCGAATCCACGATGTGGTTAAGGAAATGCATGAAGGATCCTCGGGAGGCCACCTTGGTGTTAACAAGACCTTAGCGAAATTGCGGGAACGGTTCTACTGGCTCCACGCTCGAGAAGACGTAGAGGACTGGTGTCGCAGATGCACAATTTGCGCTTCCGTCAAAGGCCCAAAGCGACGACTGAGAGGACAAATGCAGACCTATAACGTAGGCGTGCCATTCGAAAGGATTGCTGTTGACATCGCAGGACCCTTTCCTGAATCCGATTGGGGAAATCGATATACGCTGGTTGTAGCCGATTATTTCAGCAAGTGGCCCGAGGTCTACCCCATTCCCAACCAGGAAGCAACTACCGTAGCTGAGCAGCTAGTGTTCAATTGGGTCAGTAGGTACGGCGTACCTTGCGAATTACATTCGGATCAAGGCCGAAACTTTGAGTCACTAGTTTTTGGCGAAATGTGCGAGCTGCTTGGAATACGGAAAACGAGGACAACACCGCTGCATCCCCAATCCGATGGAATGGTCGAACGTTTCAACGGCACGCTCAATAAACACCTTGCCAAGATGGTTGACAAGAACCAAAGGGACTGGGACCGACATATCTCACTATTTTTGATGGCGTACAGAGCTGCCGAACATGCATCGACGGGCCAAGCCCCAGCCAAAGTCATTTTTGGAAAGACTATTCGTCTGCCAGCCGATATAAAGTTCGGAACACCCCCTGAGGAGCCCCAAACGGTCTTGGAGTACGCAAGTGATCTAAGACAACGGTTGAACCAGATACATCGGACAGTGCGGAAACACCTCGAATCGGCCACTGACCGCATGAAGACCAGGTATGATCTAAAGGCTAATTCTACTGGCTTCCAGCAAGATGACTTGGTGTGGCTTTATAACCCGCAACGGCGAAAGGGTAGGTCTCCAAAGTTGCAGCATAATTGGGAGGGACCATACCGAGTTACAAAGCGAATCAACGACGTCGTATACCGAATACAGGAACATCGTAAGCCGAGAGCTAAAATGAAAATCGTGCATCTGGACCGTCTTGCCCCATATTACACCCAGGGAGAATTGACTACAAATAGCGACACATCTTTTCGGGGCGAAAAGAACTGAGATGGGGGCAGTGTTACATGTACAAATAATTACATGTACAAATAATTCTGCGAGCTACTGTCGCAATTATTTTCATCATCATTAAGAACGTCAACAAATGAATTTACTCGAACCCACGAGTAAATTCAACAAGCATAATCAACATCTGCAAGCGACGTCACTCCATTCATTAATTGCTCGAACCTACCAGGTACCTCTCGGTAGAACGTTCGCCAATATGCGAGAAATGGGTGAATACTTAGAGACCCTATATAAAGGCGAGCTGAATGAATGGGGGAATCATTCATTCGACCGCGATAAGAACTGCGAAAGTGTGTGGGAAGTGTGTTTCGTAATAGTGAAGTGATTTAGAAGACAATTGCGATAAGAAATTTATGGACAAGTGTTAGATTTTATTTTATTAGTGAAAATTAAAATTAGTGGAAGTGTTAAACTGATTATTGTGCATTTTCTTGAATTAAATAAACTCTTTTAACTTAAATTAAAAGACATTGCGTTTTCACTTTCCCGGAACATTAAAATTATTGGCCACGAACCAATAACACGCGACAATATTAATAATAACCATTGGTGTATGGCAATAATCGCCGTTAAAGAAAAATCTATAAAATATTACGATTACTTTAGGAAATCAAAACCCTATAGTACTAACTAAATTAGAAGATTATTTGGCGCAAGAATAATTAGATAAATTGAAACAGACTTTAGATACAACAGAATTTACAAAAGAACATGCCAGCAATATTCCGCTTCAAGCTAACGTAAGTGATTGTGGAGTATTCAGTTGTATGTTTGCTCAATATATTAGCAAAAACCAAAAAATTGATTTCATACAATCATATTATATACATTATCTTAGACAAAAAATGATTATCGAAATAGCTCAAGCCCAGCTTTTCTAACGTATTGTCTTTTAAAGCTATACCTTTTTCAGCCACTGAAGCCAATATTTCTCATCTTAACCGTACTTATCCAATCAACAACAGGGATTCTTACATTGAATCCAATAGTATCCAAAAATGGATACACAACTATTAACCTTGGACAAACGGAAATCATAACGACTACTAAAACCATCCTTCATATAATCAGTATCAATGAAATCAAAAGTAATGAATTAGAGAACACTCACGCAAAGTTACCAGCTATTGATCCCAGAGTTAGGCAAAGAAGAGGACTTATCAATCTCGTTGGGACCGCAGAAAAAATTCCTTCTTGGTACAATGAGCGATGATGACCGACAAACAATTTTAAATACTTTGAGCACGATTGAAAAGAAACAAGACGAAAAATTAAGTAACTTAAACAAACAAATTGAAAAAGATTCCTTTTTAAACGACTCTATTACGAATTTAAAGCAAATCATTGAATCAGATAGGAATAGGATAATTAAAACATATCAAGAAACTACTGAAAACGAAAAAAAATTATTAAACACCAATTAAAACTCGATCAGACTCTCAAAATTGAGTTGTTGAAGGAAAAATTGGACCAACTTATCGACAATGTGGGACTAATCAGACACGGAATCGTACATCCTAGTTTATTGACAGCAAAAGAAATCAGGCAAACGAACCATGATTTCTACAAACTAAATAATGTACGAACTGGACTACCGAAACATAACAATGACACAATTATTCTTGCTATCGAATTTCCCGACACATTTAAATTAATCGATTTTAAAGTTATAGTGGCAATGCATAATGAAAATAATCTTGAAATCTACCTCGAAGACCAGTACATTGTTGAATTAAACTCCACAAAATATATGTACAATGAAGAAATTTTATTTGAAAATGAACTGAAACCATTAAACAACTGTATTTCCCAAAATAATTGTAAGCTGGTCAAAAGCAAAGAAAATGAAATCAGAAAAATAGATGATGCTACAATTATATGTAAAAACATGATAAACCAAGATGTTGTAAACCTTTGCGATGATAGAGAAATCAAGCTTTATGGAAATTATCTTATAAATATTGTTACATGCACGAATAATTCTGCGAGCTACTGTTGCAATTGTTTTCACAACCATTATGAACCTCATGATCAACAAAGTGAATTTAGTCGAAACCACGAGAACCCACCAAGCATGATCAACATTTGAAGGTGAGTCACTGCTCCATTCATTAAGCTGCTCGAATATACCAGATACCTCTCGGCAGAACATTCGCCAATGTACGAGAACGGCTAGAGACTCTATGTAAAGGCGAGTTGAATGAATGGGGGGATCATTCATTACAACCGCGAAAGTAAAAACTGCGATAGAGTGGAGCGTGAGGTACGAGTAAAAGCGATATTGATTGTGATTTTAGAAGACAATTGCAATAGAAATTTATTGACAAGTGGAAGTTAGATTTTTAATAGTGAAATTAATAATTGTGCATTCTTTCAAATAAACTCTTTTAAACTTAATAAAAAAAAGACATTGCATTTTCACTTTCCCGGAACATTAAAATTATTGGCCGCGAACCATAACACGCGACAATATAAGTAATTGTACAATAAAAATTTCAAATTATACATTTAGTAATAATAATCAAGAATTTTTAGATAGATACTTTTATATCGATAATGAATCTTATAATTTTACCGAAAAATTAAGCTTCGATATTATTTTGATAAATGTTGAAAACCTGAAACGCATAAGTCACTTGAAATTACACTCTAATATAAATTACATTACCATAGGCATTATCTTGATTATCATTTTGAATTTAACAATTTGGATACTTACTTTTTCAAGAAAAATAAAAACTTGGTAAAATCTCTAAATCATGCAAATGAAAATATTTATGAAATTCAGGAGAATTTTAATGCAAAGGGGGTAGCAGTCATGTATACGGTAACAAACAATTCTCATAAAAATATTGAAGGACTTTTGCAGACGTTGCATTTACTTAATCATGGTAAATGCAACGAGATCATTTCTGAAACGACACATGTCTAATCCAAACATAGTGTCAGCGAAATTGGACTATTTAGGGAAGCCGTATCCACGGCGTCGCCCCCAGTCTGCAACCGGTACTCTAAGCGTGTGAAACGAAATAAAAGTTAGTTAAAAGTGTGTTATTTCTGTTGGTGGAATTGTTCTTTTTTTTTTATTCTATGCCGTAAACGACTCTTAAACTCCGATGATGGTGACCACCATGTTTAAAGGTGAGAGAGTTATTTTTAATTTTCCTACTTTTGCGAACTCAATATGTTTTTGTAACTACGAATTATGTTCAAATTAAATTTCTTCTTGTAAGTACTTGTCTTAGCTTAACTTTAAATGGGCCATTTCACCCTTTTCACATCAATTTAATGTAAATCTATACGATAATTTTTGCTCTACAGAGAAGCTTTAATTGCGTCATGCAAATATCGATCTCGTTTTCGGATAGCTCCGATATCTTTTTCTCTCAACTCTAAGCATGGTGTTCGCCAGCATCGGTGTATATCTAAGAATGATTGCCAGATGAGAATTAGTGCACACGTTGAAACCGCCTTCTTCTAATATTTTTCTTCTCTAGTAATTTTTCAGAAAAAATTATTAAAAATATGCAACTCATTCATGTAGCTACAAAGAATTCCATAAGTAATACAACTCACCAATTTCACTAGCTAATGATGCTTCAAATTGTAGCGTTGCAGCAGTATTGCAACAGTTTACTAATAGTATGTGGCTGCATCTGGCTTTCTTTAGTAAGAAACTAAGCATAGCATAACAAACATATTCAAAATTTTATCATAAATTATTAGCTTTATATTTAGCTAACATATCAAGCATTTCCGATATTTTCTGGAAGATCGACATTTTAATGTCTTAACATGTTATCATTTGCGGCTTGGTCTCGGAGAGTGATCTGGCCTTTGAAGAACAAAATAAAACCGGAGTGGAATTCCATATGTTCATGTTGTCGCACCCCTGCGACCGCCTCCCTAACTACGTGTATTTTTGCACCTACCCCTGCGACTGTAATTCTAAAGTTAGTTAAGGAGAACCCAATAGGTTGTCACAAGAAAGTAAACAAACGTTTATGCACTCGAAAAACACTACACAAAACCAGAAAATAGCATTGAATATGAATAAAACATTATGGCTACTTAGGATAAAAAACACTTTCATATCGATAACCCATCGTTTTCTAGCAACAACGCACATTACACTTTTAATTGAGTTCCTTGGTGCGATTTACAATGTCACTCCTTAAAATGTTGTTATCCCTAAACCAGGTGTAATATTACTTTCACTACAGTCAATATGTACCGTCGGACACGTTCTCGAACCAAAACAAGTTGTGTAGACAGACCTATGCTCATGTCAGAAGGGTTTTGTACTCAACTTACAAAATGCAGTAACCAGCAACGAATAAAATCAAGAAACATGTCAAAGACGATTTAATTGGAGAAAATGTGAAATTCGAGGATCATACTATTATTAACAAAGTTGAACGAATTTTGACTTCTGAGATATTTGTTATAGTTATACGCATAAATATCTCCTTTGATATTTTTCTGATTTTTTAGATCACGGGTGTTCATTCGCAAGAGAGGAAACACATTTTTCATGAATTTCCCCCCCTGTGCTCCCACTGAAGCAAACACTGTCAGTTTAAGAACTGTTTTGAAAAGCTCTCATAGAGAACTTTCAGTTGATACTCATATCGGCTACCTTTCATGAAATTTTTTTTCAGGGGCCACTCCTCTGTACTGTAATCATCGATTCATAGCCTATTTTTTCGAATCCTAGAATGGTTACAAAGCCCTTTTGCTAGGAGCTCTCTCCTGCCTCTTCGACTTGTTTCAATTGTATGTACTCATCATCATGATACCTATCACTGCTGAAATTTTCATGCAAATTCTAGCAAAGCTGTAGTGTCTAAGTCGGTAAAAAGCGCATATGGCTCCATATCAAGATGTTTCCATAGTAATACAGGGCATATTGCTCCATAGTAATACACGAAAATTCAAATCGCTATAACTTCGGTAAATACTATTCGATCTTTATGAAACTTTCAGGAAAGATCAATCTTATTAATAGTCATTTGTTGAGTTTAAAGGTACCGTTTAGATTTTATTCAAGAAAACACAAAATCGATAAATCATACTATTACTAACAAAGTTGAGTGAATTTCGACTTCTCATGTATTTGTTGTTGTTGTACTCATCAAGGCCTACATTCATGATTTTTTTCAGATTTTTCGGATGGAAGGTGTCCAATCGCGAGGGGGGGGTACGCGAAAAGTTCGTACATTTCCCCTTCCCCTGCCTCCCTCGGTACTTATAAGACAATTTTACGACTTGTTTTGAAAAGATCTCATTGAGACCTTTCCAATGACACCCTACTCGACTACCAATGGTGAAAATTTTTTTTTGAGGGGTCACCCCTCTATATGGGGAGACCCCCCTTAAACGCCTTTGAAAAAATTTTCCACCCTTGAACTTTCAAGAGGTCACCACTTCTGACGTTTCCACAAAATTTCATGGCTGTAGCCCCTATAGTTTCCGAGAAAAAGTGCTGTGACATACAGACGGACGGACGGACGGACGGACGGACAGACGGACACAGGTCGTGATTGCAATAGGGTTTTGTATTTTAGTACAAAACCCTAAAAATCTGGTAAGAAATTTTGTTAAACTGACACGGAAAGCATCCAAGAACTTTATTTACAAGTAGTAATCCATAACGAATGAGTCTTTTGTCATAGATTTTTTTTTGGTGGCGTCATCTGTGCATGAGATAGTGCGTTAGAAAGCTACATCTGTCCCTGACTTTCAATGAAAGTTTGGTGATATTCGGATGTGGAAGCGAAGTTATTGCGTCTGAAGTGACAGTATGTTTGTGTCATCGGTACAAGAAAGAGCTAATATCAAATTTTGTTTTAAAATCGGTAAAACGTTTAACCGAAACATTTAAACTGATGAAAAAAGTTTATGGCGATGATTGTCTATCTTGTGCCAGAGTTCATGAGTGGTTTACACGTTTCAGAGGTGGTCGTGAGAACATAAATGACGATGAACATACGGGCCACCCGAAATCAGTGATCAATGGAACTCCATCCAAATTGTGTGTGATTTTATCAAAAATGAACCGAAATCATCGTTGAAATTCATGGAATCGGAGTTGAATATCTCCAAAATATCGATTTATCGCATTTTGACCGATCATTTGGGCTTACGAAAGGTCTGTGCACGTTTTATTCCGCACAAGTTACCTGATGACCAAAAATTGCTCAAAATTCAACATTCGAAAGACATCATTAAAGAGGCGAGAAAAGACCAGAACTCCCTTTATATTGTAACTAGTGGTGAAATGTAGTGTTTTCAATATGAACCCGAAATCAAGCGTCAAAGTGCCGAATGGAAGGCCCCAGACGAGCCACCACCCAAAAAATCGTGTTTGGAGAAGTCAAAAATCAAGTCGATGCTCATTTTTTTTAACGATTCCAGGGGAATTGTCCACAAGGAGTTCGGGCCAACGGGCCAAACCGTCAATGCAATTTTCTATCTTGGCATTTTGAAGCGTTTGTTCCATCGCATTTGTCGAATTCGGCCTGAATACCGTGAAGGAGGAAGCTGGCGCTTATTGCATGATAATGCACCATCTCATCGGTCCACTCTTGTGACTGATTTTTTGACTAGAAATTGCATTTTAATCATCAATCTGTAGTAATTGACCAGCCACACAAGTAAACTGCTCGAAAACCTTCCTATCTCCTATTTGAAATTTTAAAGGCAGATTTAGAAAAATATTTAATAATTTACATTCCTATTCGTAATTTGTAAAGTAATTTTCCTTCTTATTATTATTATTAAATGTAATTTTTATATCCATTCCCCTTTATATTAAATTTAAATATTTCCCTTTAGTTATATTCTTCATGAGATTTAACTTTTATTTTTCTGCTTCTTAGCACCACAGCCCCTTTCGGGCCTTCGCTTCCTGCAAACAGCGCCTCCTACTGTCTCGGTCCGTTGACCGCGTCATCCCATTCTGAAATCCGAGCAGCGATGAACTGTCTTCGTCAACCGAGTCAGACCAGCGTTTCCTCGGTTTCCCCACTGGCCGCCGGCCTTCAGTTCTCCCAACGAATACCTTCTTGGGTATCCGTTGTTCGTCCATACGATTCATGTGTCCAGCCCATTGCAGTTTCCGCAGTCTTACAATCCTTGAGACCTCCGGTTCGTCAAAAATTTCATACAGCCCATGGTTGTATCGAATTCGCCATTGGTCCCCGTCTAGCTTCACTCCGATTTTTTTCCTCAGGACCCGTCGCTCAAAGGCGGTCAATATATTTGCGGATGATTGGGTTAGGGTCCATGTTTCACACCCATAGCATAACACAGGTCTTATCACAGATTTGTATACTTGGAGCTTTGTTTTGCTGTATATGTAGCTGGTCTTCAAGATGGTCAATACTGAATAAAATATTTGATTTGCGAGCTGTATTCTTCGGCGTATTTCGCCTCTTTCAGTGCCCGTTTTCGTTATTTTGGTGCCTAAATACACAAATTCGCCAACATTTTCGATACTGTATTCACCAAGTGTTATATTGTGTGTATTTGGGGTATTTTTCCTCGACTGCGTCATGAGCTTTGTTTTATTTTCATTGATTTGTAGCCCTACTAGTTTTGTTTCGCTGTCGAGTGTCAGGAAGAGTTCTTTGGCAGTTGTTAGTGACCGCGAAAGAATGTTGATGTCGTCCGCATAGGCTACTACCTGGGTCGACTTGAATAGTAATGTAACTCGAGTATCGAAAGGAAGCTTCCGTATGACGTACTCCAGAGCTAAATTGAATAGTTATGGGGCCAGCCCATCTCCCCGCTTTACTCCGATATTTGTGTCAAAGGCATCGGTGAGTTGGTTATTGATGCAGACTTGGGAGGTTGTCGACGTCATTGTCATTTTGGTAAGACGGACTAATTTGGCTGGGATGCCAAAACCAAACATTATTTGGTACAGTACGTTACGATCAATACTGTCGTATGCTTGCTTGAAGTCGACGATACTTGGTGTACGTCTATGTTGAAATCCCAGCATTTTTCAAGTACCTGCTTGACTGTGAACAATTGGTCTGTTGTTAATCTACATGCCCTAAAACCACCTTGATACTCCCCAATAATACTGTTGGCGTATGATTCGATTTTCTTTTCTAAGATTTTAGAAAATATTTTGTACGCCGTACAAAGTAGTGATATGCCTTTATAATTTTCGCACTGTAGCTTGTCGCCTTTTTTGTAGATAGGGAATATAATTGATTGGCTTCACTCTTTCGGCATATGTTCTTGTTGCCAAATGTACTGGATGACTTTGTGAATAGCTTGATGAACACTACTGCCACCGTATTTGATGAGCTCCACTGGAATCTCATCAATGCCCGTCGCTTTCTTATTTTTTGGCCTTTGATGATGGAACAAACTTCATCCAGAGTTGGTGGAGCCAATGGAAGTTCTCCGCAGACATCTTTAGGCTCCGATGTTCTGGAGCTGTGTGGAGGATTAAGGAGGTTCTTGAAATACGATGCCCATCTTTCCTTAATCTTGATTTCATCAGCGATTATATTGCCACTGTCATCACGACGGAGCGTGGTTTTAGGCTGATAACCTCGTTTGAGGCTTTTCACCACTTTGTATGCTTGTCTTGCGTTGTTTCTCCCTAAACTTACATCTATCTTCTCAATTGGTTGTCATAGTATTTTCTTTTCTTAACCCTAATTATCTTATTCGCTACTCTTGTGAGATTTTCATAGTGTTCTCTCTTCGTCCTGATTTTTCTACCTACGTATTCTTTGTACGCCTGATTCTTTTTATCTAACGCATTCTGGTACTCATCATCGAACCAATCATTCCTCTTGCGCCGGGTTTGATGTCCGATCACTATAAAATAAATGTCTCCTTCGTGGAGGTTATCTACAATGGTGCGACTTCGGTCGTCTTCGTTGATCTTCTGCAAGCAATTCGTGAATGCGAAATGTTTTGTAGTGAGTCCTCGTGTCGGGGAAACGAACCCGCCCCACGACACCGCAATGCTAGCCTGCCAGCGCATTCACGCGTCTCCGGACGAGGGCATTCTCGGCAGGAATCAACACCTTCCTCTGCCGAGGCAGCAGAACATCGCTGCGGTCCTTCACGGACTTATTGAACATCATTATTCACTACAAATGGCGCCCAACGTGGGGCCCGAAAAGCCCGGCTGTATCATCAGTCGTGAGCACGAGACAGTCCATCGTCTCTAGGTGTCCCCACTAGGTGTTAGAAATTTTGGCGGGTAGATAACTCCCGAGGGTTTTTGCACTAATCGTGCCCCAGCAGCCTAATAACTTTCGAACGTGTGTAGTCCCTGGACATCAATGTCGTTTGGTCCTGCTTTTGACTTATACTTTGGTGGTTTACCACCATTGTATAACTAGTAAGGCCAAATGATATTAGAGTCCCTTTTTGTGTTCGGAAGTTATTATCCCAACATCTATTTTGCGGAGGATTCTGATCCGCTCCCCAAACCAGCGGTGCCTAAGTGTCTTAAATTACATGGATTTTGATTTCATGTGATTGGCTGATTAGCTAATCCATGACTATCCATGACAAGACACGCGCTGCTTGTGGATTAGAATCCCACCCTGGGCTGACAAGTTGTAACTTGAGAAGTTTGCTAATGAGGGATCACTTCTGAACCCTGATTTTCATGGTGCCACAAGAGAGTGTCCCTGAAACGTTTTGGAAGGATTGTGCCATGGTGTCCATACTTGGGAGGATGGACGGAAGGGAAAGACCATTCATATATTTTTGTTATATAACTTAATCAAAAATTTTTTTTTGTGAGGTTCTGAGATAGTTCGCCACTGACGGCCACATAAGAATTGTAGTAACTTTTTCTCACCCTTTCTTCATTATTGTCATTATTCATATAGCTAATCTTATATACCCATATTCTTCATTATTTATTTATCTAGGTATTTAATTGGGAAAACCATTTGGATTTAAAATGCCTACAAAAAGAACTCCCGAAAGGAGAAAGTTGCGGTCGGATGCCGGACCAGCTCTATTGTGTTCCATCTGTCACGAGGACATGGACGAAACTACAAGCCAGAGGTTGCAGTGCGGACACAGGCTACATCAGCTGTGTTTGGCACAACTGCGGCAAACCTCATCCACGTGCCCGCTCTGTCGTCAGCCTTTGGAAATCGCACAGCCAGCAACAGAACGACCTCAGTCCTCCAGTGCAAGTGGAGCTGTCCCCAAAAGCGGACCCCTTCCATCCACGACAAGGAGTGCACGAGACGATGACTACAGGGCTGAAGCAGCTCCGCCTGCAGAAGAAGCGAGTCCACCGGTGGCTGTGGAAACCACAGTTCTAAGAGATCTAATGGCGCTCGTACAGGACATGTCCACCCGGCTAGCCTCTCTAGAGAGCCAGAGAGAGAACCCCGCACCATCCCGGCCAAGAACTCCTCCTATGTGGGATTCGGACCCAAATCCGTGGGATTTCCCAGTAGACTCGCGGCGTGATCCCGAATGGATCCGTCCAGGTACAGCCATGAATCCGTTGGCTCCAGTTTACCGGCCCCGATTGAGCCAAGCACCGCCACCAAATCAGGCTCCCGTGATTCCGCCGGACCAACGCTTCCATCCACACGACATGTATCGGCTGAAGCCGACACAGATCCCCAGCATCATCCAGAGATGGAATCTACATTTCAGTGGGGAACCCAACACGATAACGGTAGAGGTTTTCATAAGTCGGGTGGAGTCACTGATTGAGCAGAAGCTAGCAGGAGACCGCACAGCGCTCGCAGGGTACTTGCCTATGCTGCTTAGGGGAGCAGCACTGGAGACATATTGGAGAATACATTCAGCTCCACCATCCATACGCTGGTCACGGCTGAAGGAGGTACTCCGCATGGAATACCCTACGGTCGACATGGACGAATTAGTCCTGGATAAGATGAATGCTAGATGGCAGCGTCCGGACGAGTCCTTCCATAAATATCGAGCCGATATCCTTCGGTTGAATGACCAGCTGTCCGAGCCATTGTCTTCTACCCAAATTCTGCGCCTGCTAAAGCGAAATCTAAGACCGGAGATTCGTCGGCATATCGTGAACTCCGATCCACAGAGTATGGAGGCCCTGCTGAGAAATGTGCATCGCATGGAAGGGTTTGAGGAAGACCTACGGGACCGGCCATACTTACTAACCAGGACGGGTCCTCGACGAGGAATCGCGGAATTGGCCCCAGATTATACCACCCTAGGTCTGGAGGATGATTTGGACCCAGACTAGCTTACTGTAGCAGCAGTGGGAAGTCTTACGACCTGCTGGAATTGTCACCAAACCGGACACCGGTTTATTTCATGCCGCGCAGAACGTAAGGTTTTCTGCTACGGTTGCGGCAAGCCGGACACTTACTTCCCGGACTGTTCTGAATGTGCCGCACGAAAAAACGGCCAAAAGAGTACCCGACCACCTCAGCGGTACTCGAAACCCCAGCAGTAGCTCCTCAATCAGTGGCTCACCCCAATCAACATGACGTTAACCCACCAGCCATGACCATTACGACTGCGGATGTTCACTCTCTTCCGGAGACCTCACCAACGACAATATTAAAACGACCATCGCAGTCACTGCCAGAAGAACCGCGGCAGCCTCAAGTACGCACTCTAAAACCTTATCATGTTAGACTGCAGGAATATCGAGTGGCTCGAGAGCGAATATTTGCTTCCGAAGTTGTCACTTCCCGTCCGTGCACGACAAAATGGTCAACCCGTCGTTGGCGGAATTTCCGCAAGAGAGTGCGCACCTGCCGTCGAACCTTACACTCTTGTAACATCTCGGAGGTTGCTGAGAATGAGATCAGACCTTATCATCCAATTAAAGTGTTGGGCGAGACCGTGTTTGCATTGATCGACACGGGTGCCAGTATCAGTTGTCTTGCCTCGAGCTTTGGCTCGAAGGTGCTCCAAGAATATCCGAACTTGATTAAATCCTGGCACACTGAAATCAGTACAGCTGATGGCACCAAACACCCTATACGAGGTAAACTAACCACACCCGTGACATTCAGGGGTCAGACGAAGGATATTACGTTCTACATTATTCCGTCTTTGACTCAGAATGTATACCTTGGTGTCGATTTCGTCCTTCGCTTTGGACTGGCCTCCGATTTATTCACCGATTTGTCTTTAAAAACCAGAAATGTCAACGAAATCACTTCTACTCCCGATAGGCATGACCTGACGCCTAACCAACGGCAACGCCTGGAAGCATCCATTGCTGCTTTCCCATCTTACGCTACCCAAGGCCTCGGCCGCACCACCCTAGTCTCGCACGCCATCGACGTTGGCGATAGTAAACCGATTAAACAGAGACACTACGCCATCTCGCCGGCCATGGAGAAATTGGTGTATGCGGAACTAGATAGGATGCTCGAGTTAGGGGTCATAGAGGAGTCCCAAAGTGCCTGGTCATCACCGGTAACCTTGGTGGTGAAGCCAGGTAAAGTCCGCCTCTGTCTTGATGCCCGTAAGGTAAACGCGGTTACCATCAAGGACGCGTACCCTCTTCCACTCATCGATGGAATACTAGGGAGACTACCGAAAGCCAATTATATCACCAGTCTCGACCTAAAAGACGCCTTCTGGCAAATTCCACTCGATGAGGGGTCAAGGGACAAGACCGCCTTCACAGTGCCTGGACGACCATTATATCAGTTTGTCACAATGCCCTTTGGCCTGTGTAACGCGCCGCAAACGATGACTCGGTTGATGGACAAGGTCATCCCACCTCACCTAAAACACCAAGTGTTCGTGTACCTTGATGATCTGTTACTCATCACGGAAACGTTCGATCAACACCTCCTACTCCTACAAGAAGTAGCCCTGCACATCAGTAAGGCGGGACTCACCATCAACGTACAGAAAAGTAAGTTTGTCATGAAAGAAGTCCGATACCTAGGTCATGTCATAGGACATGGCACTATCAAAACGGATCCAGACAAAACTCGTGCGATTGATGAGTTCCCCTTACCAAAAACTGTGAAGCAGCTACGACGTTTCCTTGGTGTGTGCGGTTGGTACCGAAGGTTTGTTTGGAATTATGCAACAGTCTCAGCGCCCCTGTCAGACATGTTGCGGAAGGGGAAGTTCGTTTGGACCGAACTCAGCCGAAAGGCATTTGAAGAGCTTAAACAAGCCCTCACATCAGCTCCTGTCTTGCACAGCCCCGACTTCACGAAGCCCTTCTCCATTCATTGTGACGCAAGTCAACATGGAGTAGGAGCCGTGCTGGTGCAATTGACCGACGAAGGAGAGGAAGCTCCCATCGCCTTCATGTCCAATAAGCTGAATTCGGCCCAAAGAAATTATACTGTTTCCGAGCAAGAATGTTTGGCAGCGGTAATGGCTGTGAAGAAATTCCGAGCGTATATCGAGGGCCACCAATTCGAGATCATCACGGACCACGCGTCACTACAATGGTTGATGAACCAGGCAGATTTAAGTGGACGCCTAGCCAGATGGGCTCTTAAACTGCAAGGGTTCAAGTTCTCCATCAAACATCGGAAAGGAACCCAGAACATCGTACCCGACACTCTCTCACGGATGTTTTCCCCAGAGGGAGCCGAATTAACAATAACTGACGAGGACCCCATCGAAATAGATTTGGACAGCCCACATTTCGAATCAGATAGCTACAAAGAGTTGAGGCAAACCATAGCAACCCAACAAACACAGCTGCCTGATTTGAAGGTAATAGACGGCTATGTGTATAGACGAAATGAATACGCCACTGGTGATCCATGGCAGGAAGAAGAGTCTTGGAAACTCTGGGTACCGGAGGAAATGACACAACATCTGATCTTCCGCGCACATGACCATCCTTTAAGTGCCCACGGAGGTTACGGTCGTACACTACGGCGACTCAAGAAATACTTCTTTTGGCCTAAAATGGCATCCCAGGTCAAAGACTACGTGAGCGCCTGTGAGACCTGTAAAGGCACCAAAGCGCCCAACCAGCCTCTTCGACCTCCTATGGGTCAACTCAACGTTCCAGAACGCGTGTTCCAGCGTCTATACATCGATCTACTCGGAGCTATAGTCGTTCTAGATCAGCTCTCAAAATTCCCAATGGTGGAACCTATCCGTAAGTTTACATCTCCATCGATCGTGAAATTCTTAGAGGACCGGGTATTTCATGTGTTCGGTGTTCCAGAGAGTGTGTACTCAGATAATGGAGTACAGTTCCGGTCTCGGCAGTTTAAGAGCCTACTTGAGCAGTATGGAGTTGAACACCAACTGACGCCCATATACTCTCCTCAGTCCAACGCATCAGAACGTTTGAACCGCACCCTATTGGCTGCGATCCGTTCCTACGTTCACCCATCTCAAAAGGATTGGGATCGTCGATTGTCTGCCATCACATGCGCCCTGCGATCCTCGTATCATTCTGTCACCGGTGTCGCCCCTTACTTTGCCGCCTTTGGACAGCACATGATTTGCCATGGTAAATCATACCGACTGTTACGGCAATTAAAGTGTTTGGGAGACCCCGTCGTTGCGCTGGAGCCCCACGAACGTCTAGGAGACCTCCGCCAACAAATCGGACGGAAGATTAAGGCCGCAGGTAGTGCAAATGAAGCGCAGTACAATCTCCGGTCACGATCTGCTAATTTCAAAGAAGGAGATGAAGTTTTCCGGCGAAACTTCCGCCAAAGTGACGCCGCGGGGCATTACAACGCCAAGCTGGACAGGCGATTCCTAAAAAGCCGCATAAAGAAGGTAATGGGACCTAACCGTTACTTGATAACGGATCCATCGGGAAAAGAAGTGGGAATATACCACGCGAAAGACCTGCGTCGATAGATAATTAGTCACGTCTGTTTGTCCGTCCGCATATATTTTCAAAAAACGCACAAGGGTTATATATTTCCGGGCAAACATCAACATAAGTCAGTCCGTCCGTCTGTCAATTGGTTTTTCTTTTATTGTCCGTCATCTCTAGTCCCGACGCCGAAGCCAACCCATGATGCACAGAAATATCCTTCAGCTCCTTTTTCGCAATCCGCATTGCCTTGGGATCACGAGAAAATTAGCTGCCCTGTAGTAATCTAGGAGCTATGGCTCTAAAAGCAGCGCTGACACAGGCACACAGCACCAACTCAATTCAATAAGGAGTAACCATTCAGTCACCTTCCTCATCGCGACACTCGTTTTTTTTTCTCGCATGAAAAATAATTAAAGGGAAAAATTTCTTTTGTACTTAACACCCGGGAAACAAAATTCTAAAACTGTTTTAATGTGTAGTGATTTTATTTCAATATCTTTTGAACATAATTTAACTAATTGCGGTGTAATGCGGTATGCAAATGCTTAGAACGAAACGGTTAACCCCTTAAATTATAGGAACGATAAAATCATTGTATCATTTAAACCCCACAAAATTTGTCAAATTTTACGCATTCCAACCATAATATTAATTAAAAATTGTTTTGTTTGTTGGTAATTAACGCGTGCCTGTCCTATTCTTTCGATTTATTTCCCCCTTAATTACGCCTAATAATTATAAACCTAAATTGCTTTCAATTGAAAACTTAATCGAATCTACAAAAAAAATAAACAATTTCGAATTTTAAAAATAACCGAAATGAGTGTGCATTATCACCACCGCATGTTCACACATAGATGGCACTTCTATTTCCATATGGTACTAGCGAGGTTATTGCGTTTGCCTCGAACATGTTTTCAGGGAACGGTTTCCCATAAACCGCTTCGTAGAGAAGACGGCATTCGATCAAGTGCCAACAGGGATCTGGTGAAGTGATTTGTGTGCTTGTGGTGATCATTTGAGAAGTATGTTTGGATGGTTGGCGAGGGAGACGTGCTAAGAAAACGTTTGTGGCAGAGACAACTTTTACCATCCTGTGGATGCACAGCGGAAAAAAAAGAAGGAAAAAAAAGGAAAAACTTCACCTATTGCTACTTTTTCTACGTCAGTGCCTGTAAAAAAATGATAGCAGCTGCCAATATCGCCATGAGCCATCAGCATTAGGTCCCGTAGTGTGGTGCAACAGGTGGTTGGAAGGCGAGGTGAAGATCGTCATCGTACGGAGCGGCACATGTTGATTGGGAAACGGCGGGACCGTACTCCCTGTTTCTGGGAAACCACACCGTTTGTATGCAAAAAGGCGCATTATGTATTCAAACATAGTTCAACAAGGAGTGATAAATCAACTGAAAAGTTAGATCCAGAAGAATTAGTCAAATCACTCAATCCATATATTGACCAACGGATTGCATATAAACGAAATATTAAACATTAAAAGCAGTAGAAGAAGTAGCAGCGAGCCTTACCACGTTCGAAGACCATACGGTTCTGATATTCAAGGAAGTCTATATGTATTTACACTTTGATAGCTGAATTTTTAGATGATTTTATACACCCTTAAGATCTATTCTATGTCTTAATACTCGTGTGTTAATATTTGATATATGAACGCGATTCTTCACTACCAAAAATTCCAGGACTTGCTTACCTCCAAATCGTCAACGAGCGCTCGTCGTCGAGGGAAAGGTACTGTAAGTACCCTCTTAACATTTTTATAATTATATATTTATTTAATTTAAAAAAAGAAAAAAATATATATCAAATATATATAAAAATTAATATTTATTCCCCATAGCAAATTATATTGAATATATATAAAAATTAATATTTATTCCACATAGCAAATTATATTGAATATATATAAAAATTTAATTTATTGAATGATCAAAATGAAAATGTAATAGGACGACAATCGTCCTCCCAATGCATCCGTCTATTTAGAAAAAAAAAAAAAAAAAAAAAAAAAAAAAAGGAAGAATCGTCGTATAAAATCGTTTTTTTTAGGAAATAATGATTAATTTCGTATAAATCCATGTAAAAATTTTTGAAACATAATGTATGAAGGGTGAAAGAGTGGCATCTACAAGAGCTAACCACAATAATTATAATAATACAGGAAATTGGAGTAAAATGAATTTTCTTCTAATGTTAATCTTCTTTTAATATCAATTTCCCTCTTTCGATGGTTAAATGCTTTTCAATATGGTGTTGTAAATTGCTGTGCTGATTGCCATAGAAAAATCATACCGTGGAGATATATCAATTTCATTACATTGGCGTTGTTCGAATAAAAACAAAATGACGAATTAAACTGGAAGAATCGGTCTTTTCCCTTCCGGTCTTTTCCAATCGGGTATAGGACCCGGTACGGTGGCAGGCTTCCACCCCAAAATATGAGCCAGCCACCGGGTACAGAGTAATTTCTTCTTTTGTTTCAGGAGACTTTATGGGTTGAGTGGCCCAAGCCAAGTGCCTTTTTATGGCATAAAGTTATGCAATTCAATTGTATAATTCTATGACATAAATTGGTCACCGGGGTACTCCCCTTCTGATGGGAAAGTTCATATAATTCAAGTTATATGAGTTTTCCACTCAGAAGAGGAATACCTGGCCACTTCAACAGTTTAACATTGGATTTATTCCGGTTGGGTGGGCATGAAGGGGCTCCACCACCACCCGGTTGCCCCTCTTTCATTTGTGGGCCCTGAATTTACTTGGGTAAAGACGAGGTTACCCCAAGTTCGCCTTTCTTCTCAGGTTTCTCTTGTTCTAGTAACAAGTATGTCTCCTTCGTGGAGGTTATCTACAATGGTGCGACTTCGGTCGTCTTCGTTGATCTTCTGCAAGCAATTCGTGAATGCGAAATGTTTTGTAGTGAGTCCTCGTGTCGGGGAAACGAACCCGCCCCACGACACCGCAATGCTAGCCTGCCAGCGCATTCACGCGTCTCCGGACGAGGGCATTCTCGGCAGGAATCAACACCTTCCTCTGCCGAGGCAGCAGAACATCGCTGCAGTCCTTCACGGACTTATTGGAACTCCTTATTCACTACAACTTGTTTTGAAAAGATCTCATTGAGACCTTTCCAATGACACCCTACTCGACTACAATGGTGAAAATTTTTTTTTGAGGGGTCACCCCTCTATATGGGGAGACCCCCCTTAAACGCCTTTGAAAAAATTTTCCACCCTTGAACTTTCAAGAGGTCACCACTTCTGACGTTTCCACAAAATTTCATGGCTGTAGCCCCTATAGTTTCCGAGAAAAAGTGCTGTGACATACAGACGGACGAACGGACGGACGGACGGACAGACGGACACAGGTCGTGATTGCAATAGGGTTTTGTATTTTAGTACAAAACCCTAAAAATCTGGTAAGAAATTTTGTTAAACTGACACGGAAAGCATCCAAGAACTTTATTTACAAGTAGTAATCCATAACGAATGAGTCTTTTGTCATAGATTTTTTTTTGGTGGCGTCATCTGTGCATGAGATAGTGCGTTAGAAAGCTACATCTGTCCCTGACTTTCAATGAATGTTTGGTGATATTCGGATGTGGAAGCGAAGTTATTGCGTCTGAAGTGACAGTATGTTTGTGTCATCGGTACAAGAAAGAGCTAATATCAAATTTTGTTTTAAAATCGGTAAAACGTTTAACCGAACCATTTAAACTGATGAAAAAAGTTTATGGCGATGATTGTCTATCTTGTGCCAGAGTTCATGAGTGGTTAACACGTTTCAGAGGTGGTCGTGAGAACATAAATGACGATGAACATACGGGCCACCCGAAATCAGTGATCAATGGAACTCCATCCAAATTGTGTGTGATTTTATCAAAAATGAACCGAAATCATCGGAGTTGAATATCTCCAAAATATCGATTTATCGCATTTTGACCGATCATTTGGGCTTACGAAAGGTCTGTGCACGTTTTATTCCGCACAAGTTACCTGATGACCAAAAATTGCTCAAAATTCAACATTCGAAAGACATCATTAAAGAGGCGAGAAAAGACCAGAACTCCCTTTATATTGTAACTAGTGGTGAAATGTAGTGTTTTCAATATGAACCCGAAATCAAGCGTCAAAGTGCCGAATGGAAGGCCCCAGACGAGCCACCACCCAAAAAATCGTGTTTGGAGAAGTCAAAAATCAAGTCGATGCTCATTTTTTTTAACGATTCCAGGGGAATTGTCCACAAGGAGTTCGGGCCAACGGGCCAAACCGTCAATGCAATTTTCTATCTTGGCATTTTGAAGCGTTTGTTCCATCGCATTTGTCGAATTCGGCCTGAATACCGTGAAGGAGGAAGCTGGCGCTTATTGCATGATAATGCACCATCTCATCGGTCCACTCTTGTGACTGATTTTTTGACTAGAAATTGCATTTTAATCATCAATCTGTAGTAATTGACCAGCCACACAAGTAAACTGCTCGAAAACCTTCCTATCTCCTATTTGAAATTTTAAAGGCAGATTTAGAAAAATATTTAATAATTTACATTCCTATTCGTAATTTGTAAAGTAATTTTCCTTCTTATTATTATTATTAAATGTAATTTTTATATCCATTCCCCTTTATATTAAATTTAAATATTTCCCTTTAGTTATATTCTTCATGAGATTTAACTTTTATTTTTCTGCTTCTTAGCACCACAGCCCCTTTCGGGCCTTCGCTTCCTGCAAACAGCGCCTCCTACTGTCTCGGTCCGTTGACCGCGTCATCCCATTCTGAAATCCGAGCAGCGATGAACTGTCTTCGTCAACCGAGTCAGACCAGCGTTTCCTCGGTTTCCCCACTGGCCGCCGGCCTTCAGTTCTCCCAACGAATACCTTCTTGGGTATCCGTTGTTCGTCCATACGATTCATGTGTCCAGCCCATTGCAGTTTCCGCAGTCTTACAATCCTTGAGACCTCCGGTTCGTCAAAAATTTCATACAGCCCATGGTTGTATCGAATTCGCCATTGGTCCCCGTCTAGCTTCACTCCGATTTTTTTCCTCAGGACCCGTCGCTCAAAGGCGTTCAATATATTTGCGGATGATTGGGTTAGGGTCCATGTTTCACACCCATAGCATAACACAGGTCTTATCACAGATTTGTATACTTGGAGCTTTGTTTTGCTGTATATGTAGCTGGTCTTCAAGATGGTCAATACTGAATAAAATATTTGATTTGCGAGCTGTATTCTTCGGCGTATTTCGCCTCTTTCAGTGCCCGTTTTCGTTATTTTGGTGCCTAAATACACAAATTCGCCAACATTTTCGATACTGTATTCACCAAGTGTTATATTGTGTGTATTTGGGGTATTTTTCCTCGACTGCGTCATGAGCTTTGTTTTATTTTCATTGATTTGTAGCCCTACTAGTTTTGTTTCGCTGTCGAGTGTCAGGAAGAGTTCTTTGGCAGTTGTTAGTGACCGCGAAAGAATGTTGATGTCGTCCGCATAGGCTACTACCTGGGTCGACTTGAATAGTAATGTAACTCGAGTATCGAAAGGAAGCTTCCGTATGACGTACTCCAGAGCTAAATTGAATAGTTATGGGGCCAGCCCATCTCCCCGCTTTACTCCGATATTTGTGTCAAAGGCATCGGTGAGTTGGTTATTGATGCGGACTTGGGAGGTTGTCGACGTCATTGTCATTTTGGTAAGACGGACTAATTTGGCTGGGATGCCAAAACCAAACATTATTTGGTACAGTACGTTACGATCAATACTGTCGTATGCTTGCTTGAAGTCGACGATACTTGGTGTACGTCTATGTTGAAATCCCAGCATTTTTCAAGTACCTGCTTGACTGTGAACAATTGGTCTGTTGTTAATCTACATGCCCTAAAACCACCTTGATACTCCCCAATAATACTGTTGGCGTATGATTCGATTTTCTTTTCTAAGATTTTAGAAAATATTTTGTACGCCGTACAAAGTAGTGATATGCCTTTATAATTTTCGCACTGTAGCTTGTCGCCTTTTTTGTAGATAGGGAATATAATTGATTGGCTTCACTCTTTCGGCATATGTTCTTGTTGCCAAATGTACTGGATGACTTTGTGAATAGCTTGATGAACACTACTGCCACCGTATTTGATGAGCTCCACTGGAATCTCATCAATGCCCGTCGCTTTCTTATTTTTTGGCCTTTGATGATGGAACAAACTTCATCCAGAGTTGGTGGAGCCAATGGAAGTTCTCCGCAGACATCTTTAGGCTCCGATGTTCTGGAGCTGTGTGGAGGATTAAGGAGGTTCTTGAAATACGATGCCCATCTTTCCTTAATCTTGATTTCATCAGCGATTATATTGCCGCTGTCATCACGACGGAGCGTGGTTTTAGGCTGATAACCTCGTTTGAGGCTTTTCACCACTTTGTATGCTTGTCTTGCGTTGTTTCTCCCTAAACTTACATCTATCTTCTCAATTGGTTGTCATAGTATTTTCTTTTCTTAACCCTAATTATCTTATTCGCTACTCTTGTGAGATTTTCATAGTGTTCTCTCTTCGTCCTGATTTTTCTACCTACGTATTCTTTGTACGCCTGATTCTTTTTATCTAACGCATTCTGGTACTCATCATCGAACCAATCATTCCTCTTGCGCCGGGTTTGATGTCCGATCGTCTGTTCTGCCACGGTTCTGATAGCCGCTTTCACTTCCATCCAAAGTTGGTTGCTTGTCTTTAACGATGCGTCTGATAAGATGGGAGCAAGCTGGTTGTCGAGGGTCTCCGTGAAAGTTTCGGCCACAGACGCCGTATGGAGCCTTTCGATGTCAAACTTTTGTAGCGGGCTTGCCTTCACTGAGTATGCCTTTGACATACGGTATCGATAGTTTAATTTGATCAAGTTATGATCTGAGTTACAATTGGCTCCTCGGTATGTACGGATGTCAAGTATGCTCAAGGCCCAACGTTGTTAGATCAGAACAAGATCAATCTGGTTTTGTGTATTGCCATCCGGTGATACCCAGGTTATTTTATGAATGCGTCGATGCGGGAAGCAAGTCGAACGTATGACTAAATTTCTGCTAGATGCAAAGTCAATCAGGATTGGCCGTTGTCATTTGTTTTATCGTGGAGGCTATATTCTCCAGTCGTTCCCCCATGAGATAACTCATTGCCAACCTTAGCGTTGAAATCACCCAGAATCATTTTTGTGTCGTTTGTGGGCAATGAGTCGACTAGTCTTTCCAGGTGATTGTAAAACGATTCCTTCATTTCCTCGTCTTTTTCTTCGGTCGAGGCGTGAACATTAATCAGCCAGATTTTGAAAAATTTTGCTTTTATGCGGATCGCACACAACCGTTCATTGAATGCCTTAAAATCAATAACGTGCGATTTGAACTCCCTATCCACAATGAAGGCCACTCCAAATTCTCGTTTTCCAGTAGGCCTCCCACTTTTAAATATTGTGTGCGATCTCATGTCTTGAATGTCATTTCCAGTCCAATTAGTTTCCTGGATTGCCAGTATTTTTAATTGATATTGACTGGCCTGTTGTAAAAGGTCCTTAACAGCGCCAGAGTAATTGAGCGATCTGATATTCCAGGATCCAATGCCAAAGTCCTTTTTTCGTTTCGTTTTCCAGGGACAGGGAGTTAGCCCGTCGCCCAACCTCCATTCCGGCGGCATGGTTATTACGTCAATTCCGTTATCAGGCGCGAAAGATTCGTGTTCACCCTCTTACTTCCTCACAAAAGAGGTGTAAGTAGGATTTAGTAGCAGAGCTGTAGATGTATTTACAGTTATTAGCATTTCTCGACATTTCATGTTACATTATTGGGGAACCAGCAAGTCCAATGTGCACCTCGAGAGCATTTACTACCATTAAATTGGGGGGTTTGGGATGAGGAATCATGGAAGCTATGGGTTGTGGAAACAAAGGGTTTCCTCCTCTTTTCTCAAACGGGCTTGGGATCGTCTATGGCAGAGTTTAGCTTTTATTACTAAGGGCTTTCCAATAAGAAGTTTTATTTTAAATAGCCCGGTATTTCGGTAGATGTCACTTTTGAAGCTGCCATTTTTTGAAGTTTGACAAGTAAAAACTACGCCATTTACAAAAATGGAACAAAACATGCTTCAACAATGCACTGAAATTATTAAAATTCACTATAAAAATAGTGAAAATTTGGCAGAGACAGTTCGTAAAACTCGAACATTTTTGGGTCATCGTGGAGCACCTTGTCGGATCGCAATAAATTGGTGGAAAAATTCGAGTTGTTGGGACAACTTAGTGATGTGAAGAATAAAATCCATGCACGTCACTCAAGAACAGCCGAGAATATTGCTGCTGCAGCCGAAAGTAATGAAGAAAACCCAGGTTTGTCCATTCCTCGTCGTTCTTTGGAATTAGGCATTCCACAAACGTCATGACATCGTATTTCGCATAAAGATTTGGGTCTTAAGGCTTATAAAGTTCAGTCAACACAAGAACTCAAGCCGGTCGATCATCAACAACGTCGTGTTTTTGCTGATTGGGTCCTTGAAATACATGAAAATGATCCGGAATTCCATCGAAAAATCGTTTTGAGTGATGAGACCCATTTCCACCTCGGTGGCTTCGTCAACAAGCAAAATTGTCGCATTTGGGGCTCAGAAAACCCAAGAGTTATTGTTGAAAAGCATCTCTATCCTCAACGTGTGACTGTTTGTTGCAGTTTATGGTTCGGCGGAGTCATTGGACCTTACTTTTTCGAAAATGAGGCTGGAGCAACAGTTACGGTAAATGAATTGTACTATCGAGAGATGATTAATGATTTTTTATGGTATTCATCTGGACAACGTTTACTTTCAACAAGATGGCGCTACGTGTCACACAAGCAACGAAACCATTGATCTTTTACGGGAAAAGTTTCCGGACCGTGTTTTCTCTCGAAGAAATGATCACAATTGGCCACCGAGATCTTGTGATTTAATACCTTGCGACTTCTTCCTTTGGGACCACGTGAAAGAAAAGGTGTAGGCCAACAGTGCAGCGTCGATTCAAGACCTCAAAGATGGAATTTATGAGGCTATCGAGGACATAGGGCAGCCGCTTTGCGATTTGGTTATGGTAAATTTCATGAAAAGGATATAGTCCTGTAAGCGTGGTCGTGGTGGTCATTTGCCTGATGTTATTTTACACTATTAATGGCATACCTTCCTCTTTATAATGAAATAAACATCTGATCATTTATATTAAAAGATGGCATTTATCTTCTCATATCAAAGTAAAAAAATCCTGTATTTAAAATCCTCTTCATTTCCTTCATTTCAGTTAAATTTTCTTTACTTCAGTTAAATTTTCTTTCTTCTTCTTCTTTGTAGCCCTACAGTCCCTTTTGGGCCTCCACTTAGAGATAGTTTGATTATCTCGTTGTTATGATCGATTGTATCGGCACTCCACAAGGTGATATGATCATTATCACGCTTTGGCCGTGTATCCGTCCACCCAGCTGTGATACGTTCTGATTTTAAACCAGCACGTATCATAACTTAACAGGCTTATAGTTCGTCCGAAAAACCACTCAAACTAAATCTCGTTGACGCCAACGAGACTTCTTCTTTACTTCATTTAAATTTTGTTTTTAAAAATTTTAAATCTACAAGTAAAATTTCGAGTATGGGAACGCTGATCTAGTACAGCCATCGGTGTATTACACCATGCAGTGTAAGCGAACCCAGCTAAACTGGCAGCTGATGCGATTTTGCGGTACAACGAAAAAGAAAAAGAAGGAATAGAGAAGTCTTGTGACGGATCGACGAGTCCGCTTCGAATCGCCGAAGAGTGAGGGCCGGTTCCGTGCAAGTGCGCGTAGTGAATTAAATCCATACAAAAGTGGTCGCCTATGCATTGAGTTCTATCTCTAAGTAAGGATTCAGCGTGATTAACAGCAGTCACTAAAACTTTAGCAAAAAGGGAAATTTTGCCAAAAGTTCGATTAGCATGGGATGTAGCGGAGACTTTTAAAATGTCATTCACTTCGACCGAGGACATGTTCTACACTTGCTACTCAGCAGTTCAAAGCTGATGACAAGTGCGTGGTGGACATTTTGGGGCGGATGGACTGAACAGGTAACCTCCGGGTGGCACGCAGCTGAGCCGGTAAAGGAAAATTTGCAACGGTGAGCTGGTTGTGATGAATGTCGAGCGGAATATGCGGAAGGGCTCGGCGTTGCTTAATACGCGGAAGAACTATTTACCAGTTCCAAGGAATTCCAATCGGCCACTGAGAATTTGATTTGGACGTAAACAAGTGTCTGACTAGGCAGCACGGCGGGGCTAATTCATTGGAAACTTTTGACGGAAACATATAAAAGTTTCTTGGCAAATAGCTCTTCAAATACGGTGAGTCTTGACATAAATGGAGACATGAGGTAATGCATCGTAGTCACAGTCACCCTGTGTAAACATCCACCAAGACCTGGTGAGTGATCGCTTGTCATTCTAATTTGCCGTGTAAATCTGCGATGCTGTGGCGGCGAATGAATGGTGAAGTAATAAGGGTACCGGTTAATTCATGTGCTTTTTTCAAAAATTTAAGCTTTATTGTGTAAAATTGCTTTTAGACGATAGGAAACGGTATGTTGAGTGACGCCAAGTGATTTTCCAAGTTTGGAATGGATCTTGGTTGAGCAATATCTCCAATTCGTGATCTTCTAACTTTTTGGGCTGTCCGGGCCGTTCAACATCCTCCAAGTCAAAATTGCTACTTTTAAACCACGCAAACCACTTTAGGCACGTACGTTCAGCTAGAGCATGCACACCACACACTTTCACTAAAATACGATGACTTTCGGCAGCCTTTTTCTTCAATGAAAAAGTACTCCGCGCAAAAACACTTTATTCGGCACAAAATTTGACATTTTCAGAGTAAAAAAAAGTATTATTGTTTACGCTTCAGCTAAATGACACATACTGATTCTGAAACTATATGACAGTAGCTTTCCAACACATATTTGGAAAGGTGAATCACTGGATTAAAAATCAAGTTACGCCATCTGTTAGAAAACCGCATGAATTAACCGGTACCTCTATTAGTTAGTTCTATCCTGCAACAGCTTATCATTTTTGAGCATTTACCAAATTTTGAACTTTGCTCTCTATGGTGCTCACATTGCTTGCCACAAAACACGAAAAATGTGTACAGAAGGCTGTTGTACCAAAATAATTAAAATTGGTTTTTTTTTATTCGAATCGTATTCTGAAGGGCATACTTTCCCACGAGTACCTGATTATGTGTGAAATTATTCGCGTTTTGGATTTATAGTTTTTTATTGAACGATCAAATTGTGATTGAAACTGCGTGAATGAAAATGTTGATCTTCATACTTATGCGATTCGAATGATAAATTACGAAAGGAATTGTATGGTGATCGTTTATCAAAGTGTTTTTAAGAGTATTGGGACGAGGAAAGAATAATTCATATAAAAAAAAAAGTTGGTCGCGTTAGCTTTAATTAGTAAAAAGGGAAAAATTTAGACAAATCTGTAAATAGTGCAAAACAGTTTGGCCCGATATATGGGGCCTAGAATGATTTGGCAAAACGAAATCTATCTCTCATTTCTAGAGTCCAAACAGTAATAAAATTGAGGGATAAGAGAGACCGCACTTTAATAAAATGGTGTAAATAATAGACGGGTGGGAGCCGACATGACCAAAGTGTATGAAATAGGCAATGTGAAATTAAATTTACAGAATACTTTTTTTTAAATGAACGTTTGCATGCAATCACATGATGGTGATTATTGTAAATTTAACAATAATTGACGGTGGCTCGTTGTAAGCAATTTACGCGGAGTTAAAGTATATTTTGGAAAGAAAAAGGCATCAATATTGTTGTATCCAAAATGAGTATATCTTATTATCATTAAAGTTTCGTACATATCAAGAATACATTTTGTTGCATATAGATTTTTGAAATCAATCGAAACTCACACAGCTGCCTTTTATTACACTGATCGAAACCACATTACCCAACCATCTCGCTTAAGCACGTTTTAGAAGTTCTTCAACATACTTTTTGTATCCACCAAATCACTGCAATCCTGTTTTGCTTGCTTTCCACGCTCGTCCCGGTCATCTCTGTCTTCAGCTCCACACACTCTATCTCACCCTTGCAAAACCAAAAACCAAATTACATCATCCGTTATAATCCGTCTCCTTTTTCTCTTGTCATTCGCACAGCTCATCGATTGCCAGTGCTATTCAACAGAGCATATACACTGAGTAGCACATTCAGTGCTACCAAACTTTATATCCGCATATAACACTATTCCCTCCTTAGTTTTGTTCGTCCCGAACAACTTCGCTGCCTGGCGCTGGTGGATTAGCCCCATAATAGCGAGATAATCGTTTTAAATGAACCACGCTCATTTTAGATCTGGGTTTCCGATCGTGCTTTATCCGGTACACAATGTCATTGATTCGATCTATGATCCGGTACGGCCCCTCCCAGTTCCGTTGCAGTTTTAGGCACAAGCCTTTCTTCGGGTGGGGATTGTAGAACCATACCAGATCGCCCTGTGTGAATCCTCTTGAGTTTGCTCTCAGGTCGTATCGTGCTTTCATTTGATTTGTGTTCAGCCGGGTATGACTTCGGACATCTTCATGCACCTTTTCCAAGCGTTGTCGCAGTTCAGCAATATAGTTTGATACTGTTATGCCTTCTTCCGGTGGTATCCCGAATTTCACACCCACTGGCAACCTGATCTGTCGCCCAAATATTACTTTTGCTGGTGACTCTTGGGTGGTAGTATGTGTTGCTGCTCGATAGGCCATTGAAAATAATGGTATCTTTCGATCCCAATCCCGTTGATTGTCAGCCACTACCTTCGCCATTTCGGCCATTTACTGAAGTAATCACCAGCAACTAGAATGCATCGATTTCCCTGTTCAGACTCTGGAAATGGTCCCGCTATGTTGACAGCAATTCGTTCGAATGGTAGTCCCACATTGTACAACTTCATCTCCCCTCTAGACTTCTTCCTCGGCCCTTTGGTGGCTGCACATACCGAACATTTTCTACACCAATCTTCCACATCTTCTCGAACATTTGCCCAATAGAATCGTTCATGTATCTTCCGCAGGGTCTTATTCATTCCTAAATGGCCTCCTGATGGTCCCTCATGTATTTCTTGTAGCACTTCCTGGACTTTGTTACGGGGAACAATGATCTGCATACAATGTGATGTTCCATCGGTCGACTCCCACTTTCGCTAGAGCATGCCTCCGTCTAGGTGCAATGAGTCCCAAAATGGTCCAGTATCGTTTAACAACTTCATTCCTACCAGAAATGCTTTCTCGCTCAGGTCGATGATGAATCTCCTTCCAAGCAATGATGTCTCGGAGATTGGGGTCCAACATCTGCTCAGCGAACAATTGCGATGACGACCATTCTTGGCTTGGTGATACTGCGCAATCAATTTTACTCGTTCATTCACGTTTTCCCCTTCCAGCCTTTGGGAGTGTCCGCACTCCGGTCTACATGGTCGTCGAGAGAGAGCATCAGCATTTTTGTGCATGTTCCCTTTACGATGGGCAATTTCGAAATCATAGGCTTATAGCCTCTCTATCCATCGTGGTACTTGACCCTCAGTGTCCTTAAAGCTCAGCAACCATCGTAGCGCAGCGTGATCAGTACGTAAGACAAATTTCTGGCCATATAAGTACTTGTGGAAGTGTTTTGTTGCCTCAACCACCGCCAATAGTTCTCTCCTTGTGACACAATAGTTTCTTTCACTTTTCGAGAGGACACTGCTGTAGTACACGATGACTTTCTCTGTGTCACCGTCTTGTTGCGACAAGACTGCCCCTATTCCCATGTTGCTGGCGTCTGTATCGATGATGAACATCTTCTCTGGATTTGGATATGCCAGTACAGGAGCATCACATAACTCTCGCTTTAATGTCTCGAAGGCTCGTTGGCATTGTGCAGTCCAGGTAAATGGTCGATTTTTGTCGGTCAGCTCATACATGCATTTTGCAATTCTTCGCGAAGTCCTTTACTAATCGTCGATAGTACGTTACTAAGCCAAGAAAACTTCGTAGTTGGTGTTTGTCTTTCGGAACAGGCCAATTTCTTACAGCATCCGTTTTCTCAGGGTCCATCCGAACACCGTCAGCCGACACAATATGACCAAGGTATTTCACTTCCTTCGCAAAAAGGGTACATTTCTTGGCACTCAGCTTCAGATTCGCTGCTTGTAATCGTGAGAATACCTCCTCTAACCTTTTGATGTGCTCGTCGAAGGTTTTGCTGAAGACAATGACATCGTCCAGGTACACCAAGCATGTCTTCCAGCTGAGTCCTCGCAGTACACATTCCATCAGACGTTCGAAAGTGGCTAGAGCGTTGCAAAGGCCAAATGGCATGACATTGAACTGCCAGAATCTGGAGCCGACGGAAAATGCTGTTTTCTCCCGATCGCCTTTTTCGATCTCAACTTGCCAGTAACCACTCTTGAGATCTAAAGTTGAAAACCATCTTGCGTCTGTCAATGTATCGAGAATGTCATCGATTCGTGGTAGAGGATAACTGTCTGTCTTGGTTACATCGTACAGCAGTCGGTAGTCTACACAGAACCGGGTACTTCCATCCTTCTTTTTGACAAGAACAACTGGTGAGGACCATGGGTTATTAGATGGTTCAATGATGACCTGTTTCTCCATCGCTTTTATCATGTCATTTGCCTCACTTCTTTTGGCCAATGGTAAGGGCCTAAGGGGTTGTCGGGTTGGTTTTGAGTCTCCAGTGATGGTTCGGTGGGTTACCATGCTCTTCCTACCATGGTCTCCCTCTTCGATGGAAAATACGGTATTGTATTTCTTAATCATTATTTCTGCCTTCGCCAGTTGTTCTGCTGTTAGCTCACTTTTCCTGAGGGTAGACTGCACCATTTGCTGAGTTTTGTAGATCACTGGCTTCTCCTTGCACTGTTGTTTCTCAGTCATTTCTAAACATTTTACAGATGAAATGGGTTCGCAGCTTCCAAAAGTATCACTTCAAGGAAAGGAAGGATCGTGCGATCCGACATATTAAGCACTCTTACAGGTACGCACTTATTTTTCTCAACTCTTACTAGGCTTCACGCCTAAGAAAAGTTGGAGCTAAGGTTCCTTAGCGCTGGTGTTTTTGTTGGCTCAACGAGAAAAAATCGATGGTCCCTAGAATCACCATCTATTTTGGCCCATATAACTCTCTCAGATGACTTTGAAACGTTAATGTCATTATTCACAACAATTCTTAATTTTGGGGTTTCCGTTTCCGAGATGTCAATTGGAATCTGTACATTTCGCCATATTAGGAGTCGCTGCCTCAGATCCAATCGAAAACCATGCAACTGCAAGAAATCCACTCCTAGTATGCATTCATCAGTTATCTCGGCTACTAGGAATTCATGCTGGAACTTCAAATCTCCCAATTGTATCTCTTGCATAATTTCACCACATACTGCTGTGAATTGTCCTGTTGCTGTTTGCAGCCTAAAATTCTTTCGATTGGTCAATCGAAGATTTTCCACAATGTCTGGTCTCAGGATTGATCGAGTTGCACCAGTGTCGATGGTGATTGTACAACGAACTTTTCCAATTTTTCCATTAAGACACAAGCCGTTTTCGCCACGATGCACTCGGGAAACGCCTATGGTGATGCTGGGGTCGTCGAATCTCCAAGCCAACCTCTGCCCCGTTTCCCGCTTCCTCAGATGAAGAAGTAGATTGGCCAGCTACCGAGGGATCCAATCGTTGCCTCTTAGCTGTACATCCAGAACAAAATAGAGGTCGTCTCGCCTCGCGGCATTCGCGTTGCAGATGCCCGATTTTTCCGCAATCCCAGCATTTCGGGGCTCCATGCTTCTGACTTTCAGCTGGTGCGTGCTCCATCGGACTTCACAGCCGTTGACACTGGCAATCTTCGACGACCTCACGTACTCGGACTGCGCTTCGTGAAGCGTGTTTTGCTGCTTCGAAGATTAGACTATAAGTCAACGCATCCTTAATAGTTCGTTTATCCGCATAACGGAGATTCTGCTGCAGCTCTCGGTCCTGCAAAGCATTGATAAATGTTTCCGTTGCTGTGTCATTGCGGTGCTTCGGATCGGATGTTTGATATGACAGGAGGGTTACCCTGGGCGAGTTGTTGCAGTGTCTCACCCATTTTCTGCGTGCGATTACATAGCTGCGTTCGGTGGACTTGTTTCATGTAGTCATCCCCGTATCGCATGCTCATGGCGTTTACCAACGCAGCATAGTCGTGATGTTGCTTTACAGGTACAGTCTGAAGTACTTCCGCTGCAGGCCCTCGGAGTGCGAGAATTAATGCAGTCGCTCGTTCGTTCTCGTTCCAGTGGTTTGCTACTGCTGCGGCTTCAAACTGTGTTTTGTAGATGCTCCAAGATGTTTGAGCATCAAAAGTTGGGGCTTTCAGGCTTCTTGCACCACTTTCTGTAACTGATGTTTGTCCCGTAGTTCGAATCCGTTCCACGTCAAGTTGCAGCTTTTCCAATTTCTGTTCAACCATCTCAACGCATTCATCTCTTTTGGCAACGTGTTGTTTGATTTCGTCTACTTGTTGTAATGCTGCCGTAGTTTGAGCTTGGAGTTTTTCTTCCAACTGTGCTATGTGCTGCTCAAGTTGTTGTTTTTGTTGTTCGCTTTGCTCTTCCATCTGCTGTTTAATCTCGGCTGATTGCTGTTTAAGCTCGGCTGATTGCTGTTCACTTTGTTGCTTAATTTGCAACAGCAAATTCAATATGGCATTCTGTTCCTGTTGTTTCGGCTCCTCGGAACATTTCCCCGCCACTGACTCCTCCGGGTCTGTCGTTCCTTCATGAACATCCAAAGTTTCAGCCAAATGTTCCTCAAGTTCGAGTTCCACCTCATAACGGAATTTTTCCACGTCAACACCATCCTTTTTCAAGGATTTTTCCACTCACGCTAACAAAGTTGCCACGGTTCCACTTACGGACAAACCGCGTTCCAAACACAGCTTCCTGAGCTCAGTTACATTGAGCTCGAACAACGATTTCATTGTAGGCATTTTTTATTTTAAATTCTCAAACAAGGTTAGAATTTACAGTTAGTCACTTTCACTTCACTCAGTCTAATCACTTATCAGTTATTTTAAAAGCTCTACACTTATCCCACTTCTGACACCATTGTTGTATCCAAAATGAGTATATCTTATTATCATTAAAGATTCGTACATATCAAGAATACATTTTGTTGTATATAGATTTTTGAAATCAATCGAAACTCACACAGCTGCCTTTTATTACACTGATCGAAACCACATTACCCAACCATCTCGCTTAAACACGTTTTAGAAGTTCTTCAACATACTTTTTGTATCCATCAAATCACTGCAATCCTGTGTTGCTTGCTTTCCACGCTCGTCCCGGTCATCTCTGTCTTCAGCTCCACACACTCTATCTCGCCCATGCAAAACGAAAAACCAAATTACATCATCCGTTATAATCCATCTCCTTTTTCTCTTGTCATTCGCACAGCTCATCGATAACCAGTGCTATTCAACAGAGCATATACACTGAGTAGCACATTCAGTGCTACCGAACTTTATGTCCGCATATAACAATATAATACAATATAAATTGTATTTAGCCAAGACTATGCAAAATCAAATGATACGGGAATATTGTTTTTAGTACATAGCATATGCGAAATAAGTGTAAGATTAGCGGAGATTAATTCAAATAGTTGGTTTTTATTTCCATTTCCGCATAACCTAGAAAAAAAAACAATATAACGAACAATATTTTCAAGTATTACGTATGCATATGTTAATTAATTTTATATACAAGTACTTTGTTTAATATTCAATTGAATATATATGTAGGAGTATATATCGGAGTAAAAAGAACAACAATAACAAACAAATTCATACACCAAGCATAACTTTGCATCAAAAGTCAATCGGCGATAATAGTTTGCTTATGTAGTATATCCGTTACGTATCTTGAAAATTTCAACCGTACTATACACAAGTTAATATGCAATTCTAGTCTTACCACTCAATATAAATCTCTAATAAGTTCAATTGTTGAAATTCAAGTAGGGAAAGCATAAAACATACAACATGAATTGCTAAAAGAACAACGACTTTCCTTTCCAGCAGACCCTTCTTTTTCCGGTAGGAATGAGAGCAAACGGTAAGTATGCCGTTACAAGGGTAAGGTTCTAGGAACCCACGGATAGCCGGTTTCACGTCGCGTTCGGTACACGGTACCATCGTTTGTTTTGAGGATGTTTTCGTTGGAGTAGATTATTTCGACGCTTGCATTAGAGTAGAAGATTTTTCGGTACCGCGTCGGGAAAAAAAGAAGAAAATTTGGGAACGCGAAATCAAATCTAGTTTTTTTTTTGTTGTCTGAATTGACTGAATGGAACTAGAAAACGGAATAACGTAAGGAAGATTTCTTTTCCGTATGTTTGTATTTTTGACGCCTTTGAAACAGGCACGTGATGGTGGCTGAAACAAAGTAATCGAGCGTAATTCATTTGAAAGACCTGCGACCAAAATCCTCTCTGAACTAGCTGGCCGATGGATTTCGAGTGCACGGACTGGTTGACCGAGTGGTACCATTTGTTGTAGACATGGGTAACGCGGTGCTGCGCGGCGCGATCGCGTTGACGCACTATCAATGATACCACTGCGTTGATACAGATTCTTGGTATCAGCAGCGCAGTAGCGCATCTTGGTATCAACCTCTATGTCAAGAGATTTAGCGCTTAGTATCAAGACGGTTGCTGTGTGTTAATAATAATATTTGATTCAAGAGATGCATAGGTTTTCCAATGAGAGGTGTTATTTTGAATAGATCTTGTGATTTAACACCTTGCGACTTCTTCCTTTGGGACCACGTGAAAGAGAAAGTCTACGCCAATAGCCCAGCGTCAATACAAGACCTCGAAAAAGGAATTCGTGAGGCTATTGAGGACATAGGGCAGCCACTTTGCGATTTGGTTTTGGAAAATTTCATAAAAAGGATATGGTCCTATAAGCGTGGTCGTGGTGGTCATTTGCCTGATTTATTTTTCAGCATTTACGGCATACCTTCCTCTTCATAGTGAAATACCTGTAAACATACGATCATTTTATTAAAAAATGGCATTTTTCTTGAATAAGAAGCGTAAGCGTGGTCGTGGTGGTCATTTGCCTGATATTATTATTCACTATTAACAGCAAACCTTTTTCTTTAGAATGAAATAAACATCCGATCATTTATATTAAAAAATGGCATTTTTCTTTTACTATCAAAATAACGCCTCGTATTGGAAAACGCTATATCTATTGCACTGGCATTGGCAATGCAAAGCCATTTGGCTTAGCGCTACGTTGTGGCGCGGTGCCCAGTGTATCAAGCATAGAAGCATACGATCATGGTATCACAGCAGAATGGTATCAATGCAGACACAAGCGCAAAATATATCAAGCATATGTTAGTCGTTTGAAATCAAAGTATCATAGCGCAATGGTATCAGTGAATCAGCGCATCAAAAATTGATGCGTTACACACGTCTAATTTGTTGGCACGACTCAGACTTCACGTCTAGAATCGATGTGAGGTCGTTTCAGGTTTCCTTCCGGAAATCTCGACGTTCGAACGATTTGAAACGAAAAACATTACAATGCATTTACCGGAGTAAGGACGAAATCATCTTGCGTCTCGCACGCGTCAATCGAGAATCGGCGTCGTTTTCCAAATTTCAATTCCTTTGGTAGGTTACCTCAGCCTCGACACCGTCGACGCATTATTTTTCTAACGTACAATTCGTGAATGCAAAATTTTTTTATAGTGGACCTTTGTGCTGGGAAAAAATAACCCAGCCCATGAAACCGCAAAGCTCGCCTGCAAGCGCATTCACGCGTCCTCAGACAAGGCCAAATCCAACGAGCATTAATATTTTCGCTCGCTGAGGCAGCAAACCATCGCTGCAGTCCTTTACAGACATTGTGGACATCCTGAAAACACTACACTTCCACACTCAATATGGACCAAGGCAGCATTCTTTGAATTTCGATCCGGTTGGGAGAGGTTCGTGGGAGCACCGCTACCACCTGGATGCCCCACTCTTATTTGTGGGCCGTGATCGTTCTCAACTAGGACAAAATCAATTTGAGCATCATGTACGGTTAATAAGCTTTTTGTCATCATTTTTCCGTACGTAATCATTTTCGGTAGGTTGCTTCGGCCATTGGCACCTCAAACAGCAGCCAATCGGTTCTGCTTTTGACTTAGGGTCCCCTTAAATTCGTGAATGCGAAAATTATTTGTAGTGGGCCTTTGCGCTGTGGGAAGAGGACCCGGCCCGCGACACCACAACGCTAGCTTAGCAGCCAATTCACGCGTCCCCAGGCAAGGCCAATCCAGCCGAGCACTGATTCCGCTCGCTGAGGCAGCAGAACACCGTTGCAGCCCTGAACAGACATTTTAATATCCCATCCTTTAAAATCTCTATACAATCTTATCCGTTCCTGATAAAATGGTTCGCAAAACATAGAAGTTACAGTGGCAAGTACAATTGATCTTGAAAAGACGTTCATTCGGTTTAGTTTAAAGGTTTAATCTACAATCGTTTAAATTGCAGCTGCCCTATTCCTTTAGCTCATATTTTCATGTTTCCTTACTAGCCGCAGTCTATCGATTAGAATAGGTGATTCCTACTCTTTATGATTAGTGTATGTTCTAGCGTTCCTCAGGATTCTATTCGTGGTCCGTCTCTATTCAATTCCTTGCGGTCATTGAAATAGTATGAATAAAAATTTTAAAATGTTTCATTACGCAGATGAAATTATCATTCTTGCAAAGGATACAAGTTCCTTAACAATTTTAAATAAAATTAATTTTCATCTTCAAATGCCAAAAAATTTTATGTTTAATTGTGCTCTGAGAATTAACCCTGAAAATGTGAGTTAATTTTCTTTCGTATGCTTATGGAAAAGGTCACAGAAATGCTCCAGTTGAAAGTAAATTTCTCTCTTTATCAATTGATGGGCACAATATTCCTCTCAAAACATCAATAAAATATTTAGGCATTCACATACATCATTAGTTAAAATTTATTTAATTACCATGTTCGGCCAATTTTGAGAAAAGTAGTTAGTACATCTGTAGCATTGCCACCTCTTCTTTCAAGCAAATCTGTAAGTTGCAGTACTAAACTTTTAATAATTCGTCCAATGTTTAACTTATTGTTTTCCTGTTTGGTATTCTGTTTCCTCAACAGTTGTTGATGAAATTCAAGTTTTTAAACGCAAAATCCTTAAAAAACGCTTATCGAAATTGCAATGCATCGGCCCTACGTCACTGCCGACTAATACATATGCCCATTGCTATCATATGGCTTCCTAGCTAACGTCAGTTTTGGATGACTTCCCATCCTACGTTAGCTTAGTTTGGGAATGTCAAACGTGGCAGATGGCAGGACGGCCATGCGGCCTTTGTGTCTGTCGTTGAGATCACAGTATAAATGTATTATACTGAGGAACGTGAAAATTATTTGTTCCGAACATTATTCTCTGTAAACCTGTGACAATTAATGTGAATTGAGAGTTGTTCACACTGCAATTTAAGTAGTGATTAAATGTGTGCCAAGTTGGGAGGGGAAGATAAATTTTGTTAACCCCAATCGTTATAGGATTTAATTGTTTTTCGTGGATTAGAAATAGCATCATGCGCAATTCCTATCACAATGTAGGTTTTGTCAGAGATTATGGTGACAGAGCAGAAAAAGAGCGGAGTACTTAACCTCAAAGTGGGTAGAATGTGAACCCAAAGGGAGTACCTACCCACAATTTTTTTTGTGTCAGTGCAGATTGACATGCCACATGGGACACCCGGGGAATGCTTTGCCGAGGAAGATTCTACCTCAACGTGGACTAAAGGCGCACCCAGCTTTTCGGAGTCAGGTTCTATTGGTGAATTAGCAATCTCCGAGAACTCATCACTGTTAAATCTGCCTAGCTCAGATCGACATAAACCTACTGTCGAGTCTAATCGGGACTCGCTCATATTCGAAATGTTAAGCTCATTTAATATCGATACTAAACATAAGTCGGAAAATACTGTCAATCTTGACAGTGACACAGCAAGGAGTAATTAAATATTCGCGAAAACGTAAAAGCATGCCAGATCTGAACGAACCAAAACGCCTAACCCGTATACTGTGTGTTTTATTACATTTAATTATAACTTTTATTGTCAAATTTACTATTTATCTTTGATTATCATTAGAACCATTAGAAGTTAGGCAACAAGTGGTGAATAATGATATCCACTTGATTGTTAACCACTCGGAAGCTTAGAGTACTACATAAATACAACTAGAAGTTAATGATGCTTTAAGGCAAAGTGTAGATGTCATGTAAATTTATCAGTTGATCTATTCAGTATTTTCTTTCACTTCATTTTAAATTGCGTTGAAGTGTCGTATTGTTGAAGCGTATACACTGATTTCGATTTAGAAGTAATGATATTATTTTACAAGGACATGACAGAAAATGAACATGTTTTAAACAAAACCAAGAAAAAAAAACAATAATTGAAAGGGAGAAATACGAATCACATTTTAAAGTGTTTGTTTATGATTAGTATGCATTGCCATTGCCTATTAACATTGCACATCAAGCAATTTGAAAGTAACTATCACTGTTAGGTGCTCATAACATATTGTATAGTTTCCATATAGTCGTATTTGTTTGTAATCTCCTGGAAAAAATGAAGAGGAAATAGATCCAACTTATTGCAAGTTGTATAATTGTAATGTGACGCCTACGCCCGGGAATCGAAGTGATTCCGATCCTGAACCCTTGCACCCGGCCAGATGGTTATGACCTCGAAATGCAAGCGGACTTCATCTTTCGTGCGGATATCGTTGCGCAGAAAATATTTTTTTTTCTTCTTTCTCTCCAAATATTTAGATCTGTGGATTTAAATATTTGAAACATAATATTAATCAAAACCCCGACACATTTCGAGACACATCCATCTGGGAATGCCCCCCTCCACCGTGGCCATCGAAACACTATGCCACTGGCGACAAATGGAAATGCACATTGCCGCCATGTGGCGTTCCATTCCACACATCTGTTTTGTCGGCGGTTGTCGGATTGACAGTCCGACGCAACGAGGAATAGAAACGGCGGGAAATAAAAGAATTGCTAGTATTACTCTGCTCCTTCGGTTAATTTGAAGAAGGCGTGGATCTCATTTTATTAAATATTAATAGTCTCAGGAACAGACACTTAACTAAAGTTGAAACTTCTATGGAAGCGCGATTCAAGCTAGTCAAGGTGAATATTATTAAGACAGGACATATCTTTTTGGCACATTCCTTCAATTACAATCGTTTCCCACTTATAGATAGCCAACACGTTCGAAAGTTGCCAAAGCACTAAACACAAGTCGTGGCTGACGAATCTAAGATCCTTCAACGGGAAAGTTACCCCCTGTATCCACTTCCAAGCCGATGACGTATCAAGTGGAGGATTGCTGGAAATCTTACCGGAGGAGAATGCTGTGCTGTTCTTGTTCGTGGTCTTAACTTCCTTCTGTATTTATAAAGTGAAACGTAAGTGTCGGGAAAATTGCTTGTTGCAATCAGAAAACGGAAAGGGTGATCCAGATAATGACGGAGAATCATCAGCAGTCTTGATTGAAAAAGGCAAAGACTCCGACGAAAGTTATTATGTTGGCAATCGGCCGAGTAACAACTGTGTAGTATGCCAAGCGACCACATTACGCTTTGATCATCACAGTTTTATATTGGATTGTTGTATTTCAAAAGCAAATCACAGGTACTATCTCTTTGGCTTAATTTTTGCTATTCTTGCTCTGTTGTTGGCTGCCAATTTAACCTTGACCGCGGTGTGCCATCCATTGTTGCTATTCCACATTTTCGGAGTGCATATCCTGCTACCAGACGATTGCAGCGAGGTGTTCGATCAATATGAAACGGGGTTATCATTCATCTTATCGGTCTACTCCCTGATAATAGCAATTTTGGCAACAGCAGAGCTAGTCATCCAAATTTATTTTATATCGAAAGGAGTTACACTCAACGAATGGAAGAGAAATCGGCGAGTAGAAAATAGGAAATCATTATGCACAAATTGGCGAAATTTTTTTATGTTAGTTGTAATATGTTAGTTGTAATAGAAACGGCCTAGCGAGAATCTAGCAGGTAGTTTTCGATAAGACGTGAAGGTAGAAATAATTGCACGGAAATAAATTTAATGTAGGACAAGTAAAAAGTTGCTTTAGTTAAAAAGCATTACACTGCAATTATTATGAAATAATACGATTTCCAAGTACTTTCATATTTATATTAATAATTCTAACGTCTATTATCTATAGAGTATTAACGTAAAGTTGATATAAATTACAGGACATGTCAAAAATTTAATGTTGCAAAAAAGGAAGGTGGTGAACATTTTTTCTTTTTTAATTTCTTGTCCACGATAAATGCCACTCGATATTCATAAATACCTGAAGACTTTCCACTTTTGAAGATCGTTTACAATAAGATACCTTGGATATAATATGTTTAGGTCATTTAGAGTAGTCTTTGCGAACATTATTGCTAATTGACTATCTTGAGGTCGGTAACAATTTGCTTGAACTTCTTGTCCACGATAAATGCCACTCGATATTCATGAAGGTCTGACGACTTGCCATTTGTGAGGATAGTTTACAGTAAGATATACCGGATATAATATTTTTGGGCACTCAGACTAGCCTTTCCGAACATTGTTGTTGGACATCTTTGACAATCACTTTTAAATTGGGTTTCAATAATGCCTCCACCATTTGATTTAGGTGTTTCATCATCTTTATACTGTCCAAATAGTTAGTTGAGGACTCGTCTGGTGCATGGGTTCGCAAGTCAAAGCTCAAATTTTGTATATTGGTTTTTCTGTCCGAGTAATGAGCTGTGAGGGGCTCTGATTGAAAAATCAGGCAATAAATTAGAAGCAAAATTAAGAAACTCGATGTAAAAATTCAATGTAGATTAGTATAGGAGTCTATTATATGATTATCTATAGTAAACGTTAACTCGTTAACTCAAGGAGTTGTCGCCACCTACCTTTCGGACTAGCAAGGATCTGCTACCAGTTTCTATTGAGTGGCTCCGTTATTTCCTCGGTTCCTCTTTATATGCTTTTCTTTGACTCTAGTCTTCAACGCTTTCATTGGTCAGAAGCAATTTGACCATTGCGTTACAAGTTGCGCGATTTTATGCTTTGGAGTCCAATACTTTGTTATTTGTGATCCAGTGGATTAAAGTTGCGTTCAAGTCACCGATGTATGCTCTCAAATGATCATGTTTCTTCTGATCCAGCTTTTGAGCCCTTGTTCAGTTTCCTGTTGCATTAAAAAGTAGCTTTGTACTTCTCTGGAAACCGAAATCTTTTTTTAGTCCGTGTTTTCCGTTAAGAGTCCTGCTACATCTTCGGTGGCGCTAAAGTCTAAATCTGGGATAGTCTTCTCGATCCATTGATCCCTTCCGCCAGTTTAATTTCTTAGCCATATTTTTCTATCAGCGTCAACTGAGTCCTCCTATCATTTGCGTGGCCTTTCTTGTGCCCGGTGAATTTCATGCGTCCCTTCATCACTTTCCTAGGTATCATAGCTTCCAGCATACGCTCGACATGTTGTAATTTTTTCAATATTGCGATGCTAGAAGCTCGTGGTTTGTTTAAAATATTAAATGCATAACTCTCCTTGCTTAAATGAGCACGAATATTCGACATAATTACAAAATCCAGGGAGTTTAAACAATATAGATAGAGCGATGGTTGTCTTCATTTCTTAATCAATTCCTTACAATATGCGTCCATTTTTTTATAGACTGTACTGCGCCTACAAATGCCTTTCAACCTTTACATTAACTTAAACAAGTCATTTCTGATTTCCTACCTGCCGTATAAATATAATAAATATATTGTCAAATACTATGAAGTCATTCTGTAGATGTTAAGTTAAAAATATTAAAAATTTATTAAGAATCATTTGTTATTTGTCCAATTATCTTATCTTAATTATTATTATTAGTATTATTATTCTAATTACTTTGCAAGAGTCTAACGTATCTTTGACATGTTTTTTCTTTACACAAATTCGATTTATAGTGAATCGCAAAGAAATTATTGAAATTATTGTTTTTAAGTTTGTTTATGCATATATATATACCTACATTTTGATGAATAACAACATGAATTGCTAAACAGAACCACGACTTTCCTTTTCAGCGGTTCTTCTTTTTCAGTGGGAAGAGAGAGTGCAGGGTAGGTATGTCGTCGCGAGGGTAGGGTCTCGCCAAATCCGCTGAGGTCGGTTTCGCGTCGCGCGCGGTACCTTTGTTGTTTCGTTATTTTATTTATAGTAGTCTTCGTCGGGTTGAGTTAGAGTAGTATACTTTTCGGTACCGCGTCGAAACTTCGGGAACGCGAGAGAAAAATTAGATTTTGAATTCTTGACTGGTTATAAGAAGAAATACGGAGTAACGTAAAGTAGGTTTCTTCTCCGTATGGTTTGTTTTGATAACGCGTTTTGGAAAACGGGCATGTTCAGGTGGCTGAAATATTGTAATTGAGCGTAACCCATTCGGAGACCCGCGACCGAAATCCTCTCCGAACTAGCTGGCCGACAAGCAGCCACCGCGTGAATGGGTTACGGTGCACGGATTGGTTGACCTGTTGGTACCATCCGTTGGCACTACTCAGACTTAACGTCTAGAACCGATGAGAGGTCGGTTCCGCGTTGGACTAAAAAGGTTGAAAATCATTACATAATGCACTTCTATTATCGTGACTTTACATGAACTGTTCAAGCTTTTGGCATGCTATTAAGGATTATTTTATTTTCTAGTCCTCCGTTTGAGATAAAAGATTGCAAGAATTGCTTAAAATGACCGGGTTGAAAGTACAGTTATTTCAAAGTAATTAGAAGGTTGCCCCCGAGTATTTGAAAATTGGAATTTTTAAAATATGCTTATTGTAACGAGCATTTACTTTTCCATTAAAAATCTGGAACACGTCAGCAGGGAAATTTCCAAAGCCACCAATTGTACAAAACAACCCTAAACCAAATCGAGGGAAAAAGCGGAATAATTTTGTGATTGTTCGGAATCGATCTTCGCTAAGGCTATTGAAATCTTTAACGAAAACGTTTCTTGTAACTTTGCGTACGCTTTATATATATATATATATATATATATATATATATATATATATATATATATATATATATATATATATATATTTTTTTTTTTTTTTTTTTTTTTTTTTTTTTGATATCGAAATAACCCTCGAAAATCGGTTTTAAAAAGGAAGAAAAAGAAGAAAACAAATTTTTTTCATGTTAAATTTATGACGTCATAAATTCCTTTAAAACACTTGTGTTATGATTAAAACCCAATATTACACACTAATGCCCTCCATGAAAATAACTAAGCATTCATGAAACGCAAATTACTTAGATAAACCGCAAAAACAGCAATGCAGAATTTGTCCTTTGACGAAAATTAATTTAAATGAAGTAAAAACCGAGAAAACTATATTAGTTATAATGTCATTAGATGTTGCAAACTAATAAAATGAAGGAATAGTTAAAGAGAATGGAACGGAAAATGATACTGACCCTACATGTTGGTTTCAAACTCGAAAAAGAAACAATATCAAAATGTTGTAATTGAATTAAAGTAAGAACAAAAAAACAAGGAATAAGAAGAAAGTATATACCTTTATTTTGATTTAAGAAGAGAACGAACGGTAGGTATGCCGTTGAAAGGGTAGGTATGCCGTTGAAAGGGTAGGGTTCTAGGAATCCGCGGATGGCCGATTTCGCGTCGCGCGCGGTACGCGGTACCATCGGTTGCCTTGCGTTTTCATTAGAGTGGAGTTCGTCGGAGTTGCATTAACGTAGTATATTTTTCGGTACCGCGTCGTTGAAACTCGGGAACGCGAAATTGAATTTAGTTTTTTTGCTGTTGACTGAAAGAATGGAAGATATACGGAATAACGTAGAGATAGTGTCGCTTCCGTATGTTTGAATTTTTGACGCGTTTGGAACGGGCACTTAATGGTGGCTGAAACACGTAATTGAGCGTAATCCATTTTAAAGACTTGCGACCGAAATCCTCTCCGAACTAGCTGGCCGACAAGCAGCCACCGCGCACTGGATTACGGGTGCACGGACTGGTTGACCGTTTGGTGCCATTCGTTGGCACGACTCAGGCTTCACGTCTAGAACCGATGATAGGTCGGTTCCGATTTCGTTCGAACGGACGTAAAAGGAAATCATCACAAAATACAGAAGGCCAAACAAAAAACCATTCAGAAACAGTATACATTACGATCAGACCAAAATTGGGTCAATTCTATATTTCATGATCGAACAGAGTATGAAGCGCTTAACCTCTTGGGTTCTCATCCTGACCCAGTTATAATGGAATCATATAATCAAAACGTACCTTTAGAGAATGTTAATCCTTATATATCACCTATCAAATCACTTTGTGTAGATAATTCTTCGTTAATTACTCCTTTCTCATTAGATCCACATAAGCTATTATTTTACTCACCGAATATTACGCATTTGATCGTGGTTAATAATTTATTTCTTAGATTTTATTTATTTCATGCTCTTTTCCTCATTGTTTGACTATAGATTTTTATCAATCTTTCAATCACATTGAATTCGTTACCACCCAATCATGTAATAATTGTTATTTGACCATAGTGCCGTTGTCAAGCTATGTATCTTCTTATCATGTTAAAAATGTATGTACGTAAAAGGACTCAATAAAATATATATCTGTCCATATCTCAAACATAGATACAAATTCATTGACAATTATACAAGGAATGAAACGAAACTAATTATCTAGTAACTAAACATAGATAGAATTCGGTCGTGACCAATGTTGCTCTCGTTCCATTCTCAAAGAATCCAACCCTATATTTTGTTGTTAAATTCTCATTCGATTGAAACGCCACCGGTGGAGAATACGTGGACCGCATATATTTTTACACCAATCTACAATTTCAGTCCTGTGTGCACTCGCTAAGCAAGGGCTTAAACTAGCAAGCAAAGACAAATGTTGAAGCTAAATTGTTGTCATCTGATATTCTCAATAATTTCCCTTTTCCCATACACATCTTCCACATGTCACCACTCTCTGTCAAGAACGTCAAATAGTTCCCCACCAGAATAGAAAATTCCAAGATGGCCGAAGGTGATCGACGTAAACATAGTGAAGGTGAGAATTAAATTCCAATTAGAGAAGTTTAGCATCGAATTCTGCAATAGTTTTAAGTTGTGCTGCGCCTTTTACTCGCAAAGTATTGTGCCTCAGTGAAGTTTTGCTCACAAATCACTTGTTATCAGTCCAATAACGACCGTCAACAAGCGATTAATTGGCAACTGATTGGACAATAACAAAAAATAAATTGTGTCTGTGTAAATGTGTGTGTATCGTGAGAGGGGCTCGCAATCCAAAATAGTTCTGTGATTTCGTTGGCATCGGTTCGACCGTATCCCAACGCTTTTGTTCGGTAACGGGGAGAAATGCGAAAGTAAGTGACGCTATCGGAATCTGCTGGTGGTTGAAAAATTCATTTCTGCCGTCTCGCAAAATCTCAAGTCCAAAATTTCCCAAGACCTGTCATTCGCTACTCGTTGGTATTTGTCGAGCAGTATCTGTGTGGAACGCAAATCAATTTCAGTTGATTCGTGTGTGGAATGCGTTCGCGGCGAATGTAGTTTTGAAAAATTTCCTCAGTGTTCGCACTCCTGTACCTTGGAATCTTGTCGTTTTGTAGTTTTTCGTGTATTATTTATTTTGGCGTATCGCGTTCACTAGTTCTAACGTTAAAGTTCAAATTGTGTAGTAGATTTTCAATTGAGTGAGTACAAACTTGCATTCTAGTTAAATGTTTTCGTGGTGGCAATTTGCAGTGCAGAATACTTTTTCTTTGCAAACCGAATGTGAGGTTAGGGATTATGGAATATTGACCAGGAGTTTGACATTTCCCTGAAATCTTAAAGTGATTATTAACCGAATTTAATATTTGGCTTTGATAGTTTTCGCAATGCATGGAATCAGCATCATGCTCTCTTTTGTGTGCAACCTTTGCGGCTGCATGACATCACAAATAGAACTAGAAAACTTTTTGTTTTTCTTATGCCACTTTGTTTGATTTGGAACTGTGCAAATTTCCTGGCGAACGAACCTAACGGAGCCCCCGTTTGAGCAACAGGGTACAGAAAATAGTCTAAATGATTCGACGAAAAACGATATGTGCAAGTGTGAATCTGATGTGGCTCGTCATGAGCCGTTCGCCCGAGCATTTCGTTGCTGGCGGCCTAATGTCATTATTTTTAGTTCGTTTTGCTTTGCACTTTTCGTCACTTGGCCGCTTTCTCTGTCCATTTATTTTGTTTATAATTGACAGCGCCTGTTGGCTGTGGACCTAATTGAGCTTTGCCCAGGTGAGAATTTGAATATCTCGCCAAGGTGTCAACGCCGCTCGGGCTCCCGAGTGTCGACGCAGTGCCAAGTCATCTGCGGACCACATCACCTCACCGGTGACGGACAGTGACAGCGATTTGATTTTGACCTTCGTCACTGCGTTAGAATGAGATTAGTGTGCCATCTCCAACGTGTAACCGGCGGTTCCAGTCGGACCGCGGAACTTTCCAATAACAAAATTTCACAACAAGGTACGCGTGGTTGGATAATGAAGTGAAATGGCATACCCGATCTCCACATAATCAAAGCTACATCATCCCATAGACTCGTCAAGACGTGCAGCATATATGCCTCCAACTTGTGCCCATTCGTCTTGAGACTCTTCCCAGAGTTACTAATCTGCTTATCTTTACATCATACCTGTCTTACATGTTTCCCAAGCGTTCAATACGAACGACTACCAGATTGGGAGTCGTACTCCGCACGAGTTAAGCAATAAATCTTGGAAACCTGTTCTGCTGCTGGTCGAAGATCAGGAAAATAATAAAAAAAGGTGGACGAATGTGACTGGTATCGATGGCAAGAGAAAGGTGGCGACACGCTGGTGCTGATGTTCAGGCATAACCTCAGCAAGTTTCATATTGCAACGGTGGTGCCGGTGTTGATGTAGCAGACACCCATGAGTCTAATTTGATGTTAGTCATTTTAGTTTACATGGTGCAAACCAGAGCTGTCGATATCGAAAAAAAATACAATTTCATTGATAAGCTCTAGAGTAATGCAAATATCAACTGGTGCTTTTTTTTCATGAATCTGCGCCTGTATACTAAAAAAAGACTTGAAATTTATTTCCTCACTATTGCACAAGCGCCGACAGAAATATTCTTATTTGAATTTTACCCATAAAATGCCTTCGAGCACTTTTCATTTTCTATGAAACTACGTGTTCAAATGATATATTTATTTAAATGATCCTTAGCTCCCGGTGAGTTATTATTATATGTTGCTTTTCAGTTCTTACTCATTTCGGAAAATAGCGCGATTTCAATTTTACAGGGTTTTCTAATAAGAGATGTTATTTTAATATTAAAAAAAAATGCCATTTTTTAATATAAATGATCAGTTGTTTATTTCGTTATAAAGAAGAAGGTATGGCGTTAATAGTGGAAAATAACATCAGGCAAATTACCACCACGACCACGCTTACAGGACCATACCCTTTTCATGAAATTTTCCATAACCAAATCGCAAAGTGGCTGCCCTATGTCCTCGATAGCCTCACGAATTCCATCTTTGAGGTCTCAAATCGACGCTGGGCTGTTGGCGTAGACTTTCTCTTTCACGTGACCTCAAAGGAAGAAGTCGCAAGGTGTCAAATCACAAGATCTCGATGGCCAATTGTGATCACCTCTTCGAGAGATAACACGGTCCGGAAACTTTTCCCGTAAAAGATCAATGGTTTCGTTGCTTGTGTGGCACGAAGCGCCTTCTTGTTGAAAGTATCCAATTCCGGCCATAAAAAATTAATCATCTCTCGATAGCGCAACCCATTTACCGTAACTGTTGCTCCAGCCTCATTTTCGAAAAAGTAAGGTCCAATGACTCCGCCGGACCATAAATCGCAACAAACAGTCACACGTCGAGGATAGATAGGCTTTTCTTGGGTTTCCCGAGTCCCAGATGCGACAATTTTGCTTGTTGACAAAGCCACCGAGGTGGAAATGGGCCTCATCACTCAAGATGATTTTTCGATGGAATTCCAGATCATTTTCATGCATTTCAAGGACCCAATCAGCAAAGACACGACGTTGTTGATGATCGATCGGTTTGAGTTCTTGTGTTAACTGAACTTTATAAGCCTTAAGACCCAAATCTTTATGCAAAATACGGTGTAATGACGTTTGTGGAATGCCTAATTCCAAAGAACGATGAGGAATGAACAAATCTTGGTTTTCTTTAACACTTTCGGCTACAGCAGCAATATTCTCGGCTGTTCTTGAGTGACGTGCACGGGTTTTATTCTTCATATCACTAAATTGTCCCAACAACTCGAATTTTTCCACCAATTTCTGTATTGCGGTCCGACAAAATGCCTCACGACGACCCAAAAATGATCGAGTTTTACGAACCGTCTCTGCCAAGTTTTCACCATTTTTATAGTGAATTTTAATAATTTCAATGCGTTGTTGAAGCGTGTATCGTTCCATTTTTATTAATGGCGTAGTTTCTACGTGTCAAATGTCAAAAAATTACAGCTTCAAAAGTGACATCTACCGAAATAGCGGGTTATTCAAAATAACACCTCTTATTGGAAAACCCTTTACATTCTATAAAGCCCAAGCAAAAAATCTTTTCCAATAATTCAGTCAGATTTGTCGGTCTTAATTGAATGTTATTTGCAGATAAACTCTAAATTTGAAAGATCTTTCTAACTCACTCCATCACCTTTTAGTATACCATTGTGCATCATTTCAACGCCATGTAGGCCATAAGTTTTTGATTATTCTAATGCATTGAAACTTGGCTGAACGCCAACAAGAATCCAAGAGGTATATTCCTGAAATCGTGTGGATGACAGAAAATTAAATTGAACACAATTGCAATCTACATGGGCCGGAGATCCCAACATGCCCTAAGACAAATTCATACTTGAACCTTTGCATTGCTGAAATTCGTCGGATTAATAAAAAAAAAAAAACAGTTTAATCGGGAATACGAGAAGCAATGCCCAGCTTCGGACAGCGTTAACTCTTGCCCAATGGTTCCTAATGACAGGAATTTAACTTACAATGAAATAGATCTCTATTTGTCGAAGTTAGAGAAGCTAACATTGGAACCCATTGTGAAGGTAGTTCCCAAGATTAATCATGGAAACACTATGGAAGGATATGAAACACAAATCATCTCAAGGTAGAAAAGTTTAAAAAGTCTTCTTCTCACACGCGTCAACAATATTTATCAGCGATTTTTGGAATACAACCATCCCTCATTGGCCTTGTTGAAATTACACCTTAAGAATGTCTGGAAATTAATCTGTTCATACTACAGGAGTGAAGTCAGCAGCCAATAGGCGGAAAAATTGAGGGGTATTAGCTCACAGGATCCAGATGGCATGTCCACGAAAGTCAAAAGTATATTACGTAAGAAGTCTCGAGTGAATGTTTCGAATCTTAAAGTCACAAGTAGATAGGGCTGGTATCGAACTTAATAATACGACTCCGGATACAAACGAAAATAGGATTGTATATGACGGTTTACAGAAGCTTGCTCTGATTGGAACTTATTTTGAATTGGTCCATGTACCGAACCCTATGAGAGAGAGAGAGCCAAATACGTTCAGAAGTCGTTGAAGCAAAAGTTTCCGATTTCAAATCAAGCCTGAACGGCGAATCCATTCTTTATTTCAATGAAACATTGACCTCCGATCTCATAGTGAGTGGAAAACTTCTTGATCATTTTGGCAGTTATGAAGACGTGTCTGGCTGGGACTGGTATCGAACTTAATAATACGACTCCGGAGATACAAACGAAAATAGGATTGTATATGACGGTTTACAGAAGCTTGCTCTAATTGGAACTAATTTTGAATTGGTCCATGTACCGAACCCTAAGAGAGAGAGCCAAATACGTTCAAAAGTCGTTGAAGCAAGAGTTTCCGATTTCAAATCAAGCCTGAACGACGAATTCATTCTTTATTTCAATGAAACATTGACCTCCGATCTCATAGTGAGTGGAAAACTTCTTGATCATTTTGGCAGTTATGAAGACTTGTGTCTCATAATTGACAGGATAATAAACAAAAAATCATGTGGTATTGACAATATTCCCAATATAGTTCGAGGTTTCGATTAGAAATTATTGCATATTGTTCAACAATATGTTGAACAATTCATATTTCCGAAATCAGTGCAAAAAGGTTAAGGTATTCCCGATCTTGAAGAAAGGAAAGAAATTTTCGTACCCTAAAAGCTATCGCCCAATTGCCTTACTGCCTAACTCCAGCAAGGTGTTTGAAGTGACACTGGAACAAGCATTAAACGTCACATTGAGAAATATGAGTTGATGCCGAGTTGCTAGTTTTTTTTTCGTGCCAGATATTCAACCTACATGCGAAAGAGTAACCTCAAACATCTGTTGGAAATTAAACAATAGAGAAAATGTGTTGGGGCATGTTGTCTCATTGATATGGAGAAAGCCTTTGATACGGTTTGATTTGACGAAATATCTTGAAGCTCCTTCACTGCAATTTTGCCATATGTTATATCAAGAAACCTGACAACGATGCGCAATTTTAAGGTCTATAATGGTCTACATCACGGAAAAGTTAATGTGTCTCTGCTCTTCTCCACATTCATTCGTGACCTATTGAGTTGCTTGTGTCGCCAACGCGATTATTAATGGCGTTTGCTGATGACCTGATTATTTATACGGCCGACCGAAAGACATCAGTCGTTCAAAGGAACCTTCAGAAAATGTTCAAAGATATGCAGGCATCCGCGGAAGGTTGGGAAATGAAAGTGAATACGCAAAAATGCGAAACGGTTTTATTTCGGACTACGCCAGTTCAGACCTTAAACGTAATTGAAAATATTTCCACATTATGGCTGGTGAGGGTAGTTCAGAGCGGGTTCCACATAAATTTTGCGTTCGATATCTTGATCAGTACCTGTACTATAATGGACATGTCAAAATCATGCTCAATAAAGCGCGTAAAGTGTTCATGTCCCTTGGACGACTGATTTATTCCAGATACGTTGATGAAAAGGTCAAAGTTATCTGCTTCAAGGCTCTAATTAGACCAGCTTTGACATATGGATGTCCGATTTGGTATAATCAGAGTGCTAGTATAATGGAAATACAAGTCAATATTTGTTCTTCCGGGCTATATAGTCGTTGATTAATTTTTAAATAAGAATAAACATTTCAAAAGCTTCCTTTTCCGACTATATTTGTTTTTATTGTGTGTATATGGGCATTTCGACCGCAACATACGTTCATCCTCAGTACACTACTTCCTACCTATCTTAACCTACCTTTCTATACTAGAGGGTTTTTAGAAAACTAATTACATTCTTTACACAATAAGATTTTTACGTTCTAACATTCATAACTTAATCCTTATTACCTAATTAGATTTATGAGTTTTGAATTATTATTACCTAGGTCGGTGCTCATTCTTAAATTTGCCGGTACTTTCCTAATCTGTATGCTTTCGCTGCAATTAAGTTTTTGCCATTTGTCGATATCTTTGACTACTTCGACGTCGTTAATTGTTATTTCGTGGCCATTTTTAACTATATGCTCTGCCACTGATGATTTAAAATTTGTTCTACTTGTATTCTTCGTTGCCAAAGCTTCTTTAAAGTGTTCCTCGCATCGAACTACCACTAACCGTTTCGTTTGACCAATATAAATCATACCACATTCTGGACACGTCACCTTGTACACTCCGCATTTTTCTTCCTTAGTTTTTCTATCCTTTACGATGGTCAGCTGCACTCCTAGTTTCTTCATTCTGCTTCTACCTATTGCCTCTAGTTGGTGTTTCTTCAAAACAGGTGCCAATGTCTTAAACATTTTTGAATACGGGATGCTAATTCTTCGTTTTTCGTTGGCTTCGATCGTTGCATTCTGCTTGAATAAAGTTGATAGTTCGTTTTCATATAGCTGTTTCTTCTTTTTGTTGATGATGTTGTAATAATTCGGCAATCGAATCCGTTCAGTTCCGCTGTTTCCATGATGTAAAGCTATTCCCTCGCTCATCAGATAAAGGCAACTTTTCGAGACGATTAATCATACTCCTGTATGCTGCAAGTTTTTGAGGATATGTATGAGCGGATGTGGCCTCTGAGTGCTTGTTGGATTCCTATATATATCGAATTCTAGCTGACTATTGTTTCGAATGAACTGCAAATCTAGAAACGGTATCACGCCTTCCTTTTCCATTTCCATCTTGAACTGTATATTATTGTGCACTTTGTTGAGCTGCTCAAGTACTTCCAGCGCTTTTCCTCTTGGTACCACCGCTATTACATCATCCACATATCTCCACCAGATCCTTGGTATAAACTCTTGTTCTTGGATTCGCTTTTCAATACTCGTCATAAAGATCTCCGCCAACAATGGTGAGAAAGGGTTACCAATTGCTAATCCTTTGGTAACCTTGTAATACTTGCGCCTGAATGTGAAATAATTTTCGTTCATACACATCCGTATTGTGCCGCTTTCTTTCTCGCCTCTATTGAACTGTCATGTTTTTCGATCCACTTAGTTGCTTGCTTTAATGGCGTACTAGGAAACAACGATTGCACATCGAAAGACACTAATATCTCGTCATTGGCTCCCTGTACACTTCTTAGTTTGTCAACTAGTTCAAACGAATTTTTGATTGATCTGTCACCATACGTATATCCTATTTTATTGCACTCAGTGATGATCCACTTTGCAACCTTATACGTGGGGGAATTCCCATCCGATATTATTTCACGTAGCTCTTCTCCATTTTTATGGGTTTTTGATTGGCACCGTATTCTAGGGAGTGACGGGTCTGGCATTTTCAGTTTATTGATATCTTCGAAAAAGTAGCTAGCTTCTTTCAGGACCTTATTCAAAAAAAAAAAAAAAATAATGGGAACGTTACGAGTTTTCGAAAAGAAATGTCTTCGCGCATTTACTGGTCTGTACAGAATATCTGAGACGGATTGGAAATATTATATATCGAATCGAAAAATTTATCAAACTGCCAATCGTCCATACTCTAGGAATTCTCTTCTTGACAAAGAAGAGAGTAAGGACGATAAGTATTCGTGACGCACTAATCGAATTGAAGCCAGCTGTAAAGTACCTGGGGCTACTGATCGACTCGACGAGTTTCTCTGAGCAAATCGGGCCAACGGCCGAAAAGGGTGCTTCAGGCATATTAGCTCTGAGTTAACTAACGGCTGACCTAGGGGGCCCAACCTATCAAGAAAACACCTCTTTAATAGTGCTAAAGGGTCAGCGCTTGACACATGTACAGAGAAAAGAAGCACTGAGGATTGCATCTTCATTTCGGGAAGCCTCTGATTCGGCGGTGAGAGTTATCAAAGGCGTGATACCTGTCGCCCTCCTTACTTGTAGGCGTTCCACGGCGTAGCAAAACGAGACCTGGGCCGAAGTAATGTGTCAAACAGTTCCAGGCTAGGTTATCAGGTTGACATGGGAGGTGTTTAGTGGGTAGTCCAGTCGCTCGTGAGCATGGGAGCCCTACACTCAGTGCGTAAATGGCATTCAACCCCAAAAAAAAGAGACGAGAGTAGATTCATTCGAGCTTGTTCGAAATCATATCGTAAAGTATATAACTGTGAGCGAACAATCCTTAGGTTTCGCCTACCGAGTACATTGATTGTCTCACCACTGGCTCCATTCTTCCAAAAACATTCATGTATTTCGACATAAATCGGTATATTTTTGATTCTAACGGTATTCCGGTCATATATCACCAATCAGATAATAGAATATTCCGCAAATTTGAGCTTGCGGGATAACGGTTACAATCGAGATACTCATTTGCGAGATACGTTGAGGCTGATCGAGCTGAGACGCAACAGTCTAGATTTTGGTGGCCAAATGGCAATTACTAATTGTGGCCGTTTGTGTTTTTCGTTTTTGTTTCTTGTTGCAGCTAATATTTGCTACGTTAATTTATATTGTAATTTCATAAGTTTAACGTGTGGGTTAGGAATATTTCAATATAGTTCTGATTATTACGTCATGTTGTATCGTGATGCCATAAGCCAGCAAATCAAACTCACGATGTTCACAAGTCAATCGGTGTATTACGACGAAAAATTCAAGTGATGGGATTTGGGAGAGAATAACAAATACATCATCCATCGCGCGACTGCCTAAGCCGGGCCTTGGGTTCAAGGGTTAATCTCCTGCAATCATCACGGTTCCGGGACGTTGTCCGTCAGTTGTTTATTCCCAACAAGGATCTGCTGTCAGCTTCTGTCGTGTCTTCCCATCGAGCCCTCTGTCTTCCCGCTGGATGTTTACCTTGTGTTCTACTCGTTAATGTTATTTGAGTTGCCAATTTTCTTCCATTTTTACATGGCCCGCCCATTGCAATTTACGTAACTTTGAAACACGTGGATCGTCAAGTAGTTCATACAACTCATCGTTCTGACGTAGTCTCCACTCTGTTCCTTATTTCACTGGGTCGTAGATTTTCTGGAGCACATTGCGTTCAAATACGTCCACTGCCTTTTCGGATTCGCTCTTCAGGGTCCATATTTCACTTCTATATAACAGCACAGGTTTGACTAGTGTTTTGTAAATACGGAGCTTATTTTGCCTGTGCACCACTCTGGACCTTAGAATGAGAAGTACGGAGTAATAGGCTTTATTTGCGACGTTTATGCGACGTCCAATCTCGTACTTTTCGTCGCCTCTTCTATTCAGGTTGGCTCCAAGGTATAACATACACATACATAAGGTAAAGTCAAGTTTACACGATATATGTGTTGTACAGACAAGGTATATTTAAAACAAGATTTAGTAAATTTTTTCCTTTTATAATTATATGAATCCTAAAGCGTTTACAAATTCCATATGACAGGCCCTCGATAAATTTTTTTGAAAACATTAGCTACATTGTCTGTATGTTTCCAATAGTTAATGTCTACATGATCATTTTCATAAACATCTAAGATCTCTAATATGATGGAATTTTATATCTATATGATTTATTCTATTATGATAGATAGAGTTCTTAGCTAAATGCAACGCGCCCAATTGATCGCCGTTAATTATTATCTTCTCAGGATATTGAAGTTGAATTTCATTAAATGTACGGCTTTCTTTGTCGCTGATGGAAGAGTCATGAATTCGGCCTCTGTGCTGCTCAAGGCTACTGTTACTTGCTTTTGGGATACCCAGGAGAAAATAGTGCCAGCCATAATGAAAACGTAGCATGTGTATGATATTCTGCTTACAGCATCTACGTAGCACAATGCAGGTCCGCCAGTTGTATGTTATCTCAACTTAAAATCGCAGCTGTCATGTGTTCGCGATGAGGCTCGGTATTCTCCTGCGACAGTTTGCATACAGAATGCACAATATCAGGGCGAGTACAAACTGCAAGATACCTCAATGAACTTATTAAAGATTGAAATACGGCGGAACCCGCTTACAGTTTTCATCATGGCATTCTACTTGAAATTTTGTCTCCATTGGCGTAGAGGCTGGCGGGCATACGGTCATGCCATATTGGTGCAAAAGGTCGTCGATATAATTTTTCTGATGTATGGCAATTTCTCCTGTTAAATTTAACCTGTCAAATTCTATACTCAAAAAGGTTTTAGCAGGATCCTTATCCATAACTTGAACGCGCTTTGCAATATAAGGGATTTATCATTTCCAGCTCTTGTAAATTAGAGCTCGCAACCAGTCTTGCTTTAAATCGCTCAATGTGACAGTCATTATTTCTTTTGAGAGCAAAGACCCATTTACACAAAACTATTTTCTATTCCTCAGTTCATTCACTTGCCTCCCAACTATTATTATCTACCAGTGATCTGAACTTCTCCTGCATCGCATCCCACCAATACTGAGAATAATAGCTGTTCTTACTCTTCGACGGTTTGTGGTATTTTTTAAAATAATTTCGACGATCATTAAGTTAACACATTGAATTTTTTTTTCGGTCTACCACTTCTTCAATCGAAGTAAATTTCCCGAAGGAAATCAAAACCGTCCTCAAAGTTCGAAGATTTGAAGTCTAGAGACACATCAACGAATTGTGCCTCTTAAGCCTACCAATACGGATGCTCATAGTCTACTCTGAGATGGCTGCTTGTCGGCCAGCTAGTTAGGAGAGGAGTTTTGATCGCGGGTCGCACGCGAGTAGACTACGCTCTAAAATCCATCCCTTTTTTCAGCTACCGTTAAATGCCCATTAAAAAAACACGTAAAACATCTTCTTCTACAATCTAACTTTACTTTACCGTTCTGCATCCAACCGTTCGACCTTCCAAAACTATCAATTCTAAAAAAAATCTAACCACACCCTACCGGACACATACCGACGTGGTGCTTGAAACAAACTACTCAAAGTCAAAAATGAAATATGCAACGCTAATGAAATTGAAAAGTCACCGAACCGAGCTAACCGATCACTCGCGGATTTAAAACACTAATGCTCAAACTAGAAGAAGACAAGGGTTCTAAGTTTAAATGGGCTGTCATTCTCGACGTCACAAATGCTCATGAACATATGGATCTTAATCTTCTTAAGCAAACTTTAGTCAACTTCGGCATAAGCACACTATATATTAACTGGATCATTGAACTTTTTAGTCGAAGAACTCTGTTTTTAAACAACAAAAAGGTGATGGTAACAACGGTCTTCCACAGGATGACGTCCTAAGTCGCCTCTTGTTTAACGTGTAATTGATGGCTCTGCACAACCTAACAAACGATAAGACCACTATGCTACAACAAGTCGACAATTTCCTTATGCTGGTAAAGGGCAAGAAGCTCCTTCACACCGTGGATGCTTTACGAAATGAGATAAATGATTTCTGCAGAGTTTGTGATTCACTAGATTAGGAAGGGAATTCTGCAAAAGCACAAGCTATAATTTTTTCATGACACAAACATCCACAATGTGCCCTAAGTATATCCAGAAGACAAATTGCATGGCAAAATAGCATTTTTTATCTTGGTAGGAAAAATAAATAGGATTGCATCCTTTTAAGGGTGGAGTGGCACAATCGTTAGCAAGCAGAACCAACATAATCTAATCACTATGTGCTGTAGACTCATGAACAATTTCAAACCATTCTCCGCTTTGAATCTACATAAAGCCTTAATAAGAAATGCAACCAACTATTTTTTTCGACAGATCAATAACGTCAAAGCGAAAGTCCTAAAGCTCTGTCTTGGACTCTCTCGTAGAACCCCAATGCTCATGAACTCGAAATTGCTGGAGAGCTTATGACGAAAAACAATGCTGACTTACTTACCGCAAACGAGCTAAACAAATCCATATTTAACAACTTCCCCAACTCTGAGTTAGCTAGATTAAAGGATACAGCTTGTAACTATGCCCACGTATATAATAAATATAAGGCTTCCTTTGACAGAATAATTCCCACGGTGCGACCACTAGAGCGCCCATTATTCCGGTGTCCGGTGTGCGACATACACAACTACCTTAGTGGTATCAAACTCAATAATAAAATTCATCTGTTATGTTGAGAATTTGAAGGGAAAGTTACAGCTCATTTTCGTTACGGACGGAGCTGAGAATGTAGACGGTGTAGGGGGTACCTTTATCAATCTCACAAATATTGAGGCTTCCTTCTTCACCTCCGACGGCTTCTTTCAGTGGTCCAAACATGTGGTAGTCGCAAGGTGACAAATCCGGACTGTAGGGGGGTGTTCCAGTACCTCCCACCCCAATTCCGATATTTTACCGAGCGTGAGACGCGCGGTATGAGGGCGCATGTTATCGTGGAGAAGAATCGCACGTCGTGCTGGTTTAGGAACCCATCGTGCCGTTATTTTGCGATATTGAAGGTGTTCGTGGATGATAGACTCTACACTACCAATACTGACGCCGAGTTCAGCCGAAATGTCTCGAATATTCATACTACGGTCCTCCAAAATGAGTAGTTCTACGCGCCAAATGTTGTCTGGTGTGATGCTGGTTGGCGGTCGGCGATCATGCGGCTCACTCTTGACGGTTTCGCGACCATCCTTGAATCCTTTGGCCCACTTAAACACAGCAACCCTACTCATGAACTCACTCAACGCAGACAAATTTCCGTGTTTTTAACGCCTTCCCTCACTAAAAAACGAATGACAATACGTTGCGCAACGGCGGTCGGCATTTGACGTTCACTCATAGTCGTAGCACGCGCGTGAAACATGCACTCCCGACGAAAACTATGCCACACTGTTCGTAAGGGACCCAGCTATCACATACTCAAGCCACGACCTTCAAAACATACAAGGTGTGACAATTAAGTAATGAGACTGATTTTATTACCGCGTTTGTGGTAAACCTGCGACCTTGAAATTCCCTTCCCCTTCCCCGGCATTCTTCCCCACTCCATTGATATATTTACCATCACTCTAGCTTGTTTAGTTCGCCTGCTGTGCCGTGTTGAGTAGACGTGTGATGGGGTGCTCGTCACTAAAATGGAGAAACCAAATCAAGAGCAACGCGTCGCGATAAAATTTTGCGCCGGATTGGGCGAAGCAGTTTCGGAAACGTACGCTAAAACTGTAAAAATGCATGATGATCGTGCTCTTAGTCGTGCCCAGGTTTTTCGATAGCATAAAGAGTTAAAGGAGGGGCGTGGAAGCCTGGAAGACGAGGCGCGGAGCGGGAGACCAGTCGAGGTGCGGACTGACGCGAATGCGCGCTCTAATCCGTGAAGATCGGCGTTTAACAGTTCGAATGTTGGCCTCAGAACTGGGTATGAACCGTGAAACAGTCAGACAAATTTCAACCGACGATTTTGGGATGAAAAAGTTGTGGTATGAAAAAGTTGTGCGCGAAGATAGTTCCAAAAAACCTTTCTGAGGAGCAAAAGCAGACCGTCGCAGAAGATTGTTTGGAACAAGTAGAAAACGATCCCACGCTGCCTGTAACTTTTTTTGTTCCGTAAAACAAAATTGGCGGTCAAAGGGACCTATTTTGAGTCGATTACGGACATCCAGGCGGCCGTGACGAGGGTTCTCGCGGACATTCCAGTCGAAGCGTTCCAGAAATGTTACGAAGCATGGAAAACGCGCTGGACTCGTTGTACAGCTGCCCAAGGGGATTAATTTGAAGAGCATGGCAGAGTTGTAGAATAATTTTTAAATATATGATTTTCATGGAATCAGTCTCATTACTTAATTGTCACACCTCGTACATGCGCGCCATCTACAGCATTTGTTTCCATCATATCTGAACCTCTCTAGTATAACTCAAAAGATAAACTAAAATTTTTTTTCCTGAACCAAAGTTTTGAAATGAATATAAAATTTAGAACTTTGAAATGAATATAAACTTTATCGATCAATTTTGTTTGATTATATAAATTAGCTTGTATCAAATGGAAAAACATACTGTCCCGAATCCAACCGGAGGCAGTACCAGTTGCATAAGGGTACCATGATGCAGAACTTTTATCATGATGTTGCTCACTCAACAGAAAAAAGTCGGCGTTCATGTCCCTTGCAAACTGCCCAAGCATATTTTGAGCGGTTGAACTGCGGTGTAGGTTTAGTTGCAGAATGCAGGTCATCGAGGTTCTCATTTTGCCTTGGCTAGGATTTCCTAGAAAACCCGACATTTCCCTCATTCCCAAGATGTGACCAAGATCCGGTCTTGGATCTTAGTGTGCCTGCTTTTCTTTTATGTCCCATTTTACCGTATTTGTAACATAGAGAACTCCTATCGGGTCCTTCGCATACTTATGCGGTGTGTCCATATCCAAGGCATTTGAAACATTGAAGAGGTGCTGCACTTCGCCGTATCCTGCAGGTAACCCATTCTATTCTTATTTTGCCCTGATTCAGAAATTGTTTGGCGTTCTTTTCGGCCAAGTCAATGATTGCCATGCGTTGTTCCTTATGGTTTTCTGATGTAAGCCTCGCTTTGGTCTTGCCCACGCTAAGGAACTCCCTTTTGATGGCCTCGTCTACCTCGGATAGCCACTTTTGCCGAGGACTTTCTTTACTGCATCGCCGAATGCTTCTTTATTGTCGGCCTCTGCTCCGAATTTTACCAGTATGTGGCCCGACCGCTCCAGATTTATTGAGACCTGTCTGTCCGTCCGTCCGTCTGTCCGTGCGCCACAGCAAGGTTCCTCAGAAACTATAGAAGCTAGAAAGCTCAAACTTTGTAAAAAGGTCAGAAGTGGTGGTCTCTCAAAATTTGATGAGAAGATCAGGTATTGAAAGTTCAGTAATACAGCTAAGGGGCGCCCGGAAAGGCAAAATACTGAACATCTTTGAGTCAATAAATCTGGAAAAAAAGATTGAGAAAATCCTTAAGTGCGCTTCTAGTGTCGCTCCAATGCCTTTGAGCTTTTAATATCACTTCTGAACCAAAAGTCAGCAGTTAATTATATTTACCAAGCTGTTTTTGCAAGCATACAATCGGGCTAAGATTTGACGTTTTTATGATAAGCCATTTAAAAAACAATTCTTCCTCAGATACTATTTAACAGGCTACTGATCGAATTATTTGACTATTGGCACCGAAAACGTTCATATGAACTGCAACCACTCTGCTAAATAAATGAATAAGTATCGTTAATCAAAGTAATCGGATGCGATGTTTATTCAAAAGAATATTTAGTATTCATAAATTTTGATTTCTTACAAAGTTGCTTATCAATGTTTTCTGAAATTTGCAACAGCAATCTTATCATTGCTCTAGTTTTCCATTTCTGGCTATTTTTCTTTGCTATCTAAATCTCTTCAAATGCTTGTAATATAATACCGAAAAATTCTTAGGTCTACAGTTTTGTTTTCATCAAAGAATTGCGTAATATTTTTGATTCATCACTTCATTCAAATATTTTTTTCTATTTTCTATTTTTTCAATTTCAAAGGCGAATGACCTCTTAAAAAAGTTTACTCTAAGTGATATAAAAATCAAGCACATCTATGAATACGAGTATGATTATGAAAATATATTTTATCTATAATTATATACATAATATATTACAGGTTGTATATGATAAAATTTTTATCGATCGCTTGGTCCTTTTTACATCAACTTAATATAAATTTATACGTTTCTGTGCGCTACACTGAGCTTTAATTGTAATGCACGGGTAGCATGGATCATATTTCGGATAGCTCAGCTGGAAATCACTTTGTGGTAATTTTTTTTGTAGATATTTTGAATTGAGAGACATTAAGATTTTTTTTTATCTAAAAAAAATTTTTAAAGAAGAAATACTCGTATGTTGTTGAAGGTGGTTTCGAAGTGTGTAATAGTTATGCAAACTCAATATGTTTTTACAATTACGATATAATTAAATTTCTCTTGAATGTCAATTAAATGTGCTAAACTTTCTATTGATCATCCGTATGTGTATATAGTGTGATGCCCTGAAGAAGATTGTAGTACACACGTCGAAACTACCTTCAAATAACATTTTTCTTTAACAATTATTCAAACAAAAGTATGCATGCAACTGAATTATAAATAGCTACGGGAAAAAATGTTCATAAAGTAATTTGCAGCTATCGGAGCTATCCGAAACATGATCCATATTGCTCATGCGTTATAATTAAAGCTCCTTGTAGAGCATATAAATTTATAGATTTACATGAAGTTGATGTAAAAAGTGTCAAGCGATCAATAAAAACTTTAGCACACACAAATTCATCAATTCGTAGTTGCAAAAGCATACTGAGTTTGCATAAGAAGAATAAATTGGAATGATTTTCTCCCCTCTAAGCGTGGTCGGCAACATCAGGGTGTCTATAGTGTGATGCCCTGAAGAGAATTGTGGTACACACGTCGAAACCATCTTCAACTGAGATTTTTCTTTAAACATTTTTCAAACTAAAAAAAAATATACGTATATTGCAACTCAATTAAAAACAAAAAAAAAAACTACGGAAGAAAATGTTTATAAAGTAAGAAATATGTAGTCAATAATTTTGTTTATTTGATATCCGCAGGCCAATTCTCTTTTTTCTTTAAAAGCCGTCGGGCCTTGCTTTGTTGTGTGAGCTCACACAACAAAGCAAGGTCCGACGGCTTTTAAAGAAAAAAAGAAATATGTACTTGTAAGTTAAATTTTTTTTCTTCTTTTCAATTTTGTAAAAATAAAACAGAAAGCCACTAGATCTATATTGAAAATTCACAACCTCCCATATAACGTCAACACCATTTGTTGAAAAAATAAGTTTGACTGCGGAAGAGCTTACCAATGCTATCATGGAGCTAGATGATTATGAGAGACTAAGACTGGAGTTGCTTCCTCAAAGATTCCTACTACAGTGCATGCTCATGCCAACTCTCATCCCCTATAGATAAAAAGGATAAAAACAAAATAAAACGTAAGTGCTACGTAACCGTAATTTTTCCACAGTTAGTGTCGACAAACGATCTGCACCCATTCAGAAGAACGCCTCCTAAAAAAATAACCAGAAAAATGGCAAGAACACCCTTGTTTGATGGGGTCGCAACGGCCAAAGGTACTATCCCCGGACCAAATAACAAGGAGATTCCATCCTTTCCACTACGGAACACCTCCAGTCAGTAGACAAACTATAAGGCTAGTTTTGATGAGTGAGAAGGGGAAAACTGCCCAACAACAAAGGCGACTTGCCAAAGAAATGTAAAGCCTACAGGAATATATCACTTACATATCCAGGACAACCGGGAGTTCCAGATATTTATCTGAGGGAAATTCACCTGAAGAAGCTAGGAAAAAGGCTACAGAAAGGTGCATAACCACGGCATAAGGAAAATCCACATACTCTGAATTACAGGGAAGTATGGGGAAACGTATACCAAACCCATCTGAGTCTATAAAAGAGACAGAGGCATATGCATCCACTCACCTTTACCAAACGTTGAAACGAGGCGGGGATTCATTCACTTCTCAAGGTCAAAAGAAAAAGTGACAAAAGCTGCAGGAAACTAACCAAAACGATAGTACGACCAATATGATGGACTCAGGAGCAGCTATGCGAGCATTTTAATAACGCAAAGCTTACTAATCGTCACAAATGGCTGCCTATTCTAGTTGGATGTGGCTTCATATTCAAGTGTGGGACAGCACAGATACCAACAATAGAGGTAGGGATCTATTCAATTTTCATATTAAAGTTGAATGTGATCGTCCTTAACGCTGGGAATACACCTACTTTTATCACGAAAGGAAGTGCTGGATATTACTTTCAGTAGATAAATATTGCCTCCATGATAAGGAAATTTAGGGTGCCGGCAGAGCCTTCAATTTTTGATCACAGAATGCTGAGGTAAGAAGTAGAAGCACTGACAAAGGAGCAAATTTCACTCCGGAAAACAAACTTTGTAATAATCCACTTGGAAGTAACTTACATATTTCAGTAAAGCAAAAACGACATCCGCTGGAACTGGAACATGCTGTAGAAATCATGGAGCAATAATTAACGCATATGAACAAAGCTGTTCCAGTTGCACCTACAGAAGAAAAAATAACCTAAATAATAGAACGAAGGTTTAGCGTAACCCAGATGAGAAGTACGGAAACTTACAATGCAGCAAAACGCACTACCAATTGGGATGCTTACAATAAGGCTCTAATAAACTGTTGTAATTTTTTGCGTGTACCAAATGGGCCAGGCTGCGAAGGGAACTCTACAGGGAGACGGGAGAGCTCACCCCGGATAATATAGTTGCGTGATGCTCGAATCGGTTGACAAATGGAACCAGGTGGCACATTATGCTCGGGCAGTCCTAAAATATAAAAGGGACTCACAGCAGCCGGAGGCACTGGGGCTGGGGGATCGCTCTTCTGGCAATTCCTCTTCCCCTCTCCCCTCCCGCTAGGAAAGGGACTCCCCAGCTTGAAGGCGCCCCACGGCGTAACAAAACGAGACCTGGCCCGAAGTAATGTGTCAAACGGTTCCAGGCTAGGTTCTCAGATTGACAGGGGAGGTGTTTAGTGGGTAGTCCAAAGGTATCCTCCATGGGAGTCCCACACTGCCAGACTCGGCGGGCATAAATGCCTTCACCTCCCTACCACAAAAAAAAAATAAACTGTTGTAAAGGAATCCGCAAAGCGAAACTCCCCAGCTTCAGAACCTTTAGTGGGAATGCCAAGAAAACACCTGCCGCAGCAAGGCATCATAAAGCCACCGAAACAGAAAAATCAAAAACATTGCATTAAAGAAGTCTGATGGCAGCTAAGCGCAAACTAGTGAAGAGAGAGCTCTTCTAATGAAGACCCACTTCCTAGAAAGTGAAATTATACTCGTACATGAAAAATGTCACCAGCCCATCAACGGGATGCCTTTGTATTGACCAAAAATAGCCAAAGTGGTCTGTGATCGGTTTATAAGATGAAATGAACACCTAATAAGTATTGTTTCAATATAGTTACGCTGAAAATAATTTCAAGGGCATAACTATATTGAAACAATACTCTCTCAGTGTTGTTTAGCGCTCTTGAGACTTACGCGATTGGTTTTCCGCTTTGATTTTCAAAAATGTGCAATAAAACTCCAGCAATTGCTACATTAGATGCATCAGTCGTCAAACTTATTGGCAACTTCGGGTCAAAATGAACTAGTGGTTCACTTAAACAGATTTCTGTCTTCATTGATTCATACGCCCTTTAGTATGCGTTAGTCCAATTGAACTTAACGCCTTTTTTTAATAATCCGTACAGAAGAGTCATTTTGTTTGCAAATTTTTCAATGAAATTTGAATGATGGTTAACCAGACCAATAAAAGCTCTCAATTCCCAAATATTTGAAGGCTTTGGAACATTCCTTGTTATAGGCTAATCCTGCCGAATCTATGTCAAATCCCAAATACGAGATTATCGCTTCCAACAACTCACATTTATCAGGGTTTAACCTAAAAGTCGTCAGATGGACGGATAAATTTGGGCCAGTGATGACAATGTCATCTTGGTAGCAAAATACATTCTCAAATTGAGATAATAGGGTTTCAATAGTCTTTTGAAAAATAGCCGCTGCTGTTTTAAGGCGAAAGGCAGTCTTTTCATTGAAAATATGCCTTTATCAGTGCTCTGTGTGCTGAGTTTCTACGATTCCTCATTCAAGACAAGTTTGTGGTATGCTTTCGACATGTCTAATTTTGTAAAAAGTTTTCCACCTTGAATTGCGGCAAATATTTGATCAATACGTGGCAATGGATACATAAAATCTTTCAAAAATTTGTTAATGGTTGTTTTATAATTACCACAAATACGGAGCTTGCCATTGTGCTTCAAAAGAGGAACTTGAGGAGTACTCCATTCAGAATTATTAGTTGGAGCAAGCAATCCAAAATAGACCAATTGATTTAATTGAGGAATTAGACATGGCTTTCAGAAGATTGGTTGAGCATTAGGTAAAATGGGTAAATTAATTTCAGTTAGCTTATATCGCCCTAAACCACTCTTGAAAACATCAGAAAATTCGTTCTTAATCGATTCTATTTCATTTTTTATATCAGCATTTGGAAAATTTTTTTCTCTTTTCAAATTTATTTTTTTTTTTAAATATTTTCTGAATCAATTCAAAACCAAACCCGCGGAGAAAATTTCTTCCCAATAAATTGGCCTATCCGTATCAGTCAAAATTATTTTACCTTTGATTTTATTGCCGTTGCATTTCAAAATCGCTTCGACTTCGCCTAACAATTTCAGAATTTCACCTACATAGCCAGCAAAAGATACTGTGCACGATCGAAGAATCCTATCGAAATTCTGATCAAAAACATTGATCGACATTAGGGACAAGGGTGCCCCAGTATCACACATTGTCGAAATTGATTTGCCTTCGATTTCCACTGGAAGCTCATAGCAGTTGGACAGCCTACTCCGAACGTTGATGGCAAAAACCATGAAATCCGAATTGTTTTCTTCAATAACATTGTAAATTGAAAAATTTTTAGAAAAATCTACACTCTTTATATATTTTACTTTATAGTCTTCCTTGTGACTTTCTTTTTTTTGGCAAATGTTTGCCAAATTTCCTTTGTTTTCCACATAAATGGTGCTTGGATGTACGGAATTTGCATTGATGTATGATTTTTTCCAACCACTGTTGGATTCACTGCTGGCATTGTTGTTTTCTTCATTAAGCTTCGATTTACTCCTCTATTTACCTAGTTGTTTAATGAAATTCATTTCAATGGACGGTTGACTGGCATACTTAGTTTCCAAAATTAATGCTTTTTTAAATGCGGCCTCGAGTGTCAAGTTCTCGCTTTCTTCACAAAATTTTGCAAACTATTCGCTGGTAATTCCGTTATGATTTTATCGAGCACCTTTTGTTCCATATTATTGCCGAATATGGAATTTACGGACAATCTGACTTTCGCAAACCATGATGCGACTGTTTCGGGTTCAATTTTTTTTGGCCTATAAAAGCATGTAATGCTGTTTCAAAAGTTCCACTAATTGTTCATACGTCTTCGCACATGTAAAAGGTGGACTGCAAATACTGCGAATGACTCCATATGCCTTTGCACCAATCATTTTCCGTAATGTGGAAACTTTTCCTTCTGGTATATTACACCCTATTTCAATGAAATGCATCTTTAACTGCTCATTCCACAATTCAAGGTTCTCATTCACCGAGAATTTCAGCATATTTGATGCTTGCACCCTCGCACTTAACATTTGGCTCGTGTTGAACGTGTCGTCCGGCATTATTTTCACGAATATATCGCACAAATCCTGTTTGGAATATTTGATATTTACTTTGAAATGTTAATTGCAAACTCTACAAGGTGCGTTCCAAAATCAAATTTTTTTGGTGACGCCATCTGCGAATGAGATTTTGCGTTGGAAAGTTACATCCCTCGCTGACTTCCAGTGAAAGTTTGGTGACATTCGGTTCAGTGAAAGCGAAGTTATTGCGTCTAAAGTGACAGTATGTTTGTGTCATCGGTACAAAAATGAGTTTCTAATAAAGAGCTTATATCAAATTTTGTTTTAAAAGCGGTAAAACATTTTCCGAAACATTTGAATTGATAAAAAAAGTTTATGGCGATGATAGTCTATCTCGTGCCATAGCTCATGAGTGGTTTACACGTTTCAGAGATGGTCGTGAGGACATAAAGGACGCTGAACATACGGGCCGCCCAAAATCAGTGATCACCGAAAACTCCATCGAAATTGTGCGTGAATTTATCAAAAATGAGCAGAAATCATCGCTGAAATTCATGGAATCGGAGTTGAATATCTCCAAAACATCGATTTATCGCAATTTAACCGATAATTTGTGCTTACGAAAGGTCTGTGCACGTATTGTTCCGCACAAGTCAAGGAGCGTTCCAAAATAAACGAGACTTTTGTCATAAAAATCCAGTCTTGTGGCTGATTTTTTGACCAGAAATCGCATTTTAACCATCAATCACTCAACGTATTCGCCTGATATGGCTCCCTGTGACTTCTACCTATTCGGAAAATTGCATTTGGCCATGAAAGGAAAACGCTTTGCGTCCCTAGAGGGCATCCAAAAGGTTTGTGCCGACATCCTGAAGGACATTCGGGTCAATGACCTGTAACACTTTTTTGAAAAGCTTTTGGATCGCGCAAAACAGTGTGTCGAGGCCGGAGAAGACTATTTTGAATAAATAAACTCGAATTTATCAGAACTAAGCTCCTGTCGTTTCTATTTTAGATCAGTCTCGTTAATTTTGGAACCCACCTTGTTTGTTAATAATTACACACGATTGTTATAGATTTTATTTAGATTTGTTCGCAAACTTCGTCGGCAATTTGTAGTGTATTCGGAGAAAAAAGAAAAACACGTCTAGTCAAGTCGATGGATGTTGCGGAAGAAAGCGACACATACTTTTGTTGAATATTATTTGTTACAATTGCCATAACAATTTAAACGTCATTTATTGTTCATCATATCCTACAGTTATAGCGATTCGGCATCTGTATTTAGCCTTTACAAAAAATGTTCAGTACAGTAGTAGGCGCTTTAAACGTCCGCAAATACATGTTATTTGTTACCGCCGTGTCATTTACTGAGCAGCAATAATGTTTGAAGCAAGCTGAGTTTACAATTGGGTTTTAAATGGTAATGAAGTGAAACTCCGCCGTAGACGGTCCCAAGCCCGTTTGAAGAAGGAGGAGGAAAGCCCGTGTCTCCCCAACCCATAGCTTCCATGATTCCTCATCCCAAACCCCCCCAATTAAATGGTAGTAAATGCTCTCGGGGTCGCACGTTGGGTTTACTGGTTCCCCAATAATGGGACATTAAATGCCGAGAAATGCTAATAACTGTAAATACATCTACAGCTCTGCTACTAAATCCTACTTACACCTCCTTTATGGAGACGTAAGAGGGTGAAAGCGAATCTTCCGCGCCTGAGGACGGAATTGACGTAATAACCATGCCACTGGAATGGAGGTTGGCTGACGGGCTAACTCCCCGTCCCTAGAAAACCTTAAAGTGTTTCGAAACCTGCAGATGGGCCTCGGAATGGATTGGACTCACGGCGACGCCCTCGCAAACGAAAAAAGGTCTATGGCATTAGATCCTGGAATGTGAGATTACTCAATTACCCTGGCGCTGTTAAGGACCTTTTACAACAAGCCAACCAATATCAATTAAAAATACTGGCAATCCAGGAAACGAATTGGACTGGAAAAGACATTCAGGACATGAGATCGCACACAATATTCAAAAGTGGGAAACCTACTGGAAAACGAGAATTCGGAGTGGTCTTCATTGTGAATAGGGAGTTCAAATCGCACGTTATTGATTTTAAGGCAATAAACGAACGGTTGTGTGCGATCCGTGTAAAAGCGAAATTTTTCAAAATCTGTCTGATAAACGTTCACGCCCTGACCGAAGAAAAGGACGAAGAAATAAAGGAAACGTTTTACAATCACTTGGAAAGACTAGTCGACTCGTTGCCTACAAACGACACAAAAATAATTCTGGGTGATTTCAACGCTAAGGTTGGCAATGAGCTATCTCATCCGGGAACGACTGGTGGATATAGCTCCCACGATTGAAACAAATGACAACGGCCAGCGCCTGATCGACTTTGAATGTAGCAGAAATCTAGTCATACGTTCGACTTGCTTCCCACATCGACGCATTCATAAAATGACCTGGGCATCACCGGATGGCAACACACAAAACCAGATCGATCATGTTCTGATCATTACTTGATCAAATTCTGATGAAGGTGGTATGTTCCCACCGAAATACGTATATACAGTGAAAAATAAATTATATAGTCAAAAAGGAACCTTTACTTGTAATTATTGAAAAAATTATAGTTGTAAGTTTAGCGAGCAACAACACAAGACAGGTATACAAAGTAGTGAAAAGCCTGAAACGTGGTTATCAGCCCAAAACCACGCTCTGTCGTGATACATCGGCAATATCATCGCCGATGAAACCAAGATTACGGAAAGATGGGCATCATATTTCAAGAACCTCCTTAATCCTCGGCCCAGCTCCAGGACATCAGAGCCTATAGATGTCTGTGGATAGCTTCCATTGGCCCCACCAACTCTGGATGAACTTTGTTCCATCATCAAAACCCAGAAGAATAATAATGCATCGATGAGATTCCAGTGGAGCTCATCGAATACAGTGGCAGTAGTGTTCATAAAGCTATCCACAAAGTCATCCAGCACATTTGGCAACAAGAACATATGCCGAAAGAGTGTAGACAATCAATTGTATTCCCTATCCACAAAAAAGGTGACAAGCTACAGTATGAAAATTATAGAGGCATATCATTACTTTGTACGGTGTACAAAATATTTTCTAAAATCTTAGAAAATAAATTCGGATCATATACCAACAGTATTATTGGGGAGTATCAAGGTGGTTTTAGAGCAGGAAGATCGACAATAGACCAATTATTCACAGTCAAGCAGGTACTTGAAAAGTGCTGGGAGTCAACATAGACGTACACCAAATTTTCGTTGACTTTAAGCAAGCATATCGTACTGTACCAAATAATGCTTTGCTTTTGCATCCCAGCCAAATTAGTCCGTCTTACCAAAATGACAATGACGTCGACAACCTCCCATGTCCGCATCTATAAGCAACTTACCGATGCCTTTGACACAAATATCGGACTAAAGCAGGGAGATGGGCTGGCCCGTAGCCATTCAATTTGGGTCTGGAGTACGTCATACGGAAGCTACCTGTCGATATGCGAGGTACATTACTATACAGGTCGAACCAAGTAGTAGCCTATGCGGATGACATCAACATTTTGAAACGGTCATTAACAACTGCCAAAGAATTCTTCCTGAAACTCGACAGCGAAACAAAACTAGTAAGGCTACAAATCAATGAAAATAAAACAAAGCTAATGACGCAGTCGATTAAAAATACCTCAAATACACAAAATATCACACATGGCGAATACAGTATCGAAAATGTTAGCAAATTTGTGTATTTCGGCACCAAAATAACGAAAACGGGTAATGAAAGAGACGAAATACGCCGAAGAATACAGCTCGGAAATAAAGTATTTTATTCAGTTTTGACAGGCTTGAAGACCAGCTGCATACACAGGAAAACAAAGCCACAAGTATACAAATCTGTGATGAGACCTGTGTTATGCTATGGGTGTGAAACATGGACCCTAACCCAAGCATCCGCAAATATATTGAACGCCTTTGAGCGACGGGTCCTGAAGCGAATAATCGGAGCGAAGCTAGACGGGGACCAATGGCGAATTCGATACAACCATGAGTTGTATGAAATTTTTGACGAACAAGAGGTCACAACGAATTTAAGACTGTGGAAACTGCAATGGGCTGGCCACATGAATCATATGGACGAACAACGGATACCCGAAAAGGTATTCGTTGGGAGAGCTGAAGGTCAGAGACCAGTGAGGAAACCGAGGAAACGTTGGTCTGACTCGGTCGACGAAGACAGTTCATCGCTGCTCGGATTTCGAAATTGGAGGACGCGGTGAATGGACCGAGACAGTTGGAGGCGCGATTTGCAGGAAGCGAAGGCCCGAGAGGGGCTGTAGGGCTAAGAAAAAGAAGAAGTGGATGATTCGCAAATGGTATTTTACTTCCCACATACCGGCCAGTTCCCGGTTGGGCGCAATTCAATATCCGTCACCCGAGATGCCGAAAACCCCGCGAAAAAATACATTTAGTGTGATTTTCTAAAACTACGGTAATACTAAATATGTGATAATAGAGTACAATATACCACAATTTATGACCAAGCCTTACTCTTAAAACAAAAGATTCATCCATATTATCTAAAGTGACTAATTCAAAGATAATTTCAATACAATGAATTCTTAAATGAGTTTGAAAATTTGCAATCCGCCAGTTTAAAACGAAATGCAATTTTTGCAATTTCTTTCGAAGTAGTTTAACTGAGAAAACAGACTAATTCGGTTGAAGTAAAAGGATTTCAAATAGAGCAATTACCCCAATAATTTGCACAAATTTGATAGAAATAAAGTTGTAATGGAGCAAATAAAAATAAAATTATCTCTTCTGTAGGGGCCAGCAAAGTGATTCGTGATTTACTTAGCACCCATGTGTGGTATGTGTTAGTCAAAATTTCAAATGGCAATTTGCTCCAAATTTCATTTTATTACCTTTTTCGTAAATTAGAAGTAACCTGCGTAACTTAAAAATATAAGAAAAATTCAATCCATTCACAAATGTACGAGAATATCGAAAACAGCTTTTCACAAGTCATTCCTAATGTTTTATGCATTACTAATTTGCGTGGCATACTCGTACTCCAAAATCAGAATAAATAGAAAATTTACGGTTTTCACAAGTTACGTCCACTAATTTAGTATGTCCAGATATCTTTTGTTGGCTTAGAATGCAATAAAATCTGAACAACCATAAACCATTGCTTTAACGAGCAAAACATCTTTGCGTATTGCGCTTCCGACAATGAAGATTCACTTGTTTATAAGAGGGCCGCAATTGGTCTCCACCTGCTGGGAAAATTAAAGCCCACCATGTGAATGCTTGTGCCATGCAAAAAGACAGAGAATCTTTTATAGTATTATCTAATAAATCAACATGGCAAAATGTGGGTGAAAATTGTCAAAACATTTCGAATGCGTGAACTAGACCCCGAATTGTTTCGCTTCAACGACTATGACTCTATTCCACTTACTCGTATATATGCAAGCTAGTCTCTAGGCTAGACAAAGCTAGCCAAGCAAGACTTGCTTTCAGTTTGCATCTGTAGTCAAATCATAATACTAAGTCGTTTGTGATTTAATGATCCAACGCTTGTTACTACAGCAGCGGGGCGAATGCTACTTACGCATTTCAAGCTTATTGGAATGCTGCCTTGTCCGCGGTTCTCTCTCCTTCAGTGAACAACGGCGAGTTCACGCTTGGATTAAGAATATGAGGCTTTTGTTTATTTATTCCACTAATCGTACGAAGAGTATCAATAACAATAGTATCTGTTCCGTTCATGGCATTGAAATTATAACAAGTTCTGCTAGAATAAGGTACGCAAACCAACAATTTGTGTTTTTATGGTATACAAATGTTAAGTGGTGGAAAACGGTCTTGAATGTTGAAATATGTGTGTTAATGTGCTTTATTAAAAAAAATAATTAAGTTTTGAGCAGAAAAATCCGCGAGTGTATGAGAAAAGCCTGTTCATACTTAAATCTTACTCAGTGGAGATAATTTGTAAAATAAATTCCATGACATCATCAATAATTTGCCGGAAATCGCAATAAGCTCACGGATAGCATCACGGTGGTCACTGATGTCATCTAATATCGCGAAAATATTGTTGGATAAAAAACTGAGTTGGTCTGTGGATTTTATCGCATTGTTCGTAAGAGTTTTGAAAAATATTTCACATCGGATCCTCAAAAAATGTCACCATAAAATTTAAATAACTTGAGAAGAATGTTTGACGCTTAAGCCGAATCCGATCTATATTGATCATACTCCATGTTCACAATAATAGTCGCAAATCTTCAATAAAATTCTAACATTAATTTGAAGGTTAACCTCGTTTCGTCGTTAATTCATATACGAGTAGCACAATGAACATCGCTTCAAACTTACTCCTTACAGCAATAAAATTTTTGTCTTGTCTTTTAACCCGCACAACATCAGTTCATTCTAATTTAATTCAATTAAATCAATCAAACCGTGCTGATGCTTCTCTTTAATGAAATTTTCATTCTAGATATTATTTGGTTTCATAAAATTCTACCAAAAATAATTTTTGGATTGGGAAATGCAGCTGGCTGAAAAAACATTCTGAATTGGATTTTGATTTTTTGCCAAAAGATATTTAATGTAATTTCATAAAGACGCGGCCATTTGGCTGAGACCAGAAGTGTTAAAGCTACAAATGCTGTGTACGGAATTTTAGTATTTGATTGAAAACATAAAATCTCAACATGCAATTGGCTTGTTCTCATATTTGTATATTTTTCTCATAAGCAATGGGATCATTTATCAGAATTCAAAAGGGTCAAGATGGTATTTTTTTTTAATTTATTTAAAGATCATTGTTATCTACAGTCACATATGTGTCTAGACACGATAGGAGTGCGGGTTCTTAAATCAGATAAATGCCAAGAAAAAAAACGAGCATCTTCACATGTAACATATGAATTACTCGTAAGTTATACTTCAAGCATAATAAGTAGATGAGGAAATTTACCGAAACTAATTTAATGTTTTCAACAAACAAAATGCCCTTAGAGATAAAATCATTCTAATTGACTCGTTGTTCCATTTTTTCCCTATTATGTGTACGTACTATGGTACTTTTTGAACATGGAATTCAAAAAAAAAATTATTGCGCCCTTCGACAGACAGTATTTTCAAATAAATTTTGGAATCTTAGAAAATTTTTTTTTAGTGCTCATTTGAATTAGTTTAATTGGCTTCAAAATGGGTCATGATCGGAACCGTTTACTCTTATCTCATCTCGTTCACATCCGATTATGTTTTATTCGGCAAAGTGAACCCAGGGAATGTCCACTGAACTATTATGAAAATATCAAGAAAATTTATTATTTTCACCCATCACGTAGCTGAAACTCATCAGAGAATAAAATTATTTCAGCCATTTATTCTGTGTTTTTGCCTAAAAGGAAGAAATGATTTTTAGCATAAAGGTTGTTGACGAAATACATTCTGAACCAGATCCAAAAATCATTGACCATTTTGGCTCTAACGTGAACTGGTGCTTTAGTTTGGGAAAATAAAACTCGATTATACTGTCAGCGTGTGAACCGCATCAACCAGCTCTATCTAATGGAGTTTGCAGGGATTTTGGTAGATTAATCTAACTTCAGATATATTACTTATTAATATGTCGTTAAGGCCAAATATAAGCACAAATTTGCTTGAATGATCATCATCTATGGCGCAACAGTCCAAGCCGGGCCTTGGCCTCCAGGATTAATCTCCTCCAATCATCACGGTTCTGTAATCCGCCAGGTGATCACTCCAAGCAAGGATTTACTGTCAGCTTCTATCGTGTCTTCCCATCTAGTTCTCGGTCTTCCCTCTGGGCGTCTATCTTGTGTTCTACCTTTTAACGTTCTTTTGGGTAGCCGGTTTTCTTCGATTCTTTCTTCATGGCCCACCCATTGCAATTTCCGTACTTTTACTCAGGCGGATACAGGAGGATGGTCAAATAATTCATTCAAATCATCGTTGTAACGTAGTCTCCACTCTGTTCCTTGTTTCACTGGGCCGTCGATTTTCCGGAGCACTTTGCGTTCAAATATTTCCACTGCCTTTTCGAATTCGCTCGTCAGGATTTAAGTTTCATTTCCATATAACAGCATAGGTTTGACTAGTGATTTGTAAATACGGAGCTTATTTTGCATGTGTACAACTCTGGACCATAGAATGGGAAGTACGGAGTAATAGCCTTTGTTTGCAGCCTCCGATATCGCCCTTTTCAGCCCCTCGTCTGTTCAGGTTAGCTCCAAAATAAACAAAATTATTCACATTTTCAAGGTTATAGTCTCCTAAGGTCAGGTTTTGTCGAAGAACTGGAGTGCTCTTCCTCGTTTGAGTCATGAATTTAGTTTTAGTTTCATTAACTCATAGGCCTATTAGGTTTGCCTCAAATTCTAGGCTCAGAAATGCTCCTTTGGCATCTGAGATTGAAGGTGTCATAATATTGACGTCATCAGTATATACTGTTGTGTAGACTTAAACATTAGTCTACTTGAGGTTTCAACTGATGTCTTCTTGATAAGGGGGGCTCAGCGCAATATTAAAGAGCATTATAGCAAGTCTGTTCCCTTGTTTTAAGCCTAATTTCATTATGAACCGGCCCGTTAGTTCACCGCTTACTTTGACCTGGGACTCTGTGTCTAGCATCGTGACCTTGACAATGCGCACTAATTTTGTTGGGACGCTAAGTTAAGCATTATTTTGTACAGCACTTTTCTATCGACACTATCCTATGCTTATTGAAGTCTAAAAAGAGTTGATGCGTATCGATAATATACTTCCAACAATTTTCAAGGACCTGCTTTACTGAGAATATTTGGTCTATTATAGACCATCCACTTCGAAAGCCTCCCTGATACTCTCCTATATTACTTTCATAGTACGGCTTTAATTTTCTATCTATTATTATGGAGAGCTTTTTCTAATACGTACACAGTCGAACGATCCCTCTATAATTTTCACACTTTAACTTGTCCAGTTTATGTACAGGACATATACTTTTTCGCCAGTCCTCTGTTAACTGCTCCTCTGACCATATTCTGCATATTATTTGATGCAAAGGGTTACTTAGATGGGGACCCCCGCTCTGGAGTAGTTTTGCTGGTATTCCATCTATTCCAGGAGCCTTATTTTTTCTGAGGTCCCGTACTGCTGCCTGTACCTCGTCTCTGGGTGGTGGTGAGATTGGAACTTCTTGCTCTGCTTCTGGAATGTTCACAGCTTCAGTCGTTGTTGGGGACGCTGTGAATAGCTTCTAGAAATATTACAGCCATCTGTTTTTAATTTCGACTGGGCTACTTATGGTTGCTCCTTGTGTACTTTTGTGAAGACTTGTTTGTGGATTGAAGCCGTCTCTTACTTGTTTGATAGAGACATACGCCGATCTGACTTCATGGAGAGTCACGTTTTCGTTTACCTATTAAATCTTGGTGTTGATGGTCAGTTGATTCTTTTTGTACTAAAATACAAAATCCTATTAAATCCGGAACTGTGTCCGTCTGTCCATCCGTCCGTCTATATGTCACAGCAATTTTTCTCCGAAACTATAGAGAGTACAGCCATGAAACTCTGTGGAAAGGTTGGAAGTTATGACATCTAGAAAGTTTTGGGGGAAAAAAAAAATTTTAAATAGCTTTAAGGGGGTCCCCCATATAGAGGAGAGTGACCCTCAAAAAACATATTTTCATCAAAGGTGGTCAAGAGGGGTGTCATATGAAAGCTCTCAATGGGATATTTTCAAAACAGGTCTTAAATTACTTTATCAGTAATGAGGGAGGCAGGAGAAAGGGAAACGCAGGAAATTTAGCCGTACCCCTCCTCATGAGTGTGGACCTTTATAAGCACTACAACAACAAATACGTCAGAAGTCGAAATTCACTCAACTTTGTTAGTAATAGGATGATTTATCAATTTTGCACTTTCTTGAATAAAATCGTAAGCGCATCGTCAAATTTAATAAAATTCAATAGGTAAATACCAATTTACAAGGTTAATCATTACTGGAAATTTCAGAAAGATCGAATCGTATTTAATAGAGTTATGAGATTTAAATTTTCCTGTATTCAACAGCAACTAACAATGGACAATGCGGGTTTGATAGGATTTGCATGAACATTTCAGGAATTATATTCGTGATGAATATCTTTGAGAACTTGTTCAGCGGGTTAAATCCGTAATCGTACTTGCATGCAATAACAATTAACTTAATGTTTGAAGTTCTTTCAACTTTGCTAATAATAGTAGGATCTGTAAATTAAATATTTTCATCATTAAAACTGTACTAGTATGATTAAATTGGATGAAAGTAGATAATTGTGTCCTTTGAAAGGCCCTTATACTCTATGAGTTCAAAAGATTGTACAGAAGTTTTGCCGTTTGAATTTTGGCCGATTACAGCAATCAAACACGGTTTTTCTACTACATGGGCTTTCCATTAAACCAGACACTACACTTTTGATTGTATTTTCTCCAAATATATCACAACATTTAAGATTCGGCTTAGTCGATGATTTTAGCAATATTGAAACAAAATGTTGGCCAGCTAAAATGGAGTAACACTGGTATTTTTTTTAAAGCAAAAATATATTTGTTGTGCATGTCATTAAAGTTTTTCTTGAATTAAATCATTCTATACTCGTATGTCTGCATATCGTATGTTAATTACAAAACCCTTCTGACACGAGCGTAGTTCTGTCTACTCAACTTGTTTAGCTTGTCGTCGGCAGTTTTTATATTGTTCTTCTTTGGCCTTTGTGTGCCTGGTTCCTATTTTTAACCGCTTCATGGCAATCTTCGTCGTACCAGTTGTTCCTACTTTTCTTTGGTTGGAGCCCCAAGACTTCTTCGGCCGTTTCGATTACCGCATCCCTCAGTGTCTTCCACAGGTCATCATTAATTTCTCCCACCTGTGGGAATATGTTGATGCAATTTTCCTGCGCTGACATGTATGTGGATGGTAGTGAGCTATCGTTTGTGTAACTGGTACCTTGGGGTAACTGATGTTCCTTGTTTACAGCTATTGGAAATGCTGTATCGCAACCTGACCCTTATTAACGCCACGAAACGATCGCATGCCGAGAATTCTGGTAACCGCTCGTTTCTACCTGAGAACATGGTCGATCGGGTGCAATGTGCGACCGTCTGGGGATGCCCATATTCTCTTATGAATTTCTCGATGCGGGAAGTGTATTTAGCTTTCTGTGAAGCCTTTACTAGTAGCGAAGTCTGTCAGGCTATCTCGAGATACATGCACAGCTCGTTTGTGGTACGCTAAAGAGCGCGCATTAGCGCATACTCGACCTGCCTACTGAAGCAGCTCGCGAGTGAAATAGAAGCCGATTTTCTGCTGATTGGTAAGCAGCATCTTGATTGGAGCTCATTAGCTTTAATGAATCAGGTACTGCCGCCATCTGGTTGCGAGAGAGCGATCATTTGCGGGTGCAGATTCATGAGTGGAAGGATGGATTTGCATGGATTAGTTGTATAAAAACAACACACTTTAGTGTGTATGTTTCTCTGAATGATACACAATCTAGACTCTAACGTCTGGAAAACGCCATCTCGATGTAGAAAGGCATGTTCTTGTTGCGGAGGACTTCACTGCGAAAGACATTGAATGGAGCATGCTTCTGTCAGATTCTAAAGTAAAACGATACCTGGGTAGGGCAGCCAAAACCAGGCTTGTTGTGTTAAATACCGGCAACACCCCTACTTTTCTTCACTGAGGCTACGTTGAAACCTCCCAAGCGTGGCATTCGCGTCAGAGTCCCTACTATCAAAATCAGTAAGATATTTGTGTTGCGAATTCCAAGTTTGTGAACAATATTCAAAGACACTTTAAACTAAGTATATGAAGAAACAGCAAGAATTAACGGATGACAAAAAGGTTTGAGGATCTAAGAACAAACCCGATGAAACGTGTCTTATTGCCCAAAATGAAGGAAAAATCAGATTAACTAATGTGCACCGGATCTCGCTACAATCTCGGAAAGAGTTGATTGAAAGATTGAATCGTAAGTATATAATCATGTTCCCGAGACTAAACAAGAATCTTCATAAAAATTTCTATCCAAGCCACGGCCGAATAAAGCAATGTCAAGTCAATATTGATTGTTTTCTTTTTTCGATATGAACATATTCTATGTCACGAATATGCTCCGACAAGTCAGACGATAAACAAAGATTGATTGAAAAAGATACATAGGTTGAAGTTCTGGAAAGACTGCGATGCTGTTATAAGAAACCGGCCACGCTTTTGGTCACGTGGTGACTGGCTTCGTCACCACGATAACGCGCCAGTGCATTCAGTGAACGATGCCCAATAGTTTTTATCAAAACACAATATCGTACAGTCCTTATATAGCTACCTGCAACTTTTAACTATTCCCAAGATTGAATATGTCGCACAAAGAAGCCTGGTTGGACAAAGCGAGACGACTCAAACTAATATGGCGAGTGCGTTCCAGGGCTGCTTAAAAATATAGAGTTTCCGATGGGAGTGTGTTGTTCAATCAATTGGGCAATAAGTCAATCATTTAAAAGAAAAGCCACTGTTACTCTATATTAATCAGACGCCATTTTATTGCAATATAACTAACAACCATTGATCAAATGAAAACCTAAAGCCTATCTTGTTGTTCATTTCATCTGAAAATTTGGGGGAAGAAAATCCAATCAAGAGTGAAATGTCTGGTTCGATAGATAGCCCAAACGGCTATAATTTGCGTAAATATGATTAGTTTTGTTGAAACTTACAGAGTTTAAGGACCTTTTATAGGATTGCTTAAATAAATGAAAAATAAAATAAATTTCAGTGAATTGAAGGGAACCCATAATGCTATCCATATGCATTCACAGGGAAAAATGTTATATTTACAAATCCTGCTATTATTATTAATAAAATTGAGTGAATTTCGACTTTTAAGCCGTTTGCCGTTTTTGAACATAAAACTGTGACATTGTCACCTATAAAATAGACGTGTTCATAAAGAGTTAATAGCAAATGCTTCAAATATTGAAGTTTTGAAAAAAAAAAATACAAATTTACTCAACATTCTCAGTTAAAACGGCCGCCGTTTTGTTTTACGATTATTGATGCCACTCGTTCAACAAATTCTCAAAGATATTCATGATATATAGTATATCCCTGAGTTTTTCATGCAAATCCTTATAAGCCCGTAGTGTTTGAGTCGATTGGAAGCGCATATTGTTCCATGGCCATAGATTGTTGTTGTTGTAAAATCGGAAAATTCAAAACACTATAACTTCGTTGAATTCTGTTGGATCCTTCTGAAACAGTTGATCAATTTTACAAGTAACCATCCGGACGCCAAATTTCATTGAACTTAAGGGTTCCCTCAAAATTTCATTCAAGAAAATGTAAAATTGATAATTCATAATTATTACTAATAAAGTTGAGTTAATTTCGACTTCTGGGGTATTTGTCGTTGTTGTACCATAGCGAACTCCGTCCGAAACAAAGGTGTCCAATCACGAGGAGGGACACCAATTTTTCGAACCTGTCCCCTCCCCCTGCATCCCGCGAAGCTGGCTTGAATGCCAGTTTTTGGAAGCTCTTATCAAGACCTTTCATTTGACACACGACACGGCTATGTTCGGTAAGTAAAATTTTAAAAGACCCTTCCGATATGAGGGAATCCCCCCTAAAACCATTAAAAAAAGTTGACATTCAAACTTTCAAGAGGTAATCATTTCGGGTCTACCTAGCAAGGTTGCTGTTGTTAGCTGCTTTAGTGTCGAAGAAAACACACTTACAAAATCGATTTTAGTAGGGTTTTGTAAGTAATATATCCTAAAAATGGGGACTACTTTAAAAGATGACGACTACTTTAAAAGATGACGAAAAATAACACCCGTGCAGAGATATGCACACGCGTCGGATCATTTTTGGACACATCTGGTATGTACGAGTAGGTTTCTATTTTTCATGCCTATACGAATAACCAGTGACTTTGCAGCAGCTTCTATGTTACCACTGCCTGTCAAAATTAACGCATTAACGTGAATTTGGTCTCCAAAAACACAACGCTCCCAAGGTCCTGCTTCATGGTAACCATCTAGCTTCCCCAATTGTTTTTCACTTGATTTAATCTTATTTTCCGGTGCCTTCTGCGTACTTGGGTGTACTATCGTGAAGCATTTCGGCTTAGATTATTTCTCCGCAGAACTGCTCCTCTTGCGATTGTGAACTATCCAGCCACTGCATTGTTTCCACTAGTCAGCTGTACCTTACCTATGACTCTTCAGACTGCCTTCTTGCAATGGGTTTTGGTTAGTGATATTATAGAATCAGAAGAGCTACTGCTTCCAGCATTTATATCTGGAGGTTTCGCTGACCCTATCGCTCCACTGTAAGTGCTTCCCGATCTTACGGTATGTGATGGCAGCCAACACACAGCCGAAGACTGCTTCTCATTCGGGCGAATGGCTTACGCATCCCTACCACCCGGCTCGTCTGGACAGCAGTTGTGGAGGTAATCGCTTTACAGCCTTCCTCTTTTGTGAGGAATCACTTCCTCTTACCCACTTTTCATGCATTCGTCTTTGTTAATTTATCACCTTCTGACTTTTGATTACAGCCTGAAGATGGGTTGCTCTTTCTCGAGATAATCCGGCATTCCAAGCTTCATTAAACCTTGTCTCTACACTCAAAGAAAAACTGCATGCCTACAGATATAAAATTGTGAAACTATAATATACATCCGATGAGTATATTAAAATGCTAAAAAATCCGAATATATCTGCAGCAGATATAACTTGGACCTGAAAAATATTTTCTTTTTTAACGTATGGGAGTTGGAAGAATACTAATACTGAAATCTGATAAATCAACTGAAAAATTGTGTCCAAATTGAAAATTAACTTTGCTTAGCATGACCTTGCATCATGAGCAAATTCTATCCTAATGTCTAATTAATATTTCGTAATCACTTTGGAGTCTCGAACCTAGGCACCGCAGATTGAAAGGCCGGCATGCTAGTAGTGAGCCATGAGTCATCTTGCATTCCCTCTATCAACTGAACCACATCTGGCTCTACTGCACCGTCTATTTATGTAGAGGCGACAATTATAACGATTGGTTCGGTGTAAATATTGTATGTGCTGCAGATATGAATATCTTATCAACAGTAATGTTTTTATGCCTCTCTATAAATAAAAATAAAAAATTCAAGCGAAACTTATAACTAGGGTATATAACTCTACGAGGACGATTCGATAAGTACTTAGCCTACAAAAGAAAAGCGAAAATTTTGGGGCAATTTATTTCTAAACATAATCTCCTCTTAGCTCAATACGTTTGGCCCAACGATGCTCCAACTTCTTTAACCCGTCTGAAAGATACGTTTTTTCGAGGTCTGCAAAGTAGCCCTCCGTGGCGGCAATAATCTCATTCAACTCAAATTTCTCCCCGTAGAGTAACTTTTCAAGTTTGGAAGTCGCACGGGGTCAAATCTGGAGAATACGGTGGATGGGGTAGCAGTTCGTAGCCCAATTCGAACAATTTGGCCGTGACGACGGCGGAGGTGTGAGTAGGTGCGTTGTGATGATGAAAGAGCACTTTTTTCTCCACCAAATGGGACCTTTTGGACCCGGTCAATAGACCGAGGCACTTGGAGGCGCTATTTGCAGGAACCGAAGGCCCGAGAAGGGCTGTAGTGCTAAGAAAAAGAAGAAGGAGATAGAAGTCGATGGGTTATTTGATGTTTGAAGAGATTGTGATGACGTGTGTACAAGCGATCACAGATCATGCATACATATTGTCCTTTTTCGTCGGGTTTAAGTTGAGATACAGGAAATAGATTAATAGATGTAAATGATAATGGAATACATGGGATTAGCTGTAGTTCGTTGTTACCCGAATTCATATCCACAATCACTTGAACATTTTCCTTCCTGCAGACTTTCTCACTTTGTCTTACCAACATCCATTTCTCCACCTTTTTACCGCAATGCTTGCACTCATACTCGCTGTTTTAATGATGCTCACAAATGTATTTTAGATAATTATTCAATGCTAATTTCTGGTTTTGAGCTGCCCTGTATCGTAGGTTCGATTTCCTTTCCGCACGGAATAATCCTATGTCCTCCCACAAGTACCAGGCGTTTTCTTTCCCACACGGCCGGCGTCAAGTGGCGGTTCTCGCAGAAATCTACTCACCACACTGCCGACGTCAAGTTGCGATTCAGTGGCAGAAATTTACTCACCACACTCCCGACGTCAAGTGGCGATTCAGTGGCAGAGACCTGTCAACCCAACACTTGCCAGCTGATCGCAATTGTGTAGGGATGACAGGTCTCTGTCGGGTATGGCTCCACGGGATCGCCGGTTATGACGACTTTTTGTGGCATAATATTGCCGGCCAAATACGCATGCACGTTGCGGGTGCCTATGCATACGCGGCAGTTGATGCATTTGCGGGTGCATTGCTGATTTATCGAGGAGTTTGCGTAGGCGAACTGCTCGATTAATACAGAAGGCTAAAACCGAAGACCTTATCGCAAAAACATATGTCTAGCTATACAGATATTGCAGTCTCTGCTGTCTTCTGCAAGTTTTGGTGCTCATACAGTATGACATGATTTACCATTTCTAGATTCATATGCACGAGCGGTGTTACCGGATTAGCCATCTCGAAATTCAACTTTTAAGGGTTTATATCTGACTTACCTATTACTAAAGCTGCGCTGTGAGCTTCTCTTTGCTGATTGAGCTCTGTCTATATAAAAGAAGCAAGTAGAGCTCCTGTGATGGTATCAGAAATGCAGGACATTTCTCAGTTGTGCCACGTTCTGCAGCCCTTTAGTTAGCCTCCTCAGATTGAATTCACTGGTCAAGGAACTTTTAGGGCATTGTAAAACGAATTTTACGTGCTTATGAAAGAACCCCTCTTTCTTTTGGATATATTTGAACGATTTCTTATATAAGTATTGGATGAATAATTCAAGTCATCGGTTCATGTCATCAGAAAATTTATTTTGAACTCTAGGATGGTTAGTAAGCCCTTCCGGTAGGAGCACTCTCTTGCCTACTCGACTTGTTTATCACTTTATTACGGCTCTACATCTTATTAAATTTTTGATTTGCATATCTTTTGGAAACCGCACCGCAATGCATTTTACAGCTCCATAAATTTAAATTTAAGAAATACAATACTTGTAGCTGACTGCTTTTTGAAAACTGAAGATAAATGCAACATAATATTCTTGAACTCTAGAATTCATGCATATGTGCTAGTAAATATAACTATGCTAAGAAAAAAAAATTTGCTAAAAATTTTGAAGTCAGATGAATAATTTTACATATGCATCTGCCAGTCTATAAATAGACCACTTGATGGATTAGCATTTAGAACCACACAAGTCCTCGAAAACGACTGTCTGTTGAATTTGTGTTTAAATTTTTTTTTTGTATAGAACATCGTCTGCTGCAGACTTGTATTTCAAACCTGTGCTTCGAAAAGAAATTTAACTCTACACATTTTACCACACAGATATACCTCCAGCAACATTAAATTTGTTGTTATGGACTGGCGACTGTAACAATAAATTAAAAGTTCGCGAACTGCTTCAAATTTGTTTTCCATTGGCTGTAATACAAAGCTTCTGAATCGAACTACTTTGCTTTACCACTTATTAAAATGCAATTAATCAAACTCTCAAGGTAAAGAAATTAGTCATTAACATTCTCAACTAAACTTTTTCGCTTTTTCTCTATTTAGACCTAACCGGCCTGAATTTGATCATAAACTAACGACTGTGATTATTTTTGGCTTAGAACATGATAAATAGAAAAAGAGCATCAAACGCCAAATATTACAAATGTGAAAGACATTTTTTCTGGTCGGAAATATAGTACGTTCACCCCCTCCTCTCTAATACCATGTGCACTTGAAATAGTTTTGTAGATTGTTGCCCGCCAAGCTGTTGGCAATTTTGATGACGCTAATGTATTGCAAATGTGAGATACAGTGATGGAATTTAGATTTATAACGCATGAGAATCACTAAAAGATTCCTTCATTGCAAGAAAAATTATTGCTACGAGTAATTTTCTCTTTCCATAACAAATTACAGCAGATTGAACTACCAAAATTAAATATTTAAAATAAAATTCTGATGAGTGTAAGCATTACATTCAGCATTTTTGATTTTGTACTCGTATACTCTATCTGATATCATTTAAAATCTTCAATTTAAAAACATTCTTCATAAAGATCGTATTCCAAAAACAAACATATGAATATGATGTCAAAAGTTGCATGGCTTGATTGTATTTGGAATTGGAAACGTGGGCATTTGAAATAACTCTACGTAAAATTTACTTGAATTTCGTATACGCCATAGGGATTAGCAAGTTCTTAGTGAGCAGTACACCCATTTCATTCTTAAAAGCAAGCTCCATAAACGTAATACGGTTTCTGTGAATTATATTATACTAAATTCAAACTATATAAATGCATATCAATTTCATTATCAATTATTTCAATTATAAAAATCAAAAAATACCATCGTAAGGAATGCTGTTATAAATATACTTATATTTTGATTAAATTTGAAATGTTTCTTTACAGATAATTCGACATCAGACACAATGCAAGCCGAGGCTCTGCAAATTGTCACATCTGCAGAGGATCACACATTTGTTTTGGATGAAGACAAATTGACGGAAGTTCTTCTACAAGATGAAATCAAAGATCGGATTGTGTGTATAGTATCAGTAGCTGGTGCATTTAGGAAAGGAAAAAGTTTCCTATTGGATTTTTTCTTAAGATACATGTATGCAAAGGTAATTAATTAAAATCATATAAAATGAGACCTTGATTTTTGCAAAAAAAAAATTAAAATACAATGCAAGACGATATTTTTTGTTTATAATTAGCAAAATTACATTTTTAGTTTTAGTCAAGAAATCTCTCTAGTTAAGGCTGTAAATTATTCAAGCAATCACCAAATTGCTCATTTGCTTTCATGCTATCGTCAGATAATTTATAATCTATTCATTATGGGATTTCCAATGCAAGCTCTTTATTTTTGTTTTACTTGTTGCTATAGTCTGAATCACGATTGATGAAGAGCAGCAAAACAGCTCATGATATTCGATATCAAAATTCATTTCCATAATGTTATAGATAACCCAATTTGATAGCCTGTATTACACCCCAACTATATCAAATAAAACCTTCAGACACGATACAAATTTCAAGAGTCCAATTATGATAATTACCTACGGGTAACCGAGAAAAGTATAGAGATTATACTTCAATATATTATTTCTGGTATAGAAAAAGAATTAGAGTTCGTAGAAATCAACTCAATGAATTAATTTTCATTGCTAATTTTTTTTAATAAGTCCCCCATAGCATTTCTCTTTTAAGAAGTATATCTGCAATGTTTAATTAAAGCGTTGACTTCGATTTTTTAGTATGTAAAGCATCAAGCTGGAGATTGGTTGGGTGATGAAAATGAACCACTCACAGGATTCTCATGGCGCGGCGGTTCAGAACGTGATACCACAGGAATTCTTATGTGGTCGGATATATTCTTGTACGATTCTCCGTCAGGAGAGAAAATTGCAATCATTTTGCTGGACACACAAGGAGCATTCGACAGTCAATCGACTGTTCGGGATTGTGCAACAGTTTTTGCGCTAAGCACAATGCTCTCATCTGTGCAAATCTATAATTTATCACAAAACATTCAAGAAGATGATCTGCAGCATTTACAATTGTTCACCGAATATGGTAGGCTAGCACTTGCCGATACAGGGAAAAAGCCATTTCAGCGATTACAATTCCTTGTAAGAGATTGGAGTTTTCCATATGAAGCAGAATATGGAGCAGTTGGTGGTCAGAAAATCCTTAAACGACGACTTGAATTGTCAGACAAACAACACCCCGAACTGCAGTCTTTACGAAAACATATAACCTCGTGTTTCACCGAAATTGCATGCTTTCTAATGCCACATCCTGGTCTAGTGGTAGCAACAAATCCAAACTTTGATGGTCGACTAAAAGACATTACGCCTGAATTCAAACAGACCTTAAGGGAGTTGGTGCCTATGGTATTAGCGCCGGAGAACCTTATTCTGAAGGAAATCAGTGGACAAAAGGTGAAAGCACGGGATGTGATACAGTACTTCAAATCATATATTGCCATCTACAAAGGCAACGAATTACCCGAACCGAAAAGTATGCTTGTGGTAAGTGTTCTTTTGTATTATTTTCAAGTGTTCCAGTTGGTTAATGAGACCACTATCGTTCTCAGGCGACAGCCGAAGCAAACAATCTTACAGCCGTGGCGGCAGCAAGAGACTTATATACACAACTAATGGAAGACGTGTGTGGTGGTACTAAGCCATATTTAAGCACAGGACATTTAGATGCAGAACATTTAAGAGTAAAAGACAAAGCATTATATCAGGTATTTCAATTATTGCTAAATTTTTTAAATATCAAACGAAAATATTGTTGAAAATTCGTAGTTTGCCTCAAAACGAAAAATGGGTGGTGAAGAATTCTCAGAAAAATATCGCGAACGATTGGAACTTGATTTAGAAGAAGCGTTCTTAAGCTTTAAAGCGCACAATGAAAGTAAAAACATATTCAAAGCCGCTCGTACTCCTGCCGTTTATTTTGCAATTGCCGTTATTACATACATATTTAGTGGTATCTTCGGTCTTGTTGGGCTGTATACATTTGCCAATTTCTGTAATCTTATAATGGGAATCGCCTTGCTGACACTAGCTTTATGGGCTTATATCAGGTAAGTTGATTTTATTTTTTTTAATTCTACATGTATTAAGCACATTTGCAAGCCCAACCCAATCACCTTAAAGAAGCAACTATGTTTATTTCTTAGTTTTGCTTTTGAAAAAATGAACAAGAATTTATAAAATCATTAAATCTAATATTTCCCCACTATCACAAATTGGTGTATCATTAAATTTAAACGGCGTTCATTTTTCAATCGTTTATTTGCCATTTTTTGCGGTGAACAGATTGGGATAATTCATCTTAGAATCTACTAGCGCGCTATACAATTCCCAGACAAGAATTTAACAATATCCTTATGTTAAGTATATCGTCCTGAACATACAGATAATCCCTATCGCAGTTAGTCTTCTCTGTACAAATTCACCAATCGTAGGCCATCTCCATCTTGAGTTTCGGTTGTCCTATTTACTTGAATCTTGCAAAAATCATTAATTCGCCTTACCCTGGAAAGCCCACTGAAGATTGTCTCTTTTTCATTTCGAACAAGCCTAGACTCACCTGGAAGTAAGTAGATGTAGCAGGAGAGGTGATTTTGAAAACGTCTTTCAATTACGTTAGAAAAAATAAAATTGATTATACCTCGTTGTTTGAGCAGTCGCATATAAACGTTACAAACAATTTCCGAAATTTTCTTGAATGTTGTAATATATCTACCATGTCTAGATGACTTGAAAACTTAACAATAACATTTTGTCATTGCTATAATACGAGAGTGAATCGAATATGAACGGTAATTTTTGTTCTTCTTCGTAGCACTACAGCTCCTCTCGGGCCTTCGGTTCCTGAAAATAGCGCCTCCAACTGTCTTCGTCGACCGAGTCAGACCAGCGTTTCCTCGGTTTCACTGGTCTCCGGCCTTCAGTTCTCCCAACGAATACCTTTTCGGGTATCCGTTGTTCGTCCATACGACCCATGTGGCCAGCCCATTGCAGTTTCGGCAGTCTTACAACCGTTGAGATCTCCTTTCATACAGCTCATAGTTGTATCAAATTCGCCATTGGTCCCTGTATAGCTTCGCTCCGGTTATTCGCCTCAGGACCCATCGCTCAAAGACGTTCAATATATTTGCGAATGATTGGGTTAGGGTCCATGTTTCATACGCATAGCATAACACAGATCTTATCACAGATTTGTATACTTGGAGCTTTGTTTTCCTGTGTATGCAGCTGGTCTTCAAGATCATCAAAACTATAAAAAATATTTTATTTGCGAGCTGCATTCTTCGGCGTATTTCGTCCCTTTCATGACTGGTTCTCGTTATTTTGGCGCCTAAATACATAAATTCGCTCACATTTTCGATACTATATTCGCCAAGTGTGATATTTTGTGTACTTGAGGTATTTTTCCTTGACTGCGTCATGAGCTTTGTTTTATTCTCATTGGTTTGTAGCCCTACTACTTTTGCTTCGCTATCGAGTTTCAGGAAGAGTTCTTTGGCAATTGTTAATGACCTTGACAAAATGTTGATGTCTTCCGCATAGGCTTCTACTTGGCTGACTAGTACCTCGTGTTTCAACAGGTAGCTTCCGTATGACGTACTCCAAAGCCAAATTGAATAGCAATGGGGCCAGCCCATTTCCCTGCTTTAGTCCGATATATGTGTCAAAGGCATCGGTGAGTTGGTTATTGATGCGGACTTGGAAGGCCGTCGACGTCATTGTCATTTTGGTAAGACGCACTAATTTGGCTGGGATGCCAAAGCAAAGCATTATTTGGTACAGTATTTTACGATCAATACTGTCGTATGCTTGCTTAGAGTCAACGAAAATTTGGTGTTCGTCTATTTCGAACTCCCAACATTTTTCAAGTACCTGCTTGACTGTGTACAATTGCCCTATTGTCGATCTATCTGCTCTAAAACCACATTGATACTTCACAATAATACTGTTAGCTAATGATCCGATTCTAAGATCTTTGAAAATATTTTGTAGTGATATGCCTCTGTAGCACTGTAGGTTATCGCCTTTTTTGTGGGTAAGGAATATAATTGATAGGCTCCGCTCGTTCTGCATATGTTCTTGTTACCAAATATGCTGGATGACTTTGTGAATAGCATATTTGATGAGGTCCATTGGAATCTCATCGATGCCTGGCACTTTATTATTCTTTTGGGCTTTGATGGTGGAACAAACTTCATCCAGAAGTGGTGTACCCAATGGAAGCTCTCCGCAGTCATTTATTGGCTCCGATATTCTGGAGCTGTGCGGGGGATTAAAGAGGTTCTTGAAATATGATGCCAACCTTTCCTTAATCTTGGAGAGCGTGGTTTTGGGATGATAACCACGTTTCAGGCTTTTCACTACTTTGTATGCTTGTCTTGTGTTGTTGCTCGCTAGACTTCATCTATACTTCTAATTGGTCGTCATTGTATTTTCTTTTCTTAATTTTAATTATTCTATAAGCTACTAATAGTTTTCTCTCTTCGTCCTGGTTTTCCTACCTACGTATTCTATGTACGCCTGATTTTTTTGTGTAACGCATTCTGGAAGTCATCATCGAACCAATCATTCCTCTTGTGCCAGGCTTGATGTCCGATCGTCTGTTCTGCCACGGTCTTAATAGCCGCTTTCACTTCCATCCAGAGCTCGTTGCTTGTCTTTAGCGATGATAAGATGCGAGCCAGCTAGTTGTCGAGGGTCTCCGTGAAATTTTTAGCAACAAACGCCGTTTGAAGCTTGATGCCTTTCGATGTCAAATTTTGTAACGGGCTGGTCTTCGCCGAATATGCCTTTGACATACAATATCGATAGGTTAATTTGATCAAGTAATTATCTGAGACGTCAAGTATGCTAGAGGCCCAACGTTGTTGGATCAGAACATGGTCGATCGACGTAGTATCCACACCTTCCATTTACCCTGTGTTGCGCATTTTCTGAATTTTCCCAGGGGCCGGTCAGCTGAGCCGAGGTCTGTCGTATTCAAAAAACAAAATAACAACCAAATAAATTTGCCACACACGTGTTTCTTTTACGCATTTCAGAACATGGGATGGCTGCCATATCCTAATATAAAACTAAAAGATTGCAAAGCTATTGATTTTTCGAGATCTGGTAATCCTGAAATATCTCATCGAAGCACATGTTTACATTCGCGCCAATCCTCGCGTCAGCATTTACCTACCTACCTGCTACCGAAGATTTATGATTCGCTCTTCGGCTTTTTCCGGAGGCTATATTGAGTGTGGATACTATGTGAGTATACCATGGTTTTGTGTGTTGCCATCCGGTGACACCCAGGTAATTTTATGAATGCATCGATGGCAATTTGTTACCTTCAATGTGGGAGTTCCTCCGGCTAAGGACCTCGGACCCGACTTGCCGTCGGAGACGGTCGTAGGGCGCCACTCGTTTATTCCCTGGTCCCAAATAGCCACCAAGCGAGAAACGGTTGCCGCCGAACACCCCCCACACAACTAGAAAAAAACCCACTATTTTCCTCTAACAGGGGAGGATTAGTCTAAACCGGGGCCATCACTTTGCACAATTTCGCCGGGCTCAGATTACCCGACGTAACTCGCACCGAGCAAAAACCTGAACACACTCGCGCTAAAAACCAAATCACACTCGATACAATTTACCTCCGTAACAATATTTTTTTAATGATGAAAAATATGATTAATTATTTAATTATTTATTTCATGATGTGCAATAATTTTAAAAATGAATTTAAGCTAAACAAAGTACAAAATTCAACTTACGTCTACCTATTTGAGGGGCCCCCGAAGTAATTTGCGTCGCGAAGTTCTTCTGCCAGCGCGCTTCTTGTTGATCTTCTATCGCCAATCTCCCGTATCTCGGTCGATAATTATTCCGCAGTCGCTTTTGTAAATTTCCGCCCTCGATGAATTCCAGGAAAAATTTCCTGTTGCTCGTCACACACGATCCTCCGTTCCTTGTCCACCAGAAAAGAGAAGAGAGCCGTTCTTTGTTTCCAGGATTTTCATTGGCTCGGTTTCAACCGGCGAGCTGTTTATTTTACTTCTGGGCCATTCAACGTTCAATTGCGACCCCCCAACTGGTGTTCATCGGGCAATTGAAGTCCAAATTTCCCTTCATCTAGTACATTCGCCCATCAGGTGTAAATGTCAAAGTGACTGACATTCTGTCAGTCTTTTGTTGTACAATTGTTTTTGAATTTTTCCTGCGATTCACTTTCCGCATTGAAGAACAGATTTGCTTAGAACATTTGTACACTTTCATCATCTGACAAGATTTCAATAGGAGTACTGGAACGCATCACGGGCTTAGAGACCGTTATCTTCCGGGGTGAGTTGGGTTTTTTTTTGATTTGGGTTTGGAATTTTTAATCGGCTTAGGATCATGCTTAGGCACATTGGGTACTACTTCTGTTATCAAGTGAACCGATAGGTCTGCTGGAATTTTATACGATACAAATTCTGGAATCACCTGTTGCTGTGGAGGAGCAACCGGTATTTGGAATCGAATTGGACTCAGGATTTTATTGAGAATTTGCATGAGATCAGCGTCTTGGAGCAGATGTTAATTGCGAATTACTTCGTGGAGTGGCGCTTCTTTCAGCCTTCCTATTGGTATGATGATCTTATCATTAGTATATGGCCTTGACTTATGCCACAGTTATAACTTTCATTCATGGTTGTTCATTACGTCGTGATACTAATGAAGACTTTGATGCTTTAATTTGAGGGACACTTTTGGCCGTTTTGTTTGTTTGAAATGCAGCTTTTAAATTCTGTCTTTTTTTCTTCTAGATTATTAGACGTTTTCTCATGAATGCTCGTAACTACTGTGCATGATGGCATTGACTTTAGCGCTGTTCTATTTTCTGTATCAGTCGTAATGTCTGTTGTGGGTTGTTGGTAGACCTTAGGCTTAATAACTAAAGATGGTCGGTCCTTGTTAAGTTGATGTAGTAACATCATTGACTTTTTGTCTTCTGATATCAATTCGAACGGGGCAAATTCAGTTTGAAAACATTTATTGAAATCGGTGGAAAGGTTTCCGCTTTCACAATAACTTGCTTTTGTGGACTTAATAAAAGCTTTTAAAAATCGATCCGTCTTTGTTGCTAGTCGGGCAAAGTAATGTGCATCTTGAAGTCTTTGAAACATAAATTGCATATATTTTTAGGAAGATTGTCATCTTTCGAAACTTCGATGTTAAAGTATTTTTCCAGCTTGTAGTTAATACCATCGGTACCGAATATATGCACGGATGCCAGTCCCGGACATTTCACTTTCATGTTGACAGCACACACACGACAAACCCATCGAAGATTTTCCAAGAAGTCCATTTTCCATCCGCTGTTGGCTGGTCCCACGATTCGCGCTATCCATGCGAGCGGGAAATTTGACCGGGAACTTACTACCGGTAATACTGGGAACTATACGCGATTATTACTCGAAATTGATTGGAAAGTTTTCCGCACTTTTCACGCTCCTTTTTCGAGACTCTCGGAAGGCAATTTTCAACGCGCACATACAGCGACAACACGACAAAGTGTATCTGCTTATCTTCATCGCCGATCTTAAATACCTTGGGTTGTAAATTAAACTTTCTTTTTTGTTCCTTGTTTTTCAAACAATTGAAATCTTTAAAAGTTCGAACTGTTTCGTCGTTGAATTTTACAATTGATGGCGACTTTTCTGTAGTCCGACTAGATATCGAATTATTTTTTCTCTCATCACAGCCGACTTTTGTTGGCGGGAGGAAAGGTGGACTTTTTGTACGTTTGTCAACGTTGGCGAAAAAGGTCCTGCTTCGGCTTGGTAAACCTTGAATTCAAGTGACCGCTTATTATTTTGCACTTTATATGGATTGATGTTACGAAGGAAGTCTAAGGTGACTTCATAAGGTTTGTTTTCAACTACAAATGCCCCCTTGAAATGCATTCTATTTTCCGGGAATTTATAAACGACGTCTTGCATTCAACATTTATCGTCACATACAGAACATCGGATTGCTGGGCCCATGAGACCGGTGGTGGTACCGCAACGGCTGGTGACATCGTATATTCCCAGGTTTACCATTATTTCTTCCGGCAGAGTGAAACGCGAATTGAAATTTTTAGATATAAAACTTCATCTGAGTTGCTTTAAGAATCTTCCCGTGTATCCGTGACTTCGAACTGTTGTTGGATAGTGATGAGGCGTTTGATTGGACATTGGGAGATGTATTCATTTTATTCTTCAACCAATCTCCGACTTCTCGAAGAACCTACTGTATTCAACTAACTGTTCTATTTTATTCAACAATTTTTTTTGTTTAATGTCATCATTTGTTTTTGTGAGTGAACACGTGAAAATTCGCCCAAATTTTACACGCTCACCCCACGAAATTCGCAAAAACCAGTCTATGCAAAAATCACCAAAGCGACCTCCAGCAAAGAGGGCCAATGTTCATAAAAGATGCCAGGTGTGTCTCACACTTCTAATTATATCATACATTTTTTTGCTGACAACATTCATAATAATGATTCGAATTAACTTTTTGTTAATTTTTTTCCGAAAGATTGCTTTCTTAAATTTGTAAAAGTGTCATTTAAATGAAAGAATGATTAAAAAAAGTCTTCAATATGATTATACTAGAGAACGATAATTTTGTTAACTTTTATTGATTGGTATGTTTATTAGTCAAAAAAAATAAACAATATTCTTGAACCTAACCTGATATAGGAAACATAAAATTTTCCATGCTCAACCCCATCTCATAACTTATTTTGTATTTTCTTCGAGTTGCACGCAAATGTTGCTTTGTTATCAAAGTCAATTTTTATTTCGTTCTTTGTCAAAATTCTTAAAATTAAATAGTCATCACAACTAGTGGCTGGAAATGTGATCCTTGCCCATGCATAAACTCCACGCGGTCGACAATACTTTGTTATCCAATGAACGAAATTATCGGACCCACGATATCACCACCATTCATACAAATGTCGCAAAATCAACGCGCCGAGTTTGTGCTTGGGCATGGAAGTCAGCGAAGCACATCTTTAACTAAGCAACTTTAATAATGTTTAAGCGAGTCTAACGAAAACCATCGTTTGATTAGGACGTGATCTGCATCGTGGATAAAGAGGAGAGCTCTCTAAAAAGCGAATCGGTAATCTTTTTGTATTCACGCAAGTGTAGGCAATGTGCATTGTGGAGTGTGTAATGTAGTTAGACAACGTGTGAGCATGCCCGACATTTTTCATATGAGATCGGTTGTAGTAATCGAGCAGTTAAGGGTTAAAGGAAATTCAGGCATAAAATGTCCCAGATCAACTAAACAAACGAACGCAGCGATTTCAGATTGAACTGGGACGATTTACGATCGAACTGGGACGATTTAAGATTGAACTGGGACGATTTAAGATTGATCTGGGACGATTTAATATTTTTGACAGGAGTCGCCGTGGTCGGACAGGAAAAACGAGCATGTGATTCGCGTTTCTGGGGATTCGAATTCAACTCTGGCTAGTGGATAGCAAAAGTTAAGGCAAAGTACGTAGTTGAAAGACGACGCTAAATAAACCAGTTTTCTTTTTATATGGAAGAGTTGCCATTGGGCGGAGATTTCGGTTGTGTTTTGTTCGAGTGATAGGAAACATTTTTCAAGTGCACTAAACAGGCAACACACGTTTGACAAGTTGTGTCCGATATTCGATTGGCAGTTTTATTTCTTGCCTGTGTTTAATTTGTTTAGCGCATGTCCATCCAGAATTTGCAAAACTTTGACCCCTTTGCTGATGCAATCAATGGTGCTGATGATACGGTTCAGGACGGACTTGCGCACATAAGAACCAACCACTGCAACAAGAATGTGGATTTAATTCCGGTTGGGAGGGTGCGAAGGGGCTCCATCACCACCCGGTTGCCCCTCTTTCATTTGTGGGCCATGAGCTTCGTCGGGTAATGACAAGGTTACCCCAAGTCCGCCTTTCTTCTCAGGTTCCACTTGTTCTTGGAACAAGTACTATCTCCCTCGGTGTAGTTATCTACACTTTTTGCGACTTCGGTCGCCTCTTGAGCAACATCAAATTCGTGAGTGCGAAATTTTTTTGTAGTGGGTCCTCGTGCTGGGGAAATGAACCCGCCTCACGACACCGCAATGCTAGCCTGCCAGTGCATTCACGCGTCTCCAGACGAGGGCATTCTCGGCAGATATTGTCATCTTCTTCTGCCGAGGCAGCAGAACATCGCTGCAGTCCTTCACGGACAGTTGGAAACTTCTAAATCACTACACGGTGTTGTACCGAGATTCTGACAGTCCTGGTAAAGATCTAGCTGTATGAAATTTTTGATGACCTGGAGGTCTCAACGATTGTAAGACTGCGGAATAGGCTAGCTACGTATATACTATGGGCAAACAACAGATACCAAAAAGCCATTCGTTGGGAGAACTGAAGGGCGGAGACCAATGAGGAAGCCGAGGAAACGCTGGTCTGATTCGGTCGGCGGACAGCTGTTCGCTACTCGGATTTCGAAATTGGAGAACGTTGTCAATGGACCGACACTGTTGGAGGCGCTTGTTGCAGGAGCGAAGGCCCGAGAGGGGCTGTAGTGCTACCAAGAAGAAGTGAGTTCTCATTTTCTTCAGAGGAGATCAGCTTGTACCAGGATTCTAACGAAAACAGTCCTGGTGCGGAACTAGGACGACTATATATGTAGTGAAGTCCCGGGCCCAATCTTATTACCGTGTGCTGCTTTTGAACCTTGTACAATTCCAGGACTCTCATTTTGGACAGTTGTAGTACAGAACTAAGACGACTCGATCCCATGAGTGCCCGGCCGTCTACAGCGAGAAAAAGCCTTCCCACAACGAGAAAATGCCTTCTACAGCCAGAAACGGCCCCCTACTGCGAGAATTAGCCCTCTACAGCGAGGAAAGGCTCTCCCGTTTACATTGGTAACCCCAACGTGATCTGCACCGTAAGCCGCATCAGACACGTACAATTGAAAACCGCAGATAATAATCGGAACCGCAGACATAATTGACTCTGCACACGTATAATTGAAACCGCACACATCTAATAGAAATCGCCCACATATAATCGAATCAAAATCAAATGGACAAGATGAGTGATCCGTGAGACATCAAGGAGTTGGCGGCTTTTCGGGACAAACTAGGATAGGAGATACAAGCAGCTCTAGTACGGCTAGAAACGGATTCCTATTAGAGGAAGACCCAAAAGACGTATCTCGAGGGAGCACCGGGGGAGCTGGAGGAGGCGTGATGTACGTTTATCGTCAACGATGAAGTTCTGAAGCAGGTATTACCCTCGGAGCACCTCTACGTACAAAAAGGTAGCTTCGCGTCGATTCCGGAAATAATGTCAAGGGCAGAAGAGCTGATCGACCTCTACAAAGAGTCAATGGTGCCAGTTGCCATCCCTCAAAAGCATAATACTCTAGGAGCATCTGCAGGTATCAGTGACCTATCGAACAATCATGAGCTACGTTGGGCATTAAATAAGCAAAATGCCTTAATGGAAGAGGTGCGACAGCTTATCAACGACATGAAACCGAGGACAAATCAATCCAGGCTACACGGCAAAAGGCCACGTTTCACACTCAAACATACTAATTGATATCAAAGATCGAAGCCTCCATCGAGAACCTTTACAAAAGGCAAGAAATTCAAAGATTTGAAAGCATTATCAATTTAGCTCGTCACAAATTATCATTATCACATAGAGTTTTTAGTTAAGAAAGTCAAGACTGTAAAGTCAACATTGAAAGCAATTTCTTTTGAAAAACTAGGGAATCTTCTAATGGTTGGATGCTCACCTCTAGAGAAAGGATAGTAAGCGGCGCCATTCTGTACGGGAGTTTTCCGCAAATTGAGCTTTAAATCAATCGCAATATGTACGTGTTCTACTCGAGAAGGAAGTTTTGGAGGGTGAATTGGTGGATGCTAAAGTGAAGTAAAACAACGGAACCAAACAAAAACAAAACCTGCTACTCATGCTGAAGAATCTAGTGAATTCAACTTGAAATATACAGTCCATGATTTGGAGCTCACGAAAAGCATCGATATAATTCAATCGTACGAAGCTGGTAAACGTGACTAATGAAATGCACAAAATCAAATCACATATTCGAAGCACAAACTACGCAAGATTTGGGAGACCCATAATTGGCCCTCCCGATACATCAATAAACAAAAAAATGGTATATTAGCAAGTTCAAAGGAGTGAGGAACACACTACGATGTTCTGTCAGTTGAATAAGGTTATTCCACAGTATTCAATGGCGACACATTCGAAGTTTTCATATGTTTCCAATCGGGAAGTACCATTAAGCATGAGTGGAGGATGTACCGACGAAATTTACAAAGTTGCTGATCACACTAAGGTGTTTTGTCCACTGAAGGAAGTTACTCCACACTGTAAAGTCGACACATGCGAAGTGTTCATATGTTTCCACACGGGAAATGCAATTGAGCGTGTTTGGAGGCTGCATCAACGAATTTCATAAAATTGAAGAAACACGCCTAGTGGACGAGGTCACTTAATATCACTCTACGCTGTCACGTACGACATGTGTAGCAATTTTTCCGCAGGGGAATAACACCTGGCGGGTATGGAGGCAGTATAAGCAAATTCAAGTTCATTAGAGAACGCGCGCAGGTCGTCTGACATGGACTGAGCTCACTCCACATCATTGAAAGTTGTTATAAACACATTTGGCATTGTTTCTGCATGAAAAACATCGTCAAGGACTAACTAACCACCGAATTTCACTAGGTTGGATATATTCTAAGAATTAATTGCTTTCACGTCACTTCACAAAATTGCCACGCATGAGATGCAGGTCAAAGTTTCTGAAACTAATATATTGTCAGGCACTTATGCACCATATTAATCGAAAAATTGACATGCAGGTCAAGACATCCTGAAAATTGGATACTTCTCCGCACTCTAGCTTAGAGGCGTAATATTAGAAGTCTAAAGACTTCTATGCTCAAACCATCGAACACACTACAGGCAGCGGTTCTTCTGAGTAACAAACGTTCATTCGATCCCAAATCATCTCACTGTTATTCAAACTTGTGGAAACATCCTACCTGTCATCAGTACGTTGAACTAAAGAGCAATATTGCGGATGCATTGAAATAAAATAAACTTATACTGTTTTCAACATCAAGCAGATAGCAGTCCACTCAATGAGAATCCGTATTTAGTTTCCTGATTTATCGACATTAAAATGATCGGGAGGAACAAGAAATTAATCGTGTATAAAACCTATTCCATTAACAGAGTTAAGGGCGCATCTTGCAATCCTGTTGCAGCAGTTATTGGGAAACCTAAATAGATACTCGCAATAACTATGATTATTCTTCGTAACAGTTCTAGTGTGGTACTAGGATGTTACGACATTGCCGCGAAGATCACAGATAAATTTGATTAAATCATCACAGGGTCAGCAATTTGAGCAAAAACTATGCGCATATGTTGTATCTGAAACTCCAGAAAAACAACGAATTCATCTTTACAAGCAACTCCCTATTCATATGGCATTCGACAGCGATGCCAAGATCTTCTATAATCTAAAAAAAAAACACATACCTGGCTAACTTGGGTGCTACAGCCGTCACATGGGAACTATTCTACGTGTATGCATCAACATTAGAGGATATACAGTAGATGCCTCCTGTAAACACAAGCAATTAACAGGATACGCGAGCAATCTAAACCCCAGCTTCAACTGGTGAAGCTTACAATTGTGCAGCCCAGCCAACTATTTTAAATATGGACATCGATTTCCATACGAACGCACAGGAGAATGCGATACAGGATCATCAGCATATTTTACCTTTCAGGATTATCCAACACTCCCAACACCAATTTAACTGAATAACTCACAACTTTGTCAAATTTGACCCGCATAAAATGCTCAATCAGTAACACAGTATGATTTAACAAGTCCACTTTTAGTACTGAAGCGTTTCACTAGCGATACAGAGATCGTGAGTGAGGCCTCCCGTCAAATTTCATCACCTTTGACTTCGCCTTAAGCTCTAATTCGGGATCGCATTGAACCGTAAATTAGACACCTCCATTGCATGCTTCAATGTCGGCATTTGCTGAGGTCCAGATTCCATGGAAAACATTCACACTCAACGGCAAGGAACAATCGATCTTATCAGCACTATCGCCCGCTCGTTGTTGGGTGTCCTCTATTCGAGCTACTGGAACGAGATCGCAGAAAATAAATGCCAATTTGAACAAAACTCTCGGACTGACCTTCAACGACCAACAAGCCAGGGCCATGGACTTCTTCAACGCTCTCCACAAACATTTTGCTAACGATGTCTTCATATGAGAACACTCAAACTACGTTACTCGAGGATATTATTAATTCCCACTATGGCAAAATTATCCCAAAGCTGCTACCACCAAACCTGTAGCTAGAATAAATGACGCCTATTAAGGAAAACTTACCAACAACGCTCAGGTAGTTGGTAACTATCGCGATCCCCCTGGAATCGACAATTGCCCCACGACCGAGGCCGGGTCCTGTCGAATCAAGTGATATTCAGACATCGACTCTTGCTGTAATCCTCTGGACACTATCAGATCATGCAAATACATCCGATTCCTATCACAACGGACCAAGGTTTCATCGAAATCCTACCATCTGCCAATTACCTCATGGTTGGCCTCGCCCGTGACTTGTTCTACCTGATGTCCAATATCGAATTATCAAGGTGTATAATAACCAAACAATCCAACCTACGTCTGCAAGCAAGCCCATCCAGTTGTTCGCAAAGGGTCTATCATTAACATATGCGAGATAGCCATTATGACGCAATCCGATCCATCAGTGCCTGCCAAATGACAAGTGCCAGCCTCATCCTGGCATAGATCCAGCTACATCGCCCCAATCAATGGATTTAAGTCATGAACAATGCGACCAACTACCACCTAGTCTGCTGTTCCATCGTCCAGATCACCATCTTAAGCAGTACCGGGATGCTCAACGTGACCAACGGATGTACAACATCTGTCAAGGTCGTCTCTTATAAGCGAGCAATGCTACTCGGGGATCATCAAATACTCGTTTTCCGTCTCTGATAAGCTGGTCATCAACGTAGACAGCCCTGCCATAGCTCATCCCAACGTTCTCCGTAAAACTAACGCAATCAACAACGACTTCGCGGGTCTTCGCGACAGAATCAGAACGCTGACGACTAGCGAAGCGACTCAACTAAGCGACGCCCGCCATCACATCCACTATTACGCCATTGGATACCTAAGCGTCAAAATTACTGTGGGCCTCCTGATCCACCTGCCCTGGAAACTGTGCTACCGAAGGAACCAACTATTCATCGAAGCGACGCCACCGTAAATCCAGCCCTGCATACTCGAACGATACGTTCAAGGTGGGGGAAGTTGTTGAATCTCACTTCATAGTTAGTTTCCTACATCATAAAATTTCCATGTTCCAGCTCACCTCATAACTTATTTTGTATTTTAGATTTTTTTCAATTTAAATCATCAAATGCTTATTTCAAATTTAAATTCCTATTCAAAATTCTTAAGCAAACAAAAATTAAATAGTCTTCACAGCCAGTGGCTGGAAATGTAATCCTTGCCTATGCACACACTCCACGTGGTCAACAATTTTACAGAAATACTTCGTTGTCCACTCAATGAAATTATCGGATCCACGATATCATCACCACGCATGCAAATGTCCATATTTGGCAAAGCCAACACGCGTGTTTGGGCAAGCGAAGCACATTTTGGACATAAGCAACTTTAATAAAGTTTAAATTTGTCTGTCATCGTTTGATTAGGACGTGATCTGCATCGTAAACTGGGACGTGAATAAAGGAGTGCTCTCTAGAAGGCGAATCGGTCATCTTTTTGTATTCACCCAAATGTGTGTAAGGTGTATTGCGGAGTGTGTGGCCTGGTTAGACGACGTGAGTGAGTGCCCGACGTTTTTCAGACATTCCTGGTACAAAATCAGGACGACTTTAATGATAAAGTTCCCGTCCCAATCTTATTATAATGTGTTTTTGAGCCGGTACCTGACTCTCAATTTGGATAGCTCTAGTAGAGAACTTGAACGACTCGATTCCGTGGGTGTCCGGCCCTTCATAGCGAGGAAAGGCTCTCGCGCCAAAAATATATGTTGTCGATCATGTTTTATTCCCTTAATTAAGTGCAATATAGCGTTAAGCCAAATTTTATATTATATATATTTTCTATTATATCTATCATAAATATAATGAAATATTTTATGTTGAATAAGTGGGTCATGATGAATTAATCCCCACGTCCCTTTAACAAATTTTCGCCCTCATGATGCCGTGTTAAAAGTTTACAATTTTTGTTGTTTTTTGTATCAAATCATTAGGGAAAATTTTATGTTTGTAGTTTTGAAGAAAGATTACTGAGCGCACGGATGGAGAGACAAGTTGCAGTTTGAATTGTTTTTAAGGGTTTTGTAAAATTATTTTACAAAACCCTCAATAACTTTCAGCGTTCGGGTTTAAGCCATTTCCTGTTTTCTTCTATGTTTCATATGCATTTTTGAACACAGTTGTTAACTCTGTCCAACCGTTGCTTCCACATACAAGCTACAAGCATTCCGCTTGGTTTCGAATGCTTCTGGATTTTTTTCATCCAGAATTGCCTTCGCTGAGCATTCTTAAAATGAAAATTATAGGCCGCATCGCATTTAACAGAAATTATGAATGCTTCCCACATCGACGCATCCATAAAATAACCTGGGAATCATCAGATGGTGTAACTTTTAACCGAATTAGCCAAAAAAGGTCCCCAAGCATATTAAACATCCTTACTTATCGAGTACTTGGTAAAATCAGCTTACCGATGTCGAAAGTCAAAGGCGTATATCACAAAGACTAGCCCTCTTCGTAAAATTGACATAAGAAAGCTTTAAATTGTGTCAGTAGAAAAAAAAACTTGGAGCTGGTCCCCATTCTGGAAAGCACATCTTTAAAAACCAGTGAGTGTGTGGAAGTGAAAACGGCAATGAAAACGAACAGCCCGTATCAAAAGAAATGATTGGTTCGACGAGGAATGCGAGGAATGTTGAATAAGAACGATCCGGCATACAAAATATGCAAATACAAATTTCGAGAACGAAAAGAGAAGAATTTGAGAATATCCTAGGAGTAACGATTGAGATTAGAAATAAGAAAAGAAATTATTATGACGAACATCTGAAAAAGTATTGGCTCAAGACCACACAAATTCAGGTTAAGGAAAGATGGGCATCGTACTTCAAACAACTCCTTAACCCTTCGCCCAGCTTCGGAACACTGCAGACATAGGGTTTTTCATTAGGGACATAACAATTTTGTATCTTTATATGAACGTACCCTTAAACTTTTTCCATTAGGGGCATAACAATTTTGTATCTTTATATGAACGTGCCCTTAAACTTTTTTAATGAACTATTAATGTCAAAACGTTAGTTAAAGTCAACATTTTTATCATGATAAAGTTCACGAACCAGCAACGTTTGGAAATTATTAAAAGTTACTACCGAAATTCTGAGTAGTTGGTCGCAACTTGAAGAGCGCTTATTCCAATTTTCGGTGGTAATAATCGTCCCACCCGACAAGCTGAGCGTGCTATAGTGGATAAGTTTGAGTCCAAATTTCCACTATTGAGCGTTCCAGTGCCAAAAAGTCGTCGTACCGCTCGAAATGAAGAAAATATCGCAGCCGTAAGTGAATCGATTCAAAATAAGTCAAATCAGTCGATTCCACGTCGTTCTCAAGAATTGGGTATCGCTCAAACGATACTGTGGGGTATTTTGCGAAACATGGCTACAAGATCAAATTGACTCAAGGACTAAAGCCACTTGATCATTCGAAGCGCCGAAACTTCTCCAATTGGACTCTGACAAAGCTTGAAGAAAATGAAGAATTTCATCGAAAAATCATCTTCAGCGATGAAGCTCATTTCTGGCTCAATGACTTTGTTAATAAGCAAAATACGCGTTATTGGTCAGCAGCAAACCCACATGTCCTTCTTGAGGCATCGTCGCATCCGTAAAAAATTACTGTTTGGTGCGGTTTTCATGCCGGTGATATAAAGGGTGAATCATTACAAGTGTACACATTTTTGTCGAAAAAAAAACATAATTTTTGTGAAAATTGAGCTGTAATGTTTATTTATTATGAAAATTTGGTCCCTTACAATTAAATATGAAACATTACTTCGGCCATATGTGCACCTCGTGCTGCTTTACAGACTATCAAACGATAATTGTAATTTTCGATGCCATTTTCGCACATTTCCGGCGTTATTAGGCGTATGTTGGTTCGAATATTGTTTTTTAATGCTTCAGTAGTCTGGGGAGCATCAGCGTAAACACGATCCTTCAGAAATCCCCAAAGGAAGAAGTCACAAGGAGTCAAATCACATGATCTCGCCGGCCAATTTATGGGTTCATTTCGTGAAATTATTCGATTTCACGTAGAGCGCGAAATGTTTGCACTGGCGATTCATTATTTTTGTAAAAAGTTTTAACAATAATAAAACGTTTGGCTGATGTGTATGACGCCATGGTTAGAATTGTAAAAGACCAAACTGTCAGAATCTGTCAATATATGGACCTAAAGTTGGTGATAAATAAGAGTTAACGCCCATTCACATGTGTACACTTTTTATGAATCACCTTTTATAATGTTTATTTAGACCTTCCGACAATTTGGTGAATGTTTGTCTTTGGTTACAGCCAAACGGTATAGATACGAGCGACCTTTAGCATTGTACCGAATTATGTATTGCATGTACACCCGCATCTGCTAGACAAAACAACTTCTACTACATTCAGTCTCGAACCCAATCACACAGAGAAATAATGCCATTTTTTCGTACACAGAAATGCACTAATTTGCGTACGTACGCAAATGTACGACTTTCCGAAAATAATCTTTTCCACACTACCTTTCACTGGTTTAGTAATCCATCTTTACAGAAATTAAACTTAAATATAAATTTCCAAAATGAATTCATACACACGACGTATTGTATCACGTAATGCACTCGTTAATTATCTATCAAATGAATCGTTTATTTCAGAAACTCTTTAAACTTTCGGAAAACTAAAAAAACTATTTTGCAGCTTAAGTATAGGTCTAGTCTCCTTCAAATATATTTTTACCAAATCAAAAACATGCTATTGGGATAATCATTTTTTTTAAATTTTTTTTTTCCTTCAAGTTTTTGAGTTATAAATATTTGAAAAAATTACACTGAGGTGGTTTCTGCATTAAATGAGTAATATATGGATAATCCAAAGCGATTTTTTAAAATTATTATTGAAATTAAGTCAAACCATTAATTTTGACCTGTTTTGGTATCAAGGGTAAGTAACAGACACACTTAAGATTAAAAAAGAGTTTTTTTAAAGTTTTATTTTTATAATAAACAAAATATAAACATACAAAATATAATATAAACATCTGTGAGATAAATATAAAAAATTGTACTATGCCTAAATTGAAAAATGCAAGTAGACTACACGCTACAGTATGTCTATACACAAAGATCTGGTTTTATTCACTTATTCAGCTTCTGGCAACTCCTTGTCAGTTGTTGGCCATTGGATGATAGTTTTATAGAAGGCTTCATATCCAACAGTGTATTCCATCAACTTTTTTATATCGTCTTTTTTTTTGTTGATTGGAACCTAAAACCAAAAATTTCACTGCGCAAAACCCGATAAATTTTAAAACCTGTTATAGCCTACAAAAATGTTTATCTAAAAGTAAAATATAAACGCTTAAAATAATCTTGGTAAAATAAAAGTAAACATACCTTCCCCAAAGGATAAGCTTTCTCTGTTGGTAGTTCCGGAGGGCTGGCAGTTTTTAGCAATGTGAAGGTAGATGTTGTTATTCCTTCAATGAATTCGCTTACGACCACTTTTCCCGGAGTATCCTTGCTGTAGAGAAACTGCTTGTACTTGGACTTGAATGCCTGCTTACTTTCTTTGGGTACTTTCCTACCTGATGTTTCGTCCGAATTTGGCATTTTCTTATATGATTTGGGCCACCACGTTTTGAAACTGAGAACATCGTCTGATGTAAGGTGATATACTTGTAGAGTAAATCGGCCAGACTTACTAGCTTTTAGCATGAACTTTGCATATTCATCAAGAGTGTAAATCCTGTTCGTCCTTCTCAATAGACGCTTTATGCTTCCAAAATTTTTGTCACATGGGAAAAATGAGTGGCCACTTACAGGGTAGTTGTGAGTTATTTTTTCAAATCGACCTAAATTACAGAGGTTTAGTAAAAAAACGCATAACTGTATGATTCTTATTTTGGCCTGATGGCCTATCACAAAACAGTATGAGATGCTTCTCATGTAGTGAAAGGTAGATAACTGCAGCGATGGTCTGCTGCCTCGGCGAAAGAGGATGTTCATATCAGCCGAGATTGGCTTTGTCTGGGGACGCGTGAATGCGCTGGCAGGCTAGCGTTGCGGTGTCGTGGGGCGGGTTAATTCCCCCAGCTACAATAGAATTTCGCATTCACGAATTCTTGGGTCTCAGAATCAGGTCGACCGAAGTCGAAAAATGTAGGTATTGCTTGTTCCGAGAACAAGTCGAAACGAGACAAAACAGACAGACTTGGGGAGACTTCGTCGTTACCCGACGATTCTCATGGCCCACAAATAAGAGTGACGCAACCGGGTGGATGTGGTGCCCCCTCGCACCCGCCCAATCGGATCAAGATCCAAAATGTTGAAGTGGCCATATATTTCCCTTTTGAGTGGATAACTCATACAAACATACTTTGCATGAGCCTTCCCATCAAACGAGAAATATAACGGTGACCATTTATGTCATAGAGTTATGTGATCGGGTCACATAAAACTATGCTATAAAAAGGGCACTTAAAATGGAAGCCACCCAACCCGCAAGAGGCCCTGAAACTAAAAATCAGATGGAGCGCGCCCGATGACGATGTAGGTAATTCCAGCGTTGCCTGAAACAAATTTTATTGTTAATGATGTTCCGCGTTGCACACCTTAATTTCACTTTATTGACAAATGGAGGGAGAGAAAATATCCAAATACTTTTACACTGATTAACTTTAAGGTCTTTAATACAATAAGATGTCGACACAAGCATCCATATAAACCACGACGAGCATCTATCCACCCATTAATCTTTCTCCTCTTTCTCCTGATGAACTTCAATTGCGGTTGTGAACAAAGTTTCACGATCTAGACACATTATTTCGTGTATCCTTAGCCATTTATCTCTTGCGAACCCAACGTATGCGGTCTTGATTCGAAAATAACCAGTATCCCATTCATTCCGGTGGTATATCACTTCTCCATACCATCTTTCCGATTGTTTCTCGGGCGCCAAAGTGATTCAAGTTACCCGTACACAGCCTTCTGCTGGCATTAGCTCTGGCGATAGTACTCGGTCGGGTTTTCCCTGTGCTCCACTGAACCACTCGCTGTTCACTCACGCTCGGCGACACACCGGAAATATTTCCACTCTTTTCCACCAATTTCGGGCGAATTCCCACTTCTTTCTATTTTCTGGCGCACACACTTCAGCGGCACCGCGACGCCAAGTTTTTCGCAGCCGCCAACACTTTGCAGAAACAGCACAACGAACGGGCAAAGAGCGCTTTTAATTTTTCCCTGAAATCATCCACTGCCCAGATTCTATCGCTCTCATTAATTTTACACGAGTTCTTCACTTCACGTAGTACTGATGTTCGCACAATTCGCTTTTTAAATTTTCTATCTTTCCCCTTTCTTGTTTAGACTACCACTACACCACTGCACCCGATTAGAAGATTCTTGCTCTCTCTGACAATGGTGTCAAATTTCCTCACACATCACATCATCCCCACACGTCCTAATGCTTTACCGAACATCATTCTCCAGTCACACAATCGATGAAAACATTCCCGTCAAATCAGGCCAGCTGGTAGGAAAAGCGCCGACACAAACATAAGAGCGCAAAACAAATGTGCATGCGAAACGAAATGTCGGATTTACACATGCGTCTTCACTTTTCAAATTGGGGATATTTACTTTCGCGATCTTCTCAAATTCGCGGTCCGTCCCGTGTGGCGATTCAAAGCTGACTCCCCTCTTGGGCATCGCGACGTGACCGCCGTGAAGGTAAATAGCAGACCCCTTCTATATTTTTGTCATTACTATTAACACTCCACTATGCGCACTTAAGTGGAATTTATTCGCGACGAGAAACTTTTCACACGACAAGCGGAGTTTTTCGACCTCGCTGCTTGGCGATTTGAAGCGGACTCTCCGTTTTCAATTTTGGATCCGTCCAAAACTTGTCTTCTTCTCCATCCCGTGCCTACGGTGAATTCCATCAGCTGGCCACCCAGCTGAACTCGAATGCATTCCATCATGTAATGCACCGTTGTTCTGCACTTAATCAGTGTTTCCACCTCCTAAATTGCAATGGGCAGATTTAAATTTTTAAAAATGAAATAGGAATATTTTAAATGAACTAAAGAAATTTAAATGAAGTAAGGAAAGTTAAGGAATTTTTAAATGAAGCAAGGGAAATTTAAATGAAGTGAAGAAATTTAGATGAAATAAGGAAATGAAATTTTTAAATATTAATTAAAATTAAATTTCCTGAAACATATAATTAAAGGAAAGCGTTTAAATTTACTATCGAAGAAAATTGATATGAAATTACATTTAATAATAATAAGAAGAAAAACTATTCTACAAATTACAATTACCGGGGAAATAATTACATATTCTTTTTTTTTTAAATCTGCCATTACAATTTGGATAGGAGATAGGGAGGGTTTTCGAGCAGTTTGCAAGTATAACTGCTCGATTACTACACACATTAACTGGAATGCAATTGAAATAGTTCAGTAGCATTGAACATACTTCGTCTGGGCCTTTGTTTGTTCGTCCTCATGATAGAAATACAGTTTGGAAGAATTAGTTTTCAAATCGTGTAACGAAAACACATTTACCCAGAGCTGCCTCATATAGAAAACCTCCTGTACAGGTATGTGCGGCAAGGATAAGTTTTGCATATAGTCGAAGGCTAGTGCGACCGTGTTGTCATCTTTGTTTTTGCTTGTCTCATCCATAGCTTTGTAAAACTTTTTTGTTCGCCTTGAGTGTATCATTTTCTCAGCAGCTACATTTTTTAGCATTGTCACTCAAACCCTTGTCTTTCAGTTGCCGACAGTCTTTCGCAAGTTGAACACACATCAACTTGTGGTCTTTCAAAACAGTAAGCAAAGTTCTCTTTAAAGTATTTGTTGTAGAAACTATACTTTACTTTATTTCTTAGATCAAGGTTGTCTAAAATAAACATTGCTTGCATTTTTGCGACATCAAGCCTAGTATGAAGATATTTTTTAGGTTTTCCCCCATAATGGATTTCCTTGACATCAAATTTCTCAATGTGCTGCTGTATTCTCCCACAAACTGTATTCATCGAGCAGTTGGACAAGCAAACTGCTCGAAAACCTTCCTATCCTACACTTTAATTTTATGTGGCAGTTTTAAAAAAATTAATTATTTGCATTCATAATCGTCACTTGTAAAATAGTTTTCACTATTATTATTAAATGTGATTTTTTATCAATTTTCCTTTATATTAAAAGTAAAATTTTTTCTTTATCAATCTTCTTTCTATTAAATGTAAAATTTTTTCTTTATCAATTTTCCTTTATATTAAATGTAATTTTATATCAATTTTCCTTTATATTAAATTTAAACGTTTTCCTTTAATTATATTTTTCATGAAATTTAATTTTTGTTACTATTCGAAAAAAAATCATTTTTCTTTACTTCGTTCAAAATTAGTTCATTTAGTACAATTTAAATCTGTCACATAAAATTGGCAGTGTAGGAAGGTTGATCGGGTACGCCGAACCGATGTACTAAAATTCGGAAGTAGTGGAGGGACGTCAAAAAGATAGCACGAGGAGAAACGGAGAAAATGGCTGCTGGTGTTTTCATTTATTATTTTTTTTTTTGTTGCTTTCTGTGAGCGTACTCCTGTTTGAAAGGCTTTCGGCTGCGTGGGACACGAGACGCAAAATTTAGTTAAGCGCTAAGGTCATCAGTCTACACTTTGTATCAAGTTTACGCACGATCTAAGGGAACGGCATTCGTGAAAAGTTCACTAGTTAATCCGCTCGGTCAGGCTGTATTCACAACTGATGGTGATGGTACATGGCTCGAAAAATCACAAAGCCGCCGTCAGGACACTGAAAAGTAGCACATTGTGAAATTTTTCTTCGTGGTGAAAAAGAGGTCGTACACTCGATAGTGATTTCCCAGGTATGTACATATTGTAATGTTTTGGGGGCTTGTATATCATTTCGAGCCAGCAGCCAAATTCATCGGTGCTGGTGCCGCCACAGTACGAGCCGCTGATTCTGGTGCTGGTATCGGAACAGTATGCGGTTCCCTGATCATCGGCTACGCAAGGAATCCATCCCGCAAGCAACAGTTGTTCTCATACGCTATCTTGGGTTTCGCCTTGTCTGAAGCTATGGGACTGTTCTGTCTTACGTGGCCTTCTTGCTGCTCTTCGCTTTCTAAAGGTGTTCATAACCTTTTAATATAACATCAGATTGATACTAATTACCATCTTTAAGTGCTAAAAAAATGAAACCCAACAACAAAATGAACGAAAAAAATTAAGAAAAACTCACACATCTCTCAATTCGAAAACAACAAAAACCCGTGTGTGTGTGTTAAAGAGACTAGAAAAGGAAAAAAGGAGGGGAAACATCCATGGAAGAATTATGCTGCTTTAATAATATGTGTTTTCGTATTTTTCCATTTTTAATTTATCTTTCACTGAAGGACGTGTTGTATTTAGGATATAGAAACCAATGGACGATTTGGTTATATGTGATAACACTTTATTTTGTCCTTTGTAAACTTTTTATGTACATCACGTTTAATTTGAAAGTGATAGATCTACCGTACAAAATAAAAGTAAACATACTACTGATGCTAGTGGAAGTAATGTAATTGCGATTTATGTCATATGTCGAATATAAAATGAGGACATTAAATAAACTGGTGGAAAATCGATTCGAACGATCAATCGTAATTTTTTTCATGGTTATTTCCTAAGGTCCAGTTTTTTCGTCGTGAGTTAATTTTTAATCGATCGAATAAATACAGTTTATATCCTGCTTGGAAATAGATAGTTTATTTGAAGCAAACAAAACAAATAAAATTAAATTAATTTCAAAGGATATAGGTGAAGATAATTTGAAGGGTAATAGATTGAAACAATTGTTAAAGATACATTTCAATGAGATCTCAATGAAAATAGATAGATATATATTAAATAAATTTAGGATGGAAATAAAAAAAGATCAAATTTTTAGGATATTTATTAATAATTTATATATCAAAATAATTTTTAACATAATTATTTATTATCATAATTATGAACGATACATTAAATTATTTGAAGAATTAATTATGGACGGTACATTAAATTATTCGAAGAATTGTACATTAAATTATTTGAAGAACGGTACATTAAATTATTTGAGGAATTGTACATTACATTATTCGAAGAATTGTAGAAATAAAATGGGCTATTAAAGCGGAACCGTCGGTCTTTCCATTCCCTCTACCTGACGGTATAGGTCCCGCATCAATCGGGCGCGCTCAATCGTTTTGGTCGCTTCACAGGGGCTCTTGCCGGGTAGAATGGCCTTCCGCTCGCGTGCCCTTTAATGATATAGGGTTATGTGATTTCATTGCATAACTCTATAGCATAAATTGGTTACGTTTGTGCTTCTCATTTGAGGGAAAGAGTCATACAAAGTGCTTTTGTATGAGTTTTTCCCTCAAATGGGAAACACATGGCCACGTCTACGTTTGGATCTTGATCCGGTTGGGAGAGTGCGAGGGGGCAACAACTCCATTTGGATGCCCCATTCTTATTTGTGGGCCATGAGGATCCTCGGGTAACGACGAAGTCCCCTTAAGCCCGTCTGTCTTCCCCAGGTCCAGTTTGTCCTCTGCAACCTCCAAACCTTAGTTGGTTACCTCCTTCTTTTCGACTTCGGTCGACCTCTTTGTGACCCAGGAATTCGTGAATGCGAAATTCTTTTGTAGTGGGTCCTTGTGTTGGGGGAAAAAACCCGCCCCACGACACCGCAACGGTAGCCTGCCAATCTCGGCGGATCTTACCATCCTCTTCTGCCGAGGCAGCAGATCATTGCTGCAGTCCTTTACGGACATATAAATATGTACCTTTCACTTCAAAACGCTACCTAGAAGAGCGTTTCCACTTCTAGATTTTCCCCACATATCTACAAGGCTTTTGTGAAGGAGAGAAAATTATTTATTCTTTTGATTCTGTTGTCAGAAATTCCAAACACTTTCAAGAACACACCTCTACAAACTTGAGTAAGAACACCATTTACTTTCAAGTTATACTTGTATGAATGGGATTTTTTGCTTGGCAAGTCATCAGAGTTTTCTTGAGCTTGCTCATTATATTCATTAGGCCTGCGATTTTTGCGTCTACGTTTCACAGGCCTAACCTCCACTAAAGCTTGGAGGTACGTGTCTTGGGGGTTTTTATTTTCCAAAGAGTAAAATGTTTCCCATAGTTCTCCTTTTATTTCATTCGTAGGTTTCAAATAACATTTCAAATTGCACTTACAGTTTACATCAGCCAGCGGGGCTTTGCTGGGAACTTCTTTTCCTTTGTTCGAGACGTACTGCAGTCCTTTGAGCTTAGCATTCCGAATAATGTTCCGTTTGTATTTTTCTTCGTGCACAACTCCACGCCTACGCTTGGGATTAGGTTCATCGTCTGAACTATCCGACATGGCTTAAGAATTATGCAATGTAACAGTAAACAAAATAACACCTAATTTTCACCGAAAACTCATGAAAACTAACCACTCATTGTTAGGTAACCTTAGAATCAACAGTTACTGTTACTGTATTATGAACCTTTAAATCCACAAATATATCAACAAGGCCGCCAATCGTCACGTGTGAAATTTACCGCGGAAAGAACCTAAGCGATTGGGTTCTTTCGGAAATAAATGGGTTATTTGCAAGGCACGCGACGGCTATCCCGCTCGTGGTTTAAAATGCGAGTCCCGCCTCCCTCGACGAGCCTCTTGATGGCGATAAAGGCAGATTCTCGTCCCAACGAATCTCGCAATTGCTTCGCTAAATTGCGTAGCAATGGTGTTGCCATTATCAATTTCATTAGTTAGTGAATTGAAATTTCCTTGCAGGCTCATTGAGTAAGGTTCGGAAAAATTTTTTATCGATAATGGTAGCGGTGATAGTGGTGGATTTTATTCCCGGTTAGTAATAAAAATATTGATAAGTTGCGTATCAAATTGCTCCGCACCTATTGCGTTATTATTATGAAATTGCTCTTTTCATGAAGGTCCCTCAAGCAGTTTGCCTAGGCGGGCTGCTCGTTCACTACATGATAGATGAAATTAACATAGTTAAATGCATTTATGTTATACTTTTTGAAAATTCCATTTTTACAGCTTCATTTGCTTCTTTTGGATTGTTAAAAAAGACTGAATCTTAACCCATTTTGTTTAGCATCCGCTATATTACATTTTTCTTCCCTGCTGATCATGAATTTCCGATGTTTACTCAATAAAAAAATAATAAAACAGATTTGTTTAAGATTGATTTTCGATTGAAACGATCCATTATTTATCTTCAAAATCTCCATAAATGTTTTTGTTTTTGTGAATGATACAATCCTTACTTTTAGATTTTTATTATATGATAGTTAACTTTCAGCTAGTTAATTTGCGCCCTGTACTTAGAGAACACTTTTTTCTATTTTTACAGATATAGCGGTGAATTGAGTGACTTTGGCACAAAATTAGATGATATAGCAACACTGATGTGGGAGAGCGTAAGTTGATCAAACTCCTGTAAATGTTTTGAATAATCTTATCTTTAATTTCACTTAACAGTTTATGCGACCCATATATCAAGGATTTATGGAAAAGGGTATACAACACGTAGCAACACATGCCGCCGAAGCTGCTGTCGGTTCATCACGATCAACTGCAATCAATGGAAAACTGAAGAGTTCATGAGAATACGCCCACTTTACAGGTAAAAAACAGCAGCAACAACAACAACCACCACCACAACAAAACAATCGTTTTCAATCATCACCACCAACACAAACAGCATCATACCGTATCCAGAGCAATTCGAAAAGTAATGTTGGCGCCACAGCGACAAATCCAGCAAGCATGATAACATCAAGAAATAACTCGTCCTGTGCGAATTTGCCAATTGCAGCTAACCCATATACTAATGCTACACCAGCAATAAACATAAACACATCGACAAATACCGCTACCACAAATGCATCGTCCTTTAGTCGGAAAAAGAGGAAATCGAAAAAAATTGTGCCTAAATCGAAATCGTAAAAAACAAAGGAGTTTTCCTATTCCAAGTGTCTATTTGCGAATAAGCTATATAAAGAAATAAAAAAAAACAATAAACTAGGAAAGCAAAATTTAGAAAATTAAATATTCAAAAAAAAATGTTTAAAAGACATAAACGTTATATTGGTGTGCAAAAAGCATTATTCAAAATTATAATTGAATAACGATGTAAATTACTGTGGAATTTTCCTTGCATGTAAAAATTAGTCCTTGTTTTTTATTTACGAAAAGTAAAATGATATTTTCAATTTTCGATGTGTAATGGTATTTGCTTGGTTGATGAACGGGAGATACAATAGTTTGAGATTGCATTTTGAATTGTATAGTTACGTCCTCTCTCGTTTCTGTCTATATGGATTTGCTTTTAGGCCGCCAAAGGCAACGAACATTGTAAAACATCATTGACTTGGCTCAGGGGTACTCGTATATAAATTCAAAAAATCTTTTCATTTTTCCCACTTGTTTTAAATAGCATGCTGAATTTTTATTGGTTTAATGAGTTTGAAATAAGTTTTTTTATTGCAATGTATAAAAGTTGATTGCTGGGTCGCCTACAAACTCTTCAAAAAATTAACAGCGTGGCAAAGAAATTACCTCCCACATTTTTTTTTTCAACAACATGGTGGACGCCGACAATGAAAATGAATTTTTTTTCTACATAGTTATTACTGCGATTTACAGTCTATTTAACGTTTACTTGTTTTGTGGAAAGTATATTTAATTATTTGTTAGTATAATGGCCAAGCAAAAAATTTGCTCAAGTAAAGAAAAAACAACAAATATGCAATAAAATACTTTTTTATAAAAAGAAATATCTTTTTTATCTTTACCTTGGATGGTTTGTACCGGCTTTAGCAACAAAAAAATAAATGAAAGTGAGATTAGTTCCGGATGGAACAGTTGTTGCGCTTTTTCCAGTTTTCACTCAATTTGATTCTTGGGAAATTTCAAAAGAACCAATTCATCTTTTATCTTCCAGCTTTTCTAAGAGCTTGAAAATATTTTGGGTTTAAAGTGGAGTTTTGAATTAGAAGTTAAAAGCGATAGGGAATAGTTATAAGAGCGAAATGTTGAAAACAAGTTGTTCACGTAAGTTTTTTATTGCATAATATTGTAACAGTAATGTGATAATGTAAATAATAACGAGAAAAAAAATTATACTCTGTTAATGAAATATTGTAACTTGATTCATTTTTTAATGATTTAATGGAAATAAATGATTTTAATAGGAAATGGAAAATAATATTTTATCTATACAAATTTGAAAATTTAATCGTTTGATCTTCATATTTGCTTATGGTTGTTTAAAATTAATAATTAAGGGAAGCTTATAAATGTGTTCCAGTTAACTGAATCCATTTTAATACGATCATTTAACACTGAATGCGATGAATAAATTTGCAGTTCATATGAAAATATCATATTGCGGGTTTGGGAATGTAAAACTAGTGCATTTGTTCGCGGTGCGACTATTTAGACGAATTTAAAGCATGGTGAGAAATGGCATTAATTCACGAAACTTCAATTCCTGTTCTCTGAGGCAACTGTATCTTTACTTATCATGAAAACAGGACCAAAATCATATCTAAGATGCAATAAGGAACCATACAGAACCTACAACTCCATTGCCATCACCTTGTGCAAATCAACAACGTTTATAAAAGCGAAATTAACATCATTTACACCTGACTTCCCTTAACCATAGGAAAAAAAATTAATTAAGATGAGATTTTAGCTCATTCCCTCCAATGACTGATATATGAAATAAAAATTTCTGTCTATCCACCTGTAAACAATCTATGCTATACTATATAGTAATACGAATACCTTCATGACGCTTCAGCGCTCGTTTACTGTTGAAAACTAATAAATTTGAATATCTAAAATGAATGAATTTAAGCTTACATTCATATGCAATTAGGAACATAGTAAAATGGCGGCACATACTACTCCGGCAGTATTTTGTATAAAAATCATGTAGTATAGTTACACAATAAGCTAAAACACTGGCATTGTTAAAAGGGCATATGTTGTATTTGTCTTAAGTATGCCCGTGTTCTTCAAATTGCAGTTCGAAAAAGGATGTGTGTATTGAATACAAAATGGTTTTAAATATTACAAAAAATCAATGGTTTGTGTATAAATTCTAAGTTCTTAATCATGTAAAAATTATGCAGCTACGTATCAAGAATAAAGATAATGTTTTGTATATACCACAGCTGATTTTTACTTTCAACAGAAATTTGCCTAGACCGCAGTGTGAAGAATACGATTAGTAGAAAATGTATTGAAATACCGAACATATTGAACATGATTATTATTTCATTTAAAAGAGAAAATTTTTTGAATTTCAAATATATTGAAATAAATATTTTTTGGGTTTTGTAAAAGGAATTATCAATACCTTATTTAAGGTGAAACCCGTCTATTCATATGTCTGTACGTCTGCCCATGTACCAATACAATTTTTTTCTGCAAAACTAATGAGCCTACAATCATCAAACGTGAATAAAAAAAGTGATTTAATGAAATTTTTTGGCAAAAATGTTTCGATCATCCCACAACCTTACCCTAAGACTTCATCGAACCATAGCAAACATATGGTTTAATAAAAGTGTTTAAAAAATAACATTACATCAGCATTTGCAAGAATCCTAATAAAGCAAAACACAACTGCTGCACGAAATACACAACGTAGCGCACAATTATTTCGCATTAGAAATGAAATAACACTACATAAAAAAGGAAGAAATCAACTGACAACTGCTACATTCACACTTCCAATTAACTCACACTACACAAACTGAAAACTTTCTACAATTCTACTACGACGTGAGATTGATAATCAGCTCAAAACTAAACATGTGACTATGACAAAGCAACTTTACCAATTGATGAAAAAACAAAACATAAAGACCACACTATCCACGGACTGTAAATCTGTCAGACACGCCTTTTACTACACAAGATTCAAGATTTCAAGATCTTTATTTGGTGATTTTTAATTTTTTACATATATACAATTCATCAATAGCTTAACTTAATTACATTATAATATTAATTTTTTGATAAAAGAAAACTTAAAAATGTTTATACCCACTACATTATCATAGATTATAAAAGAAGTTTGTAAAAATCATGTGCTCTAACAACTAGTTTTAAAATTGATTGCCTTAAAATTAAGTAAATTATTTCCTTAAGACTACCTTAAAAACTACTCATTCGCAGCGTCCATACAGCGGTTGTCAGTCGCTCTTCTGACAACTCTCGCCTTGTTCTCCTTGACTCTCTTGATTCCCGCTACCGCCAGCTTTTCTGCATACGAATTTATCGGCTCCATTCCTGTCTCCTAGTACAGCACTTCGTTGGGATAAAACCGTCCGTCCTCCCGTCTGTATAGGCCTGTGCAAGCCCGAAGGATTTTTCGCTCCACTAATCCTATCTTGCCGCATTTTGTTTTCGGAGCTCCAATCCATATCACCGCATATGTGATGATCGGACGAATCAAGGTTTTAAAGGCCAAAACCTTGACTCGCTGGCTCGCTTTAGATTGTTTCCTGAAAAGAGGTAAAAGAAGATGGTACGCATAAGTCACTTTTTTCAAAATATTATCAACGTGAGCACTAAAGGTAGCTTTCCTGTCGAAAACTACACCCAAGTATTAGCTAAACTTTAATTGGATCATTTCACCCTTTTCACATCAATTTAATGTAAATCTATACGACAAATTTGTTCTGCATTGAAGCTTTTCATTACATCGCGCGGATATCGATCACTCTTTCGGATGGCTCCGATAGCTTTTTAAATTGCTCGTGGAATTGTTTGCAGCTACATGAATGAGTTGAATAATAATTTTTCTGAAAAATTATAGGAGAAGAAAAATGTTAGAAGAAGGTGGTTTCGACGTGTGTACTAAATCTCCTCAGGCCATCACTCTTAGATACACACCGGTGATGGCGGCCACCATGCTTAGAGGTGAGAGAGTTAATTTTAATTTTTCTACTTATGCGAACTCAATGCGTTTTTATAACTGCAGGTTATGTTCAAGTTAAATTTCTCTTGTAAGTACTTGTATAAGCTAAACTTTAATTGGATCATTTCACCCTTTTCACATCAATTTAATGTAAATCTATACGACAAATTTGCTCTACATTGAAGCTTTTCATTACGTCGCGCGGATACCAAGTACTTCGTTTGCCTAGAGCAGTGCACCACCTGCCCATACAACTTAATCCTGGAGTCACAGGTGCCTCTTCCACGAAGACCGAAGTTTTTGTGGGGATCCTTGAACACAATTTATATTCACTTTTCTTTGCATCTACTTCGATTCCCCATTTTTGGTAATATGCAGTAAGAAATTCCAAATATCTTTGAAGCCGCATCCTAGCGAAACGCAAATTGTGCTCAGATGACCACACTAACAAGTCATCAGCGAAGAGGTTCACCTGGATTCCGGGCTTATATTCATTTCTTACGCCTGGGACGTCAGAGCTGAATAAGTTGAAAAGAAATGGGCCTAATATAGACTCCTGTGGGACCCCCGAGTCAATACTAAATGGGTCTGAACTGGCTCCACCAGCCACCGCAAAGGCACTTCGTCCCCTCATGAAGTTGCCTATAATTTTCACATTATGGGCCGGAAAGCCAAGATTTATCATTTTGTAGAGAAGCCCATTGATCCATACAAAGTCAAAGGCTTTCTCCACATCGATCAGGCAAACTACAACAAGCTTATTGTTGCGCCAGCTTCTCGTTATATCGGCTTGGAACACGGCCATAGCATCCACCGTGGAGTGAGCTTTTTTGAAGCCTGATTGTCTTTCCGGCACAGTTCTTGTCCCGGCGAAGAATTGTAGGATGCCTTCAAGTATTACCCTTTCAAGAAGCTTACCAATATTTGAAAGCAACGAAATCGGACGAGTATCGACTACGTCAGTACTGCCCGAATTCTTGGGTATCGCGAATATTTTTGCATATTTCCATTGCTGAGGGAAGTAGCAAATGTTAATACAGTTATTTAGAATGATCGCGAGGAGAACAAAGAAAACATGGGAAAGCCTTTTAAGCATATAATTGGAGATTCCATCAGCCCCTAATGATTTTTTGGAATTTTGCTCCAGTCCCAACAAAGTGAGTCTCTCAGGACTGAGAAACAGACCATGGCCAGTAGGTGCGTCAGAGGGATTTGAAACAGAGAACCGAGTCAAGCACAATTGATCATTGTCCCTGTCGAAATTCGTTGTGGTGCTGCTCACTAACGAAGTAACGGAAGAGTCCTCACTTGCTTTCTCTCCTTGAAGAACTTTCGCAAAATGTTTTGCGATAGAGTCAGCGATGGCTTTGCCATCCATGAACATGGATCCATCATAAGTGAGGACCCCGGGCACTTACTACTGCCCAATCGATTCGCTTGTATGGAATGAAAAGTTGAGGATCTGCAACCTCAGTTTCACACCCTTTTTCACTCTTAAGGTCAGTTCAACCAAAAGATGATCAGACTCGGCGTCAAGAACTCCACACTCGAAATTTCTCCAACAGTGGGAGAGATATACCAGATTGGCAGACACAATGAAGAAGTCAATAACAGACGAGCTTCGGCGGAAGGTAGGCTATTTCGGGGCAATCAGTATGAGATCCATATTTGACTGGACCAGTTAGAGATCGCTGTTCCATAGCTATTAGTTGCGATACTTCCCCACGAGGGATGCTTCGCATTAAAATCACCTCCCATGGCGTAGAAATCGAATTTTTTGCACAGAGTAAGCACTGTTTCCAAGTCCTCAATGAGTTCCCTCACCGAGTATATATGTCGAACACAGATCTCCAGGAACGCAAAGGTGCACCCTCCCAGCATGGAGCTTATTTTTTATACTTCAATACATTTCAGACTTTGAAGGCAGTGCCTTTGGACTTTCAGGTGATCTTTGTGAGCCATAGCAACTCCAAGACTTCCCTCTGGATCATCACGACTGATGATCTTGTGTTTCCCCAGATGCATTCTGTGTCTTTCTTTGAGTCTTGTTTCCGATATAAACAAGGTCTGGTCTATGGGCGTTCGAGTATTCTTGAACGAAATTCCTTTTATTGCGTGGAGCTAATGAACATATGTTGAGGATGGAGAGTTTAATGGAACTCATCACGACAACATACTTTAAAGGCGAATTCTAAGTAGGCAGCTTTTTTCTCACTAGGGTTAGTGAGTTTTTTTATAATGGGGGATAAAAGAATCCACTTTTCGAATGAGTGTGAACAAGTCACACCCGACATACTGTTGGCAGTCAGTGCTCAAAACCGTATTTCGGTCATTCTGCGACTGCTGGGGTTGCTGCATTGATTGCTGTTTTTGTTGCCATATAGGCTATGGGGCAGGCTGCTTCTTTGCAACTTGCAAAAGGCTAGAGTACGAGACCCCTTTACGTATAGTATTTTTTATAGAGGCGGTGATGAAATCCTTCCCTTCCTCTTTTTTCTTTTGGAGATTGTTCCTCCTCTCTTCAACTTCTTTTGCTTTAGGACAACCTCTGAAACTCGCAGGCTGCTCCTTAGTATTGCAGTTGACGCAGAAGATCTCGTCTTTTTTCTCGTCCTTCAAGATTGGGCATTCAATGGACTTATGCTGCTTACGCATCTAACTTCAAGTCTGCAGTTAGAAGCGGTGTGGCCAAATCTTTAGCAATTGAAGCACTGGGAAGTGCAAATTTTCTGCAGACGCTCCCATTGAATCTTCTGGCACAATAGGAACTTTATGTCCATTGCTTTCCTCACTTCAAAGTCCGGTTTGAACTGGACCAAGAAGGAGGAAAGCGCCATTTTTTCCCTCCTTGAGATTATAGTAGAGAACCTTTTTGCTGAAAGGATATCTTCTCCGAGATGTTCCTTCGAATATAAAATACACTATAGAAAAAGAAATAAACGGACAACTCAAGCTCGACGGAAATAAATTTCCAGGCGTGGAAATTTCAAATGACTGCGATCCTGACAGCTTCCTGAATAATCGATGTTGTCGATGGATCTCGCGTAAAACCCGGAGAAGATGTCATGAACGCAAATGAATCCAGGAAATAGGTCAAGGATAATGCGAAAGCTATGTACATGATCTCGACCGCAGTGGATCCAGTCATTATGCAGGCTCTTTTTGTGTGGAATACGTCGAAAGATATGTGGGATAAACTCGTCACAATCCATGAACAAAAATCGAAGTCGAGCAAGTTAATACTGATGCAACGCTTCCATGAGTATAGAATGGCACCAAACGACTCGTTGGTCACGCACACAGCCAAAGTCCAAAACCTCGCGATGCAACTCAAAGATGTCGAGGAAGCAATCTCGGACCTTGCTATAATGGCAAAAATCATCACCATGCTTCCGTCGAAATACAACGTATTGAAAATGGCCTGAGACAACGTGCCCGCAGTCGATCAGACAGTTCAGAAACTCATCGAACGTTTGATAAAGGAGGAGCTGAGCATGACTGCAGATGACGAGGAGGTTGGTGCTTTTGCCGCTAAGGCTATCAGAAAATGCGATGTGAGTGCGAGTAATATGACTAAATCGTCAAGTGCTCAAGGACAGTCTGGGACGGCGAGAGTGTTTTTACTGCTATAAAAAGTGGCACATTGCTCGTCGGCACCGGAAGAAAAAGAGTGACCTTGTCGGAAAAGGGGCGAAAGACAGTGCAAATTGTGCTTGCGGTGTCCGCGAGAAATCTGAACGAAAGGTGCTCGATGAGTGGTTGAAACGTGATGTTACCGACGTGTGGCTATTGGACAGTGGAGCCTCCCATCACATTACGTATCGTCGAGAGTTGTTCACGGAGTTCCAATTGGTGGTGGGGAAGAGCGTGTCGCTCGGGGACAACAAGCAGTGTCCAGTTACTGGCATTGGGATCGTCAAAGTATGTAAGTTTGTTAATGGAGAATGGAGTGAAGCGCGACTCGAAAATGTATTGTGTATACCCGAATTGAAGAAAAATATGTTTAGCGTTGGAGCGTGCACTTCGAAAAATATCGATGTTGTTTTCAAAGGCAAATTCGTTAACCTTCAACGCTACGGAGATAGACAGAGGAACGATATTTACCAGTTGTGTTTTGAGACGAAATCAATTTCGAACACGGAGTCGAACATGGCATCGAGTAGTTTGAAACGGTGGCATGAGTGATTCAAGCACGTTAATACCGACACAATCGGGCAAATCTCAAAAGCGAAAACAGTGATGGGATTGAATCTGATCTTATACGGGGATTTCTTTTGCGAGCCCTGTCAATTAGGGAAATCACACAGACTTCCGTTTAAGAAAGATGGAGATATTCGCGATACCGAGCCCGGCGAATTTATTCATTCGGACGTTGAAGGGTCAATGTAAACACCCAAGATAAAAGGCGCGAGGTTTTTCGTGAATTTTAAGGACGACACATCGGGCTACAGAATCGTTTATTTTGTGAAAACAATTCGGAGATACCCGATCGCTTCCGTGTGTTTGTAACATGGATCTCAAATAAGTTTAACCGGAATGTGAAAGTACTTCGAGTAGACAATGGTCGCTAATAAATAAACTCTAAATTGAAGACGTTCTTGGAAAATTGTGGTATCCAGTTACAGACAAAGGCGCGGTACACTCCGGAGCAGAATGGCCGAAGCGCACGAGATAATCACACGACCATCGAGAGCGCTCGAACGATGTTGCAGGCATCATCCCTCCCCACTTGGGTAGAACCCGTTAATTTCCCAGTATACATCCTCAACAGGACTTCTCGAGACGCCATCCTGAGAAAACTCCATGTGAATTGTGGACAGGTCGAAAGCCAGATGTAAGGCATCTTCGCGTTTTTGGTTGCGATGCTTATACACACGTCCTCACTCAACTTCGAAGAAAGCTTGATCCAAAGGCGAAGAAAATGATTCAGGTCAGGTATGAGGGACAGTGTTAGTGGATTCGATTGTACGATCCGGAAAAACGAGCTGTCTTTGTATCTAGCAATGTAATTTTCAACGAAAATTCTCGGAACGCATCTGAGAACGACAAGAGAGAATCTGAAGTACCTCGTCTGGAAAATGAGAGGGAACTCGAAGCGCCTCATCTTGCCGAGAACGAGAGAGAAACCGCATTGCAGCCCACTCAGAACGAGAACGACCCCGTGGGTCTCCCAGAAATTCAAAATGAGCCGAGAAATCGAGCTGAAATGAGAAGACCGTCCAGATACAATGCTCACTTCGTTCAAGTCGACACTCCCAGCAGGTTTGACGAAGCTGTCTCATGCTCCGACTCAAGACGCTGGATGGAAGCCATTAACGTTGAACTATGCGATCCCGAAAGCAATCAAACCTGGACGATCGTTTCTAAGAAGGAGAATCAGTAGACTATCGATTTTAAGTGGGTCTTCAAGGTCATTCATGGTAAAGATGGAACAATTTGCCGATACAACGTTTCGGTATGACTGAGGTGAAGGGGTCCAGTATTCTAGCAGGCCTGCACGTGATTTTATCGAAAGCCAAAGAAAATGCAAATGACACAACCGTGCCGTGTCGTGAGGCAGTCGGATGCCTGATGTTTTTGTCCATTGTTTTGCAACCTGACATTGCTATTGCAGTGGGCAATGTCTGCTGGTTTTTAAACGCACACACCGCTGTTCATTGGCAGGCAGTGAAAAGAATATTTCGATATTTGCAAGAAACAAAACATTACGGTATCGATTACTCAAACCGCGGGAGTAATCGATGCAGGAGTGGTGCATTTCCAACCCCAACCATGCGAATACATTCAATCAAAGCTCTAAAGTTATCTGCTGTACGAAAGAAGTTCTGTGACCGATCTGTCGTCGCCAAGTTTCGTGTCGATATTATTGGTAACCTGTTCAGTAAAGTATGTTTTAAGATCAATCATCAAAGGGATGCTCTCTTCCTCATTCCAGTTCAACATGCAAATCATTTGTTGAATAAAAAAAATGGATTGGGGAATGTTCTTTTGGATTTAATCGGGATTACCAGAAGCAATGCCCTCCTTCTGATGATGGCAACTCTTGTTCAATGGTTCCCAATGACAGGAATCTAACTAACAATGAAAGAGATCTCTATTTGTCAAAGTTAGAGAAGCTGACGTTGGAAATGATTGAGAAAGTAGTTCCCAAGATTCAGCATTGTAACAAAATGCAAGGATATGGAACACCAACCATTGTAAGGTTAAACAAATTGAAAAGCCTTTTTCTCACACGCGATTTTTGACTACAACCATCCCTCGTTGGCTTTGTTGAAATTACACCTGAAGAATGTACGGAACTTAATCCGTTCATACTTCAGGAGTGAGGTCAGCAATCAATGGGTGGAAAAACTGAGGAGTATTAGTCCACAAGACCCAGATGGCGTTTTCGCGAAAGTTAAGACCTTATTCTGTAAGAAGTATCGAATCTTGGAGGAGCTAGGGATGAAATAAATCTTCTCGATAGGGCCGGTATCGAAATTGATAGTATGACTGCGGATAGGAATGGAAATAGGATTATATGTGATGAATTCCAGAAACTTGCCCTGATTCGAACTCATTTTGAATTAGTTCATCTACCAAACCCTGGAAGAGGGAATTAAATATTTTCAGAGGCCGTTGAAGCAAAAGTTTCCGACTTCAAATCAAGCCTGAATGGCGAATCAATTCTTCATTTCAATGAAACATTAGCATCTGACTTCATACCGGATCTTGAATCTTATTGATTATTTTGCCAGCAATGAAGACTTGTGTTTCATATTTCGCAGGATAAACAACAAGAAATCATGTGGTACTGATGGTATTCCAAATATAGTTTTGCGACGTTTGCCTGAGGCTGGTGTTAGGAATTTTTGCATATTTTTCAACAACATGTTGAGCAATTCATGTTTCCCAAATGAGTGGAAAAAGGCTAAGGTATTTCCGATCTTGAAGAAAGGAAAAAAGTCTTTGCGCCCGAAAAGGTATCGCGCGATCAGCTTGCTGCCTAAAATCAGCAAGAAGTTTGAAGTGATACTCCACAAAGCATTAAATATCTCACATCGAGAAATATGAGTTGATGGCGAATTGCCAATTTGGTTTTCATGCCAGGCATTCTACCGTATATGCGATATCGAAAGTAACCTCAGACATCTGTTGGAAACTAAACAACAGAGAATGTGTTGGTGCGTATCTCATTGATATGGAGAAAGTATTCGATATGGTGTGGTTAGATGCAATAATTTTTGAACTACTTCAGGACCGGTTCCCTAGACACCATGATGTGCAATATGTTGTAAAGGAAATAATTTGTTGTAACTGATCGAAATCTGACTACAATGCGTGACTTCAAGGTCTTGAACAGTCTACAGCGGAGAACAGTTACTGTCCCTCTGCTTTTCTGAATATTCATTCGCAAGCTATTGAACGGTTTTGATTTTAACTTCTCGCTAACGCGAACATTGGTAGCGTTTGCTCATGATCTGACCATCTATACGGAAGACCGAAAAGCTACAATAGTTCAGAGCAATCTTCAAAAAATTTTTAATGATGTGCAGCTGTACACCAACAATTCGCGAATGAAAATCAATAGGCAAAAGTGCGAAACATTTTTACTTCAGACAACGCTGCAGTGGACCAGTCAAGATCTGAAACATTATTGGAAGGATTTCCACATTATAGCTGATGAGGCTATTTCAGAACGGATTCCACATAAATTCTATGATACCTCAGTGTTCATCTCGATCAGTATCTGTATTATACTGAACATGTCAAAATCATGTTCAGTAGAGCACAAAAAGTAATAATGGCCCTTCGACGACTCTTTCATTCCAGATACATTGATCAAAAGTCAAAGTTAAGTGTTACAAGACCCTGGTTAGACGGGTTTTGACATATGGATGTCACATCCTGTACAACCAGAGTGTTAATACTATGGAGAGGTTAGGATTTTTTGAAAGGGAATGTATTCGTACATGTACTGGTTTGTACAGAAAGCCAGAGATGGATTGGAAGCACTATATATAGAATAGAAGAATTCATCAAACTACTAAAGTGACAAGAGTCGATATCTTCATATTGAGACTTCTTCGGAATTATATCTCAAGATCTGTAACTGTTAGCGAAAACCTCTGGATTTCACAGCCGTTCCACCCTACAGACGGGTATATTGACCCTCGGCTCGCTACTGGCTTCGTTCCTCCAGAAAAATTTATGTATTTGGACATAAATTGATATATTTTTGATTCCGAAGGTGTCCCAATTATATATCACATACCTAGACGGGCCACCGATAAGAATATAAAATATCCTCCAAATTTAGATTCACGAGACCAACAATTCCTATGGAGATACTCATTTGCTAGATTCGTTGAGGCTGGTTGGGCAGGGATGGAGCAATCTAGGTATTGGTGGCTGAATGACTGAATTATTCGTGGCTGTATTTTTTTTTTTTTTTTGGTTTTGCATTTTTTGTTACGTAGTGTTAAGTTTCAGCTCATTATTTCTACATTTAATGTTGTTGTTTGTTTATGTTAAAAATCAGGGACACGTTTTAATATTTAGAATAGGTATATGTTATGTTTATTATATTAGGTTTAGAGATAAGGTTTCACGCTTAGGTTAGGAACATTGTGATAGCATTTCATTAGTATAAGATAAAGTTTTTGGTTGAATTTGATTAGAATTGTTGTGTTAATATTATAATTAATTTTTGAATTGTGTTCATTGATTTTTTTCACCTTTTTTCAATTGAATCATTAAATATATAGTAATTTTAATTAAATTGAATTACATATTGTTTTTTTTTTGTTTTTGATTCAAGGTTTTTAATTAATAATGTATAAATTTAGAGAGCCATTTGGTCGATTATATTTTATAACGCTTAGTATTGATTAAAGCACTTTTGGCATTGACTAGACGGGGAGCAATGGCGAATTCGATACAACCATGAGCTGCATGAAATTTTACATGAGCTGGACGTCTCAAAGGTTATAAGACTGCGGAAGCTACAATGGGCTGAGCACATGAATCGTATGGACGAACAACAGATACCCAAAAAAGTATTCGTTGGGAGAACTGAAGGGCGGAGACTAGTGGGGAAAACGAGGAAACGCTGGTCTGACTCGATTGACGAAGACAGTTCATTGCTGCTCGGATTTCGAAATTGGAGGACGCTTGTTGCAGGAGGCAAAAGCCTGAGAGGGACTGCAGTGCTACGAAGAAGAAGAGAAAGAAACCCAGAGGAATAAACAATTAAAACGAAATTACTGGTTAACCAAGTGAGGCAAAGATACTCTGAGGGAGGTTCCGCAATTCACCTATACCTCAAAAAAATAAAAATCATACCTTCCTGTTGAAGGGTTTGCACTGTAGGATACGGTTGTTCTGCTTCAAGTGCTCAAAATAGCTGCACTTATTTCAGTAAAAATTTTGCAAGGAGACCGACCGTTAAAGATAAAAATTTATCGCTTTATTACGTTCAACTTAGTAATAAAAGCAGTGTTGTTCAACAGATTAGGTACTTCAGTTTCGGAGTGGTGTGGTGGGAACGCTCCAGAAAAGAGAAGTCAACCAATGTTATCGGTGTCAACAATTTGGTTATTCGACTGCCAACTTGCACATGCACTATCGGGGCAAAAATGTGAAGAATATGCTCCAGGTGAGTGTAAGTTGACTCAGATGGAGCCAATAGAATTTAAGAAGTCTCCGTCATATATATTTCACTACCAGGTGGAGATAACCTTTTCGTTATCTCTGCCTATGCAAATTGATGAAACGTTCTACATTTAAAAGAGGGCCTCGATTCCTTCTTTGAAATACTCGAATTGAACAGGCTGCATACTTATTATATAGTTGCCCATCAAGGAGCACTCGATTGATATTAATTTTTCTTTTATGCATCTAGAACTATTAACATCCGCACTCTCACTTTAGTTGCCCAAATTTTTTTGACTTGTAGTACGTGGCTTTGTTTAAAAAATGTTTTTATTGTATTAATATCACCTTAAAACCTTATAACTAGGCATTAAACTATTAACTTAAAAGGCCCCCCTTAATATCCTCAATTACAGAATTCCTGCTTGGTTCCGGGTTCTTTACATGGACAACTGCAGTTCGAGGCGCAATTGCAATTTCCAGATCCACATTTGTCTGATGAACATTTGCATTCTGAAAAAATTAAGAAATTTATTGAGAAATGAAATTAATATTCATGCTTTCATACCTTTACAACACTTTGGGCAACCCATTTTAAATAACTATATCTTAGAAAATCGCAAAACTTCTTTAAATATCGTAGATCAGCTTCTGAAAGTGAATATGTGCTCTACAGTGTGTGGGAGTACATTTATACTATATCAACTATTGATTGTGAGTGCAAAATTTAAACTATAAGAAGCTTCAGTTCGTTTTCCGCTCGATTTCCGTGTGCAACTTTTGCAGCCGGTGCTCTTTAGATTCGAGCGTGTGTTTACTCGCGTTATCATATGAATTATCATTGATTATATTTTATTTGCTGTATAGGCTGTAAATAAATAAACAAGATCATATTCGCGCGACCACAAACGAGAGAGAGAAAGAGAGCAGTGAGGAGGATATTCAAATCTTCTTGAGCTTTTTATAGGATGCAATTAAACGCTGATTTGAATGGAACAACTATCGTAGAGAAATCGCAGGTTTTCAATGCTAGGGTCGTTTCCCAATGGAAAACTACTCGTATGATAACGACTTTGAGTTACAATGTATGTATCTATTTATTTTCATCAAAGTATAATGGAACAGTCTTATTTTATTCAAACTATTCTGTGTAAATAATTTCTAAAGTTAATAATATTGCCATTTAAAGTAAATTTTAAAATTTGATGTAAATAAAAAAAAAAAAAAAAAAAAAAATATATATATATATATATATATATATATATATATATATATATATATATATATATATATATATATATATATATATATATATATATAAAGAACTTAACTGTTTAACAAGATGAAAATTCAGTTTATATTACATTGCGCCTTATTTACGAAAATCTGGAATAGGATAAAACTTAAAATTAGTGGAATGATTCATGATTAATATTCCGTGAAGCATTTTTATGGTACATGTGAGTTCATTATTCAGACGCAAAAAAATATATCTATTCGTCGAGGTCAAAAAAGGTGACTTGCAAGCGATTAAGAAAGTAGTTCCAAAGAATAGACACAAAAACAATATGGAAGTATATCACAATATTCCTAACCTCAACGTTAAACCTTATCTCTAAACATAATATAATAAACATAACATATAAGTTAATAAATCAAAACCGGGCTATGTTAAAAAAATATATTTGAGGGCTGAGCCCGATGTTTACGATTTACAGGCTCACAAAAGACTGACTTAATAATTAACTTAAATCTACTTGATGGAAAATGATGCGACAGCATATTTCGTTTTTCCACAAATTGTGGAATTGCATCGCTCCAATTTCATGTTGGATGCAGACATAGCGTCAGCATAATTTGTAGCGTAGGAAACCGCTAACTCGCCCACCTTTAAATACGATCGTCCTTGATTCGCTAAAAGAATTGAATGTCATTAAACCTGACATTTTTAAATGCTCTCGGTGGATCAGTTCGGGGATGGTGTTTGAAGATGCGTTGCAGCGGCTGTTGGGGATTCTGATGTTTGTTTTATTTCGATCTTCGTAGTAGTTGGCTTCGTCCTGAATCTTGAAATCAATTTGCATGTGATGAGGGTCAGTAGGTAGGATCCTATAATGGTAAGTAATCCATAAGTTACAATTTGATGCACAGTGGTTTTTGTTCGAAAATATTGTATTTCGCTGGTGTTATTGATGTGCTGGTCCCTCATTAACTCAAGTGAAAGGACTTCTTGATATGCTCGGCTTTGTGGAGATGGTTGTAATATAGCAGGCATTGCCTTAATCATTGTAGCTTCTCGGCTGACAAAAGTTTGCCCGTTTATGCTTACGCTCGTATTATGCATTTTTAGAAGGTAGGTCCCGTTTAGGTCGTAGCTGATATGATCTGCTTCGATTGGTCCAACATATTGATTCAGTAGTATGGTGTCTGATGCGATCTCTTCGATTGTTGGTACGTGTGCGTTGCTGGTTTTATTGCAGCTGGCTGTTAGGCTCTTCAGGAGGTTTGGTATGCAGGAAGTGTTGGTGATGTCCAGAATTTCGTTTGATTTACAAATGGTCAAATAATTTATATTCTTACAATTTTTAATTACGCCAAATATCTTTTCATTTGCTTTTAGAATTTTGTTATATTTGATATCGTTTATTATTTGTTTCTTTTTAATTGCTTTAATCAATAATGTATCGTAAATGAGGCTAGTAGTTAACGGAATGTTAATTATGTAGAGAAGGGATGATAAATTTGTTATTATTTTAATATCAGCAAAGTCTAAAGCCTCCTCTATAGTGGAATATGGAAGAAGTTCCTTATCTAGAATATCTGTTGCTAGTTTTATTTCAGTTTTTGATAAAATGATTGAATTGATAACTCCTAATTTCACCCAATGAATAGCTAGGTTAATATTTTTCAGTTCTTCTTTAATTGACGACAATTTAAGTTGAATATCTAATACAATATTGTCCTTGGTTTGGCTATTTTCTTTAAATAATTCCAAAATTTGATTTGCAATTTTTGTTACATTATTAATTCTTTCTTGGTACATTTGATTGATTATAACTTGCCTGTTACTATTTTCCAACATGTTATTAATTTTGGCCTTTATGGTGAGAAAATCCTCGCGATCTGGATTGCCTGCAATCCACTTCCACGTCGTACCGATAAAATCGAGTGATCTTTTCAATTTCCGCGGTTTTAGATTTTGGATTAGGTTTCGAATCTGCTGGAGCTCGTAGGAAAGATGAGCCGCAGAGAGGGAGTGCCTGACTGTTGACAGATTAAGGATTGGTTCAATTTTTTCGACGAAATGTTCGTACTGGTCAATTTTGATTGTATGAATCAATTTAAAGTTTCCGTCCTGAATTTTTGCTTTACCTGTATGAAGAGTGACAATTTGGGAGCTTGAGTAGTCTAGTATTTCGACTTTCGCGTTGACGATGAAAGGCAAGAGTCTGAAAGAGGACTTTTAATTACGTATGTGGCTTTTGTGGATAATTTTTCCAGATTCGGTCAAAACTGTTGAATTATTGTTTTCCTTTACAATTTCTTGTTTGTATCGAGCTGTTAATTTAGATCCCTTCCTTTTATTTTGTCTTACATAAATAATTTCGCCGATTTCGTATTGTTTAGTGGGTTGTCTTGTCTTATTGTGGTTAGCCAAGTCCTGTTCTTGTTTCTGTTTGAGTCTGTCAACGTTCGAAAGTCGGATTCTTTCTAGTTCAGCTGGGTCTGTCCTTGGAGTTCGGCCAAAATGGAGCTCGATTGGTTTTTTTCCGGTAGTGGAGTGAATCGTTAGATTATATTCGTGCACTGCTCGCAGCAGCAGGTTTTCAAAAGATCTGGGTGGTCCATCTTTCTTTAGACATCTCATTATTTCACTAAGGGTACTGTGCCATCGCTCAATCTGTCCGTTCACCTCACTTTTATATGGGGGAGTTTTGTAAACCTTTATTTTAAGATCGTCTTCCATTAGAGGAGTTATAGAAGCTGATCGAAGGGAGCTTTCGTTGTCGATTACAACCATCTCCGGGACATAGAAGTAGAAGAGCAAATCTGTAAGGGGCTGTTTGATATCTTCGATAGATTTTGAAGAAATTATTTTGGCCTGTCCGAGTTTCGAGAATTTGTCAACAGCTGTCAGAACTCGGTGCTTTTCAGTACTGAAGAGATCTATGTGGATGGTATGCCCTGGATAAGTAGGAATTGGTGTTGGATTCAATACAGGTTTATTAGGGTGGCGATCGTACTTGATTTCCCTGCAGATACTACATTGATTGACTAGGGACTTTATTCTCGCGGCCATTTTCGGAAAATAAAAGTGCTCAAGGAGTTGCAAGCGATTCTCTTCAGCATTGCGGTGTGCTCTTTTGTGTATTTGAAGTATTTTATCTTCTTGCTCCACTACGCCGGGGATATCCTCGACAATTTTTTGTGTATATCGTACTAGATAGCTTCTGAAATGATCTGGGTAGATTTTCTGAATGCGACCCATAGTTTGTTCGTCTGTTAAGAGCCCGTTTGTGGTGTTTGGATTTAGATAACGCTTGAAGGTATTTATAATATCGCTGTCGGTGTAATGAGGCTTAATGAGAGTGTGTCTTGAATAATTTGGGAAGGGATTCTGTATCTGGTAACTGTCTTCATCACCAAGTTTAAGGATAATTTGGTTTCTGAACACATTAATGGGTGACTCTACGGTGGGAATGAGGTTTTGCGACGAACCGTCATCGCTGTGCGCTATTGGGGTTAAGGAATTGACTAAAGTTGGTTTAGGGGGTCTCGACAAGGAGTCTGCAACTATGTTTTCTTCTCCTGGCTTATATTCCAATTCACGGTTATATTCTTCCAGGAGGACTTCCATCTCTTCATTTTGGTGTTCGTGTTTTTAGGGCTGAGGGCATAGGTAAGAGGCTGGTGGTCAGTAAAGATTTTAACTTTGCGCGAACCATAGAGATAGCATCTCAAAGAGTCAAGAGCCCATATGATAGCGAGCATCTCTTTCTCGTTGGTAGCGTAGTTCTCCTCTGTTTTTGTTAGTGTCCTTGAAAGAAATACAATCGGTTTACTGTCTTGCGAAAGAACTGCACCAATGGCGTAATCAGAAGCGTCCGTTGTTAATTGAAACTCCTTATCAAAGTTTGGATGAGTCAGTACAACTTCTTTGGATATTAGGCAGTTTTTCAAGGTGTCGTACGCGTGTAAAGCCTCAGAGTCGAGGTGGATGAGTTTTGGAAACTCGTCCATCTTCCCCTCTTAAAAGAGCTGTCAGGGGTTTTGCTATCTTCGCATAACCGTCAATAAAACGGCGGTAGTATCCAGACATTCCTAAGAAAGATCTAAGGTCTTTCAATGTTTTTGGTGTCGGTAATTTTGCAATAGCTTGAACTTTTTGGGGATTTGTTTTAATCCCGTCGCAACTAACCACAAATCCCAAGAACTCTATCTCGTTTTTGAGGAACTCGCATTTGTCCGACTGGATCTTTATGTTGGACGTTTCCAAAGTTGTTAGCACTTTCTCCAGATTTTTGAAGTGCTCGGCTTCGTCTTAACCAAATATGATGATATCATCGATGTACACATAGCAGCGCACTCCTATGTGTTCTCGAAGTATGTCATCTAGAGTTCTTTGAAAAATTGATGGGGCGTTCTTCAGCCCAAATGGAAGGCGAGTGAACTCAAATTTCCCGTTATTAATCGAGAAAGCAGTCTTTGGTATGTCGCGTTCCTTAAGTGGAATTTGATGGAACCCACTTTTAAGATCGACTACAGAAAAATATTTATTCTTCCCCAGATTGACCAAAATTTCACCTATATCCGGTATCGGATATTTGTCTGCAATGGTGACCGAATTAAGTTTACGGTAATCGATCACCATTCTGTACTTTTTCTCGCCTGATGCGTCCTGCTTCTTAGGGATAATCCACACCGGGGAGTTGTAAGGGGATTTAGATGGTCTAATTATTCCATCTTTTAAGAGTTTATTTACTTCCCTTTCAACTTCTTCCTTCAGGGCCATGGGATACGGATATGATCTTGAATACACGGGATCGTCAGTTTTCGTTCGTATCTCCCCTTTGACCGTGCTGGTATAGGTCAGTTTCTCGTCGGGTTCCGTTAGTAGTTTAGAATGGTATTTAATGATGGCTTTTAATTTGGCTGATTGTTCTGGGTTTAGGTGCGTAGTCCTGATGTCTATGCTATTTACCGTTTCTGAAATGTGTTGTTTTAAGGGAATATGCAAATTCGGATATAGGGTCATATAGTTTTCGTTGGTATGGATTACGGCTTTCAATTTCTTAAGAGTGTCGTTACCAATGATGCTGTCGAAGGTGATTAGGGTCGGAAGGATGAAAAATTGAATTTTGTCTGATTGTGGGCCGAATAAGTTAACGAACGCGTGATGCGTAATTTTGACGTTGCCTCCTACTGAATTAGCATAGAAGGCTTTATTGTTTGGCAATGGATATTTAATATGTCTCGGTTGTACGTAGTTTTTGTTGGACCCGGTGTCCACTAAAAATCGTAAAAGCTCTCCACTTCTTGTAGCGTGCTCAAAATATGGAAGTGAAGAGCGCCTCAAGCTAAAAAATAAATATCTTCTAATTGTTCTACTTGGTCGGTATTTGGATCGTCATTTGAGTCTATGCACTCAGTTAGGGTTTGGTCATGGTTTTCGTCCTCTTCATGTATGTCCTTTTCATATTCCTGTTCATTCACGTCATTTGTTTCGTCAGGCTCCGTGTAGTACAGTCTTTGGAATTTCTGGGGTTGATGCTGCCTTTGCGAAGGTTGTTGAAAATGCTTTTGGGCAAAACGTTGATTTTGAGGCCGGTTGGCGTAATTAACACCATGGCTCCTTATGGACTGGTCAACGTCCATAGGAACTGGTCCTCGTGGTGGTCGAGGAGGAGGTTTATCAAAATTACGCTCATGCTGGGGTTGTTGAAAATTTGGCGCGAAGAAATGCTGGGGTTGTTGAAACTTTGGTGCGAAGAATCGTGGTTTCTGTGGAGCCTGTGGATTATGCAGTAGTTCAGGATGAATTACTCTTCTAGGGGCAGGAATAGGTGTAGGCCTAAAATGGTCTTGCGAAATTTTGCGAGGCGGTATTGGAGGAGGAATGTTTTGTCGTGATTTTCGCAAACTGTCGTTCGAATTATTTGCGTATTCGGACCGGTAGTCCATGTTTTGCAATTTGAAGCATAGATGTAATGCCTGCGGTAGGTCCACTGGTTCACGAATTGCAAGTAGTCTCGGCAAATCACCTCTCAAACCTCTAACGAACGTATCAAGCGCTTTATCGCGATATGCCTGGGTCACTATTTTCATCGCGTCTCGTCCCATTTCAATAGATCCTAGTTTATTTAGGATAAGAGACAAATGGTTATACACTACTTGATAAAACTGTGAAACTGTATTTTCGCCTTGGACCAAGGTAGTCATTTGGTATTCCAAAGTGCCTATGTCTCTCTTATCCACGTAATGGAGAGTCAGACACTTGGAGATTTTTGTTCAATTCAAGGGCGTGTTATAGGATTCCAACGCGATGTCCGCGTGGCCGATTATTTTGTTTCTTATGACCGATAAAATTCCGTAATATTTTGGGGTACCCTTCAGATGATCATAAATTTGGAGAATTCTATCGACGCTTTTACGCCAAGAGTTGAATTCACCTGGTTCCCCAGAGAATGTCCTCAAGCTCCCGACTACGTCTGGGATTTTGTCCATATCGGACAAATTCCCCCTAACACCGATATTGATGGGCACGTCCACATCATTATTTATATCGGATGCAGGATTCAACAATGAACTTAAAATTTGTCTTCCCTGAACTCGGAAAATATCCACGACCACCCGCGAAATAATTTGGGACATATCGTTGTCCAGTACGTCATTAGGCGCATTATTAGGCGGATCAGTTGATTCATTATTTCCACCCGGAAGATTTAAAGGTGGTAGTGCGTCGGCAAGATCCTCAAGGTTTAATAATGAAGTTGTTGGGATTTGACATTATTCCGAAAAAAGGTGATCACTAGATTTTTAATTATCACTTCAATTCCCGAACTCACTTCACTTATTTCGATTAACGCGGCACTTTTCGACAGGCGTGAAATTAATTAAATGTTGGAAAATTTTGTTAAAACTGAAAAAATTGTATGCTGGGAAAAATATATGTGTATGTAAAAATGAAATGAAAAAATGGATATAAGACTAAAAATGTTCTTTTCTTTGTTTCGTTTGTATTTTCAATTTAAAATTTCAATTTATTTAGAGGATTTAATATTCTCATATTTTCAATCACAATCACTGATAATCATCATCATTATAATCAACTTTTTGACATTCAATCAATATTTTAATCACTGTTCCTTTTAACCGAATCTGGCATTGGCGTAATTTTACAATATTTGTTAATTTTTAATTTACTTACAAAAAAAATATTCCTGTTCTGGACATCATTTTCTTCCTGTTTTGATTCTTTAACAATTCAGTCCTCGGGTAGATTCCTCGATAATTCGTTGTTTTTTGAACCGCTTACTTCCGCTGAGTGGCTGTCGTTTCGCAAAATTCTTATGTTCCCACGACGTCCTTTTTGCCTTGCCTGGTTAGCAAGGCTACTTGGGGGCCGAATCAGCTATACGCACACGCAACACGAAATTGAGTTAATTTCGGATAATCGCTATTACTACATGATACGCACGATTTAATGAAACTGTTTACTACGTACTGTAATTGTGAACAAAAGTTCAAGGATCGTCGGCCAGTCTCAGCGCGACGTTAAGGCATTAGAACTTAATAAATTTGAATTTCAAATTTACTTTGCCAATCCTTTAGGTTTTTTATGCGCGCGGTGAAGCGGTCCCTGCTCGGGCGCCAGTTAATAAATCAAAACCGGGTTATGTTAAAAAAATATATTTGAGGGCTGAGCCCGATGTTTACGATTTACAGGTTCACAAAAGACTGACTTAATAATTAACTTAAATCTACTTGATGGAAAATGATGCGACAGCATATTTCGTTTTTCCACAAATTGTGGAATTGCATCGCTCCAATTTCATGTTGGATGCAGACATAGCGTTAGCATAATTTGTAGCGTGGGAAACCGCTAACTTATACCCTATCCTAAATATTGAAACTTATCCCTGATTTTCAACATAAACATGTTGTACTAGGTCTGACATGCATATGTTAAAACTGGTTTAACCAGGGTCTTGTTACAGATTACTTTAACCTTTTGGTCAATACATCTAGAATGAAAGAGTCGTTGAAAGAATATTGTTAAGAATTATATCATATTGTTAACTCATTAATTAAACTCGAAGCATTTCATCCATAGTATTAAGTCTAACGTAATGTCCATAAACCCAAGAAAGTGCATTGAAGCATTCTATAGAATTTATTGACCTATTAATTTGCTCCCATGTTCATTTTTAAAAGTAAGCAATTTGCATTTCATTGAACTGAACTGAAATGCTTGAAAATGTATTTTTGCGAAATAAACATAATTTGCTTGATTCATTGAACTCTGTTCAGGTAATTGGAATTGAATTGTAAATGTATTTTTGCGAAATAAACATAATTTGCTTGATTCATTGAACTCTGTTCAGGTAATTGGAATTGAATTGTAAAATATGATGATTAAGAAGAATTAAGTTATAAATTGAAAAGATTGCTATACTGAGGATGGTTTTGACATGTTCAGCATAGTACATATACTGATTGAAATGAACACCAAGATATCGAACACAGGATTTATGAGGAATCCGCTCTGAACTACCACACTTCTGCGCATTGATTTTCATTTGCCAATTGTAGGTGTAGAGCTGCGCATCATTAAACATTTTGTGCAGATTGCTCTGGACTACTCATATTGTAGCTTTTTAGTCTACCATATAATTGATCAGATCATCAACAAGCGTTACAAATGATCGCGTTGGCGAGGCCTTAAAATCAAAGCTTGCAAATGAATATTCAGAAAAACTAAGGCGTAGTAACTGTTTCCTGCTGTAGACCATTGAAGGCCTTGAAGTCACGCATCATCGTCAGATTTCCATAAGTTATAACTTATGATTTCGCGTATAACATATTGCAAATCATTGCGACAAGGTATCTGGAGAACCTGTTCTGAAAAGTTTAAAAATTAGTTCACCTAACCACACCGTATCGAAGGCTCTTTCCATATTAATGAGACACGCTCCAACACATTCTTTATCATTATATAATGATTTAACACGTCTCGTGCGTTGGAGATTTCTCAAAGGAAATCTAAACCGATCCCTCATCGGACCTAGACTTGAAGTCTCGGAACGTGGCAACGGACTGTATTCATCAGTTCGACAAGTCCGGACACTCTTAGTTTACTCCGAGGTGGCTGCTGGCTAGCTAGTTCAGAGAAGAGTTTTGGTCGCGGGTCTTACGCAAGTAGGCTAAGTCCAAAATACAAAAAAACCCAGCCACCGGTTCAAATGCCCGATTTAAAACGCGTCGAACAACTTTCATCGACTTTACTCTTATGTACTTCATTCCAGAGAAAAAAGAATGGAAACAACTGCTGAAACAATACGCGGTCCTAAATATAACTGACGTGGTGCCCGAAATACACTACTCGAATGCAAAACCGAAAAGAACTTACTCCAATAAAAACACGCAAACACAAACTATGGCACCGTGTACCGACTGCAACGCGAAACCGAAAATTCGCGGATTACTGGAACCCTACCCTCTCGGCGGCATACTCAACTTTCGCTCAAATATCCTGCTAGAAAGAAACGGTTTTGCTGACAAAAAAATCATCGCTCTATTATTGTTATTTTATTTCCCACTTACTGTCTTCTAATTTTTCGTATGCATATTCCGTATCCGTTTATTTTCGCCGTACTTAAGATTTATTCTTTTTCACTGTTGTACCTTTCACTGTTCAAAGGCGTTGTTACTAAACGATTGATCATGGCATGGTATGCTGCCATTTTATGTTGAAAACTATGCCCAGAGTCGCTCGTTATTGTGCGTTGTGTACTAGTAGGTTTTCTATATATGGCAAATTCAATTTTATTATCGTTTCTTATAAATTTCAGATCTAAAAACGGGATTTCTCTGTTTTTTCGATTTCCATCGTGAATTTGATCTTCGGCTGAATATTGTTTATATTTTGGAATGTATTCTCTATGTAGTTCTTCTTTTGGTATTATTGCGAGTATATCATCTACGTAGCGTACCCAAAATCTAGGCATCAAGCCTGCTTGTTCGATTAGACTTTCTATATGAGTTATGAAAACCTCACTCATAAGCGGTGATAACGGACTGCCCATAGCTGTACCGGATGTCGTCTTGAAGTATCTGTTGCTGAACGTGAAGTAGTTTTCATGCATGCTTAACTGCGGCAATTTTACGTAACATTTAACCTTATCTTGTCACTCCCTGCTATTATCAATGCTCAAGATCCACTTTTCTAGTAAGTACAGCGCTTCTTTTATTGGGACGCTAGGAAATAAAGGTTTGACATCAAAGGATACCATGATCTCATCCTGTTTCAAATCTCTCACTTCTTGAACTTTTTGGATCAACCCTGTTGAATTTATTACGGTTTTACCACTTGCGGTTTGATTTAATTTGTTAATTTCCTTGGCTAGCCATTTTGATATGTTGTACGTTGGAGAATTAGTATCTGTTATTATTTCGCGTGCATCTTTGTCGTTTTTGTGTATTTTCGGTTGTATGCGGATGCGTTGAAGGGCTGGATTTGGCATTCTCAGATTTCTTGTATTTATGACTTTTCGGCATTCTTTTAAAATTAACTCTTTTACATATACAGTCTGGCAGAGGGTTACTTCTAACTTCCATATAATTTCCGTTTTTTAGACAATTCAACACCTTTTCGTCGTGCTCAGCTTTGTCCATTACTAGAATAGTGTTAATTTTTATGCTTTAAGGTAGCTCACTTGTTTACTTTTTAATTGTTTGATGATTTTATGTTCTTCCGATTTATATAATTTATTCTTTTTCGTTAACTCTTTCTTTGCGTTGTTTCTGATATCTTTTTTGACTTCATTTTTAAGGTTCTTAACCCCCGTTTCTATGTCTATTATAATATCTTCTAGCGGATTACTTTTTGGCACAGCATACTTTAGTCCTTTATTAAGAAAGTTTAATTCTTCTTGACTGAATTCGCTCTTGGACTTATTTACTACCAAGTTAGGTATTTTAAGTGGTTTACTTATTCGGTTTTCAACGCCTATTTTTTCCCCATGCAAATTGTTGATTTTTTTGTTTAAAATGCTTCGTTTTCGCAATTTTCCACATAGAAAGGCAGTGTTAATTTCCCCCGTTGCTGTGACGATGTCTTCGTTGTAGATTGTCATAAGCTTTGCCAATTCCAGGTGTACATTATAAGCATTGATTGTAACGGAACCCAATTTGCTGTAGAGGTATTTTACACTACTTTTTATTAAATTTTTTTCCACGAGCTTTTTTTGTTTATTGGATTTATCCAGGTGACTTCTTAAGAACACCATATGTGATTTTGGAGTAATGTTTTGTTTTAGGCAGATTTTCAGGAACCTAATATCCTCCAAGATGCCAGCAATTGATTTTCTCAATTGTAGTAACTTATTGTATATCGACTGCGTCTTGGTTGTCATATTCTATAATTTATACGTCGATTATTTTCCAATGTTTACTAATTGACACAAAAAAAGATACAGATTTTTTCCTTTATGCATTGGATTATTTTAATAATAATAAAATAATAAAATTGAATTTGACATATATAGAAAACCTACTAGAACACAACGCACAATAACGAGCGACTCTGGGCATAGTTTTCAACATAAAATGTCAGCTTACCATGCCATGATCAATCGTTTGGTAACAACGCCTTTGAACAGTGAAAGGTACAACAGTGAAAAACAATAAATCCTAGTAACGGTGAAAATAAACGGATACGACAAAGAATGCGTTGAAGCTATAATAAAAAGGAAAACGCAAAAGCAGTCAAGAAATAATCTTACAACCTTACAACCGTTAGTTGAAACACCTAAGAGGATAGCAGTTACATACTCAGCACACTAGTGAAATATTAGCAAGATACTCAAGAGGTACAAAATTGTAATGGTATCCTCGAGTCGTAATCTCATAACAATGGCACAGCTGGGATCTGGTAAGGATCTAAAAACGATGGACGAAATGAGCTGCTAAAAATATACGTTGGACAACCCAAGCGAATCGTACCGGTAAGATATCCACGATAGCAAAGCACATCGTGGAAGAAAACCATCCCATGGATATCAGCAATGTATGTGTCCTAAAAAACGTAATTAACCCAAGAAAATTAGACGCTATTGAATCAATGGAGATAATCCGAGTACCTGCGCACCTACGGCTGAATGAAGACGAAGGGAATTGCAATTCTAGCCTGCTAAGACTAATTAAAGGAGATGAATAGTAATTAAGTAATATGTAAGTAATAAAGCAATAAAACTGTTGAGATAAGATTATTGAAAAAGTAAAACGTATAAATTTCAGAAACCTAGAATAATATCAATTGTACTGAAGAAGACGTCAAATAGGCGTCGAAAGTAGCTATTTTACTGAATAAAGTTTTTTTTTTTAAATAATCCAATGTATCTGTTTCTTTTTTGTCTGTATCTTTTTTGTGTTAACATCCATCATTTCAGTGAAGCCCGAAATCTTAGCTCGATGTAGCAGTTACAATCGCTGCTGTCCTTAACTGGATAGTGAAAGGTAGATATAAATGTCCGTAAAGGACTGCAGCGATGGTCTGCTGCCTCGGCGAAGGAAGATCTTGATATCTGGGGACGTGTGAATGTGCTGGCAGGTGTTACGTTAAAAAAAATGAGACTGGCGCTACGCCGCATAAACGATTCCGGTTGGGGGCCTTTGGGTCCCGACTAGCCCGTGGAGACAGGGTAGGTAGTGCCACTCGCCAACCCTAAAATTGCCCCCAGGAGGCAATTGGCAAGCTTGCGGCTCCCCGGACTGGCCCTCCTACTACCACTACCTCCCACAAGAAAAATCACTGCGTAAAAAAATCACCTATCGCAGCTTGAGGTCCTAGAAGGAAGGAACCTTGCACACTCTGGACCGAGCTAAGCTTTTGGTCAACACTGGGCGCTCCACGCGCAAAAACACCGCTGTAACACTGTCACGACACCAAAAATTTTATATAAAACAAAATCAACTCTGCCGCAAGTAATTAACGCAAATATTATTCTTTCACAGCAATTTTAATACAAGATTGATAATAAGAAAAAGGAATTTATGGAAACTTAACACTTACTCTAACGTTGGAGGCCCCGCCGATGAACGAAGTCCTCGCTTTCCATCAAACTTCTGTTCTCATTCCAAACTTCAATTGTCTCGCGCAACTTATCTACTTCTCTTCTCCTAATGCGTTGATGAATCCCGGATGTATGCGGAATTAGCGTCCTCCTCTTGGAAATAAGTTGTACGCTGCCTGTTCTTGATGATCGTCCTTCTTCGGCCAGAAATCTGTGCGAAAAAGAATCCGTTTCCATGGTCGCTGGCTCTTTTATTGACTTGGTCCAACGGCTCTTTTACTTGAGTTGAAGAACCCAAGTTCAAAGCCACAACATTCATCACGGCTGCTCAACCTTGCAGCGTTTATCTCAGGCGCAAACCCAGTTGTTTACTTGGTGGCCATCTTCCTTTCGCGCACTGTACTGTATTACCAGTAACAACCTTACCGAATGTTTTGATTTAAATGTCAGTCGTGTTAAATACTTGTTATTCCGTGCGTCGCGAGTGAAATTTGTGTGAGAATCACGTAAGTATATCCCATCGCAAGCTTTAGCATGGGTGTTTGGTTCTACAATAGGTTCATCTTGTTTTTCAGGTAACACTTGCCAGATAACATCATCGGCTCCTTTAAATCCCTTTAATTGCATTCTATGGTTTATTGCCTCCGTGATGCTTTTGAATTTCACAATACCAATGGTTGTCTCCGCCGCATATACAAATGTCACGTCAGGATCATCAGGAGTTTGTCAGTATCGATATACGTAACAGAGCACAACAGCTACAAAATCTAGCAGGATGTCGAGTGATTGGAGAATTCATGGCGATAACATGATGGACGAATCAAATCAAACAGATTTCGAGAATTATGCGTTTCCAGAGTTGACGGAAATCACAGATTTCCTAATACTATATCAGGTTAGTGGTATTCGAACCTTGGCGAAACTTTTTCCACATTTACAAGTGATTCGTGGCAATACGTTGTTTGAGGGATTTGCATTGATCACATTTGAAAATGCCAATATTGAGGAAATCGATTTAACATTACTTGTGACAATCAATCGTGGTGGTGTGGGAGTCGAAAAAAATCCAATTTTATGTTTTCTCACTGTTGATTGGAATTGTATTGCTCTGAATACAACGCCGGAGGCACTAATATTTAAGCACAACAAAGCTACCAACGAATGTTCATTGTGCTGTTTAGCGGGAATAAAAGGTGATGTTAACAGCGGTGATTGTCCTGTCTTCGGTAACAAACGCTTCTGCTGGGATCAAGATCACTGCCAAAAAATATGCCCGTCGAATTGTCAATTGTTGGATGTATGCTTGGAATACTTCTGGATTTGATTCAATCTGCTTCACAATACCAATCATACGTGTTCCCACCTCGCTCAATGGTTTCCCCACGTCCACTTGGAACGCAGTAGCAATTATGCTGACGAGTCGGGGAAAATTTGAATTATTCACTCCTAGAAAAGCGGGATTTGTCTATATTAGATCACATAAGTAGCCGTAAACATGAGGTGCTTCATCGTCGTCTTCAACAACCGTGAGCCATGAGAGCCATAAATTCAGGATTTCATCCTTGTTGGGAATGGCGGAGCTATTGTATTTGAGTGTTTTAGTTACAGCTGAGAAAGCATTTTCTGTCGGATTGACATTCTCTGGATCACGACTTTTCGTTGCATAAATCACTGCCACTAAAAGATAAATTGCTTGCACTCGTGTTACATACGTTGAGGGACTCGGTTGTGTGTCGTGTGTGTCTCTCAATAAATTCTTGACAACGTTCAAAAGGAATTAGTTTGAGTGTAGTTACATAAAAGTGTTTTTGGGAAAATATGCCCGTCGGAATGTGGAAATTATGCCTGTAATGATCAAGGAAAATGTTGCATCGAAACTTGCCTCGGTAGTTGTTCAGATGATGGAAATACATGTTCCGTTTGCCGAAATTTAGTTGCTTATGGTAAAGATGGTGAGAGAATTTTTTTTATCCATGAAAAAGAATATATCGTGTTCGGATATTGGTGTTAGTGTCCCTTCCAGCTTGATGTTCATATATTTTCCATTCGATTTTTTTTTTAAAGTTTGTTTATAACACTGAATCGATGTTGCAATGATGCAAATATCTTGATTTGGAATCCGGACGGAGCACTAACACTTTTTCATGACTTTATCGACAGCGTTATAATTTATATGCTGATTTCGATGTTGTTACGACAATTCAGTCCGATGGAATTCAATTGAAAGTTCTTTTCTTCCAAGGACCATAACAGGAAAGACAACTGCTGAGTTTGTTTTGTTTGACACTCATGTAGGTTGCATCTGCATACGTATCCTTCTTTTTCCGCTTAATACTTAATCCCTAACATTACTTAATGCTAATGATTTACATCTTTTATCCTAACCTGACTTTAATCCTTCTCACCAGTACTTCAGCGCGTGGAGTGGTTCCTTGGTAATCTTCCGGATAAAATCTTGGAGTGCAAGGAATCCTTCCCTTCTAGGAATGGTTTCGGGGCTTAATTTATATTTCGTAACACAGGCTAGCATTGCGGTGTCGTGGACCGGGTTCATCCCTCCAGCACAAGGATCATTCACGAATTCTTGGGTCTCAAAAGAAAGGGCGACTGAAGTCGAAAAATTATAGGTAACTTCAAAGAGGAAAGAATTGCTTGTTCAAAGAACAAGTCGAAACAAGCCAAAACAGTCGGACTAAGGGAAACCTCGTCGTTACCCGACGATTCTCATGGCCCACAAATAAGAGTGGGGCAACCGGATGGTAGTGGTGCCCCCTCCCACCCGCCCAACCGGATCAAGGTCCAAAAATGTTGCAGTGGCCATATATTTCCCTTCTGAGTGGTAAGCTCATACAACATACCTTGTATGAGCCTTCCCATCAGAAAAGAAATACATCGGTGACCAATTTATGTCATAGAGCTATGTGATCGGATCACATAACCCTATGCTATAAAAAGGGCACCTTGACTAGAGGCCACTCAACCCGCAAGAGTCCCTGAAACCAAAAGAAAGTTGGAGCGCGCCCGATGGCTAGCTCATTTTTGTTGGGAAAAGCCTTCCACCGTACCAGGTCCTATACCCGGGCAGACAGGACAAAATGAAAAGACCAGCGTTCAAATCTAACAATCCATTATTATTATTATTTCAATTTTCCATGAAAACTCTACAAAAATTGTTCTCTAACTATCGCAACACAATTTCAGATGTTTTATTGAAGGGCCTTAACGATTTTTGAACTCCTAATAAACCTTATCTTTTTACATTGAAAGTAAACATAAATGGAAAGCCCTAAAAGAAACACAAGGGAACAGAAGTATGATTCCAGTAAGGTAGATATAAGAGATCAATTTCCTCTCTCTTCTTTTTTTTTATAAAATATGTCACCTTCTGTCCTTGTGAAACTTCCTATTTTTGTAAGCCCGTACTAAATGAACATTAAAAAATTTATAAATATATATATTAGAAAATTTATATATGTATATATGAATAATTTAAAAACAATGCAAATAAAAGTTATTAGGTGTATAAAAATTTAAAAGGAATAAAAAGGGTACTTACCCATTCTCCTCGACGAGCGCTCGTTGATGGGGTGGGCAGTCCTGGAAGCTAAACTTTTGTGAATTATTTTTAAGTGAACACCACGTGGCTAAGTTCTTGCTGCTGCATAGAAATCCGTATGCTCGACTAATTCATCCGACAAAAGATTTGCTGCATAATGATCCCAAAATAACCATAGTTTAATCGATCATCCGATAAATTTAACAGTTCGTCAATTATTATTTTCAAGGAAGGATCGAACCACAGTATGCCTCGTTGCAGGTAAAGTGTTAGAAATCTCTTCCGTCAAGCTCAGTTTGTATAATAGATATGAAACCTCATCAGTGTTTAAATTAGCATTCAATTTATTGACAATTATATCAATGTCTATAACACTCGGCTTTCCATGCTGGTGGGAACTTTGTTCAATATCATAATAGAGAGAATCCACCTTCACTCTTTGTATGTATTAAGGCTGCAAACGATTTTCCCAGGCCTTGAATCACCTGCGACAATTAACAATCAGTTTCGTTGCACATGGAGAAAGCTTTCTGCCGCTCGGAACATTTCATCGTAGCTGATGGTTACACATTTACCAATGTACTGACGTTCAATTCCAGGTGGCGAAGGGAAATTGTAAATTACGACATGATTGTTTACTTCATTTATGAAATGCAATTATATGCCGGGGTCTGTGTCACACAATAACCATTTTGGGTGTTTTCTTACGATTCATCTCTGTGTGCACGTTTCTTTTAACCAGTATTGTGGAGGAGTTTCCGAACTTGTATTGGAACATGCACGGTACTTTAACATCAACGATTTCACACGAAACGATTTCCCTAATCGATGAAAACAAAGTAGCATCACAGCATTTCGACAAATTTCCGACATAAGCGCTAGTTGTTAATTTCAAATTCTTTACGTGTTAAGCGCATTGAGTAAAAATTGTTACTAGATTCGAGGGCAAACAACACAATTTTTGATTTTGTTCTCCGGCAAAAATGCGAAAATGAACAAAGTCGTTTAGTAACTCTGCACGAATATAACGGGAATAGTCACATAAAAAGTTCAAATTTTTAGGAAATTGTAGAGCGTCTATGCCTGGAACTAGTACCAGAGCAATTCGGGAGAAATTCCATCAACACATCGCAAAATCGCACCACTCTTTTTCTCTTTCTTTTTTTCTCCCTTCCGGCCTTCACGATCCACCCCAACGGAACCAAAAACTCCCCGGAAACGGTCAATGCGACAAATCTTGTCTTGAAATTTTCACGCTAAATCATTAGTGCCCTCACGTTTACTTCCACTTCATAAGGATCCAGTATACCACCCCGTTTCAATTATCCATCAAGCAATTATGTATGGTTATGATGAAGCTTTTCTATTTAAACGCGTTTCCTCATACAAGCGGCGATCCAAACTTTTAGGCATGAAGCCACTTTAAATCACAATCGGATGAATATCACTTTGCAAATTTTCCCCGAAGCGCGAAAATATTTTTCATCGATTTCTATCTTATCGTACTCGTATTTCAGATCTCCACGAGCCTCCTCTCCGAACCGAACAAAGGAAACATCCAACTCATAAGCAGATCAACTACCGACTCCCCGCAATCACAAATCCCACCCATGCATTTTCATCTTCTCAATTTTTTCCAACTTCCTCAGCTGACACCTGTACATTTCGTTTGTATCATACTACATTTACACGTTTGTGTTGCGTCTCGACTTTGCCTTTACTATGTTGTTCGTTACAGGTTTTTTCTTGTTTCTCTGTAAACACACACACACAAGCTGTCCATATCACCAGCTGGTACACAATTTATTTTACGTTACAACGAGAATCTCCGATAAGAGTTACAGTTTACGCTAAAGTCAAGAATGTATTCGAATGCATTTTTAGGTAATGTACCGTTGCCCTGTACTAAGTCAGGGGTTCCACATCCTAAATTGTAATGGGCAGATTCAACTTTTTTTTTTTAACCAAAATTTAACTGCAGTAGGGAAATTTTAACTGAACTAAAGAAATTAAGAATGAAGTAAAGAAATTTAAATAAATTGAATAAAATTTACATGCAATGAAGAAATTTACATGAAAGAAAGAAATGAAAATTTTAAATAGTGATGAAAAATTAAATTTGATGGAAAAGGTAATTAACGGAGAACATTTAAATTTTAATATAGAGGAAAATTGATATGAGGTTACATTTACTAATAATAAGAAGAAAAACTATTCTACAAATTACAATTACAGGGGAAAAAATTACATTTTTTTTTTTAAATCTGCCATTACAATTTGGATAGGAGATAGAGGGTTTTCGAGCAGTTTGCTAGTATAACTGCTCGATTACTACAACTGACCTCTTCCATATTACCGAAATACTACAAAAACGGGGAAATAATTTTATTTTGAAATTTATTTTTTAAACTCGAAACTAATTTCCTTCAACGCACATTTCTCCGCTGTATACTTTACAGACGTCGGGAGCGTGGTTACTCTAACAATGAACGGCTGCGAATTGCGTAGTCTCGTTAACGCCACATTAATGTAGCATATACTTAAGATCCTTCAAAATTCCTTCAAGCGGTCAAAAAGAGCGATACACTTTTCTTGTATTCCTTTGACGAATTTAATCCTAGTTGGATACATTATGCTTTGGGTAACTCATCCTCCTCCCCTAAATTACACACATTTCTCATTTAAAGATATTTTAACAATTCTTACATTCAAATACAATATGGTTCATGTAACTCTAAACAAAATTGTAGTAAAAAGACATAGTATTTATCGTTGTTCAATTCATTGTCGTGATTTCGATGCATACAAATTGTGTACATTGCTTTGTATTTCAGGTGTCCGTGGTAGGGGCTTAACTACGAAATTCCGTTAGGCAAAACGAGGAGGTGAAATAGCGTTCTAAAGTTGATCCGTCAACTTGAATATACCTGAATTCTTTCGACTTTTAAAACATTATTGATTAATCAGTTAATTCAGAGAACCCCGGAGACAATTCCCCATCATTTTGTCACAAAGAGTGCATATGGAAACCTTTAAGATGCGTCGGCTATATCTGAAGCTATCCAAATTTTTGCTAATTGACTACGGTTCCAATCAAATTTCGAGAAGTTTGATTGAATTGCAACCCCTTTCTATATATGCTGACTGAAATGTATAAGTTAACGCGTTCTCACGATTTATGCTGACGACAGGTCTGGATTGCATGATAACACCTGATGCGCTAGAATTCCAGATTCTGGTGAAAATGCAAATGTGCAACATCAACAATTTAGCATTAGATTCAAATTGAAATTAAAATTGTAGCTTAGTTCCATTGTAACCTTTAATTAGAAAAGACGGGCCTTGTCCCCAATAAATAAATTTTTTATTTTCACATAATCCCGCGTTGATTTGTTAACTGGCGCCCAACTTAAAGGGCACTTGCGCACGCGTTACGCTTAACTAAAGTTTCAAAAGTCTTTTATTAAGTTGCAAAGGATTGACAGGGTGATCTCTACACGAAATTATTAAGTATTTTGTCGTACATTACGCTGAGACTGGCCAATGGTCCAAAAAAATTGCAATTCGATTCGCAAATAAGGATCTTTTTTAACTCTCGGTAGTTCACTGGTCGCGATAAAAAAGGACTAGTTACTTATCGCAAAGCGTTCAAACTGGAAATAAAAAACGCTCCGAAATCACGCGTGCGTGCTGCTGCATATTCAACTCCAGTAGTCTCTGTAAAATAAGAGGATAAAACGGACACTCGGCCCTCAATAAAGGACATTGTAATGATTTTACGTTTACGTGCGAACGCGGAACCGACCTCTCATCGGTTCTAGACGTTAAGTCTGAGTAGTGCCAACGGATGGTACCAACCGGTCAACCAATCCGGGCGCCGTAACCCATTCACGCGGTGGCTGCTTGTCGGCCAGCTAGATCGGAGACGATTTCGGTCGCGGGTCTCCGAATGGGTTACGCTCATTTACATATTTCAGCCACCTATACACGCCCGTTTTCAAACGCGTTACAAAACAAAACTATACGGAGAGGAAACCTATTCTACGTTACTCCGTATTTCTTCATCGACCAGTCAAAGAACAAAATCTAATTTTTACTTCGCGTTCCCGAATTTCCGACGCGGTACCGAAAAGTATACTACTTTAACTCATCCCGACGAAAGCTACTCTAATAAAACGGCAAAACAACAAAGGTACCGCGTACCGCGCGCAACGCGAAACCGACTTCAGCGGATTTTCTCAAACCCTACCCTCGCGACGGCATACTTACCCTGCACCTCGTTTCCCGCTGAAAAGCAGAACCACTGGAAAGGAAAGTCGTGTTTTTAGTTAGCAATTCATATTATTTATTGACTCAATTAACTAAAGAGCGAATTCATTATGAAAACAAAAACTCGTTTTAATCTAAGAGCAAAATATTTACTATCTACAAACAGCAAAAATCGCGAAAATGTTTAAAAATATATATCAATAAAGCAAACACCAAAGGTATGTCTGAACATATTTTCATGAAGTACAATATACGCATGAATAAATGATAATTGACTCATGATTTTCTAAACAATTTTCCCGGTTATTACGTATGTTGGTATGTTGAAAACTAATCGCGATTGATATTGTTCAATGTCTGATATTATTATAGAACAAGTTGAGTAAGCAGGAGAGTGCTCCTACCAGAAGGTCTTTGTAAACATCCTAGGGTTAGAAGCAAGTTTTCTAATGGCGTGAATCGATAACTTGAATTATTCATCCAATACTTAGATATGAAATCGTTCAAATTTATACAAAAGATGCACAGTTTCATCAAGATCTCAAAGATGAAATTCGTGAGGCTATCGAGGACAGAGGGCAACCACTTTGCGATTTGGTTATGGAAAATTTCATGAAGAGGATATGGTCCTGTAAGCGTGTCGTAGTGGTTATTTGCTCAATGTTAATTATTGCTATTGACGGCATATCTTCTTCTTTATAATGAAATAAACATCCGATCATTTGTATTAAAAATGGCATTTTTCTTTTAATATCAAAATACCACCTCTTATTGGAAAACCCTATATCAACCATAAACACGTGTTATTGTTGGTGTAATTCCATATAATTGAAATGGCTATAACTCACTTGATTATGATTCGATCTCAATTAAATTTTGTGAACATATATATCTTATGTCAGTCTATACAATTGCGAAATTTTAAGAAATTTAAAGTTATCGTTTTGATTTTATGGGCAAAAATGTAAAATCTACAAATCATACTATTACTAACAAAGTTGAGCGAATTTCGATTTCTAAGGTATTTGTTGCCCTTGTACTCATAGAGGCCCATGTTCGTGGTAATTTTCAGATTTTTCGGCTCAAAGGTGTCCAATCGCGAGGGGGGGGGACACAAATTTTGGCTACATTTTGCCTTCCCCTGGACCCCCTAATTCATCAAATGATTTTTTTATTTCAGATTCTAAAAGATCTAATCAAGACCTTTCATTTGATACCCAACTCGACTACCTTTGATGAAAAAAAATTTTTAAGGGCCAATTCGTTATTAGGGGGGACCCCCCTGAAACATTTTTTAAATTTTTGTTAAGGCCTTAACTTTTGAGAGATCATCACTTTTGACCTTTCCACAAAGTTTGAGCATTCTAGCTTTTATAGTTTCTGAGGAAATCAGCTGTGACGCACGGACAGACGGACAGACGGACAGACGGACAGACGGACAGACGGACGGACAGACGGACAGACAGGTCGCGAAACTAGTAGGTCTTTGTAAAAAAAATTTTTACAAAGACCTAAAAAGGATAGCGGGTAGAATTGGTACTGACTATTTTTGCATATAAGGTATCCCATTAATCGTTTTATTTGTTGATATACAAGTATGAAAGCAACGACACAGTATTGCAATAAATTATTCTGTCTTTTTTAAAAGAAAATGAGACAAAATTTACGTAGGAATAGTGGGAATTGCGCACTTCCAACATTTATATGAAAGACTACATTCTCATCGTGAATATATTTTTTTGTTGTTATTATTCCCTCACCTTTTATATAATATGTTATTAGTTATGGTCACTTCATTTATAACATGATGGAATGAATGCAGGGAAATTCAAGTATGACCTGAATTGTTTAAAACTAATTTTTCAGTTAAGTTTATAGTGAAAGCAGCTTTATAAATAGTTCTTTTGTAATATCCTCATCAAACGATCGATGATGAATTAGAATACGTTAGCCAAATGCAATTAGAATCGTTTCCTATTTCGTTGGGATGAATCTAGAATTCTAGATATTTGATATTGCTTCTTAATTAGAACGAGCGAATGTTAGCAAAATTGAAATTTCAATTAAGGTCTCTTTTGGAAATCAAGTTGTACTCATGTATTTCATATCATCAATGATCATATATCTATTCAATAAGTCTAATGTTGCGAACAAAAGGCTCAAATTTCATACTGCTGCCATAAATAAAACTGACTTATTTGGGTCCTTTAGTTTGTGTTACTGAATCTAAGGTTCTTTCTGGTTTTGTCTTTCAACTAATTCTTTTAAAACGAATAAGTCGGAAACATTAAAATTTTGTAAAAAAAAGGTTGAATCTGTTTTAACTATTGTAGCAGCTTTCATGATCCTTATTATTGTTATTTATATCATTGGTTATTATTAATTATTATGATATCTATTATGTCTTAATTATTATTGTTTATCTTATTTTATTATTCATTAATATAGTTAGTATTAAGTTTTATTATTATTGGTCACTTATTATGATTGTAGTATTATCTCTCATTTTTTTTCTTGTATTATTTGTTGAATATTAATGGTGTTCGTATAATTTTGTATAATTATTTGTGTTATGAGCTATTTATTAACATAGGTCGCATTATTTCTTATTATTATTGGTTATAAGTTTCATTCCTATTTCATGAATCGATATTTAATTGATTTAACTGGGCATGAGTAGTCCATATCAGTTATCTATTTTTAATTGCTTAATGCTTTCACTACACAAAAATGAATGCACCTCTCTAATTGAAGTTAATTTTCCGTAGATATTCTTCATTAAATTGTGGTAAACAAAAAATATTGACAATTTCTCATCTTCTCGGCCAAGCATAAATATACAAATAGTAATAGCATAATATTATTTAAAGCTTACGTGCCGTCATAGAAATTATACCGTTACTTAAGTCATCTATAGATAGTAATTAATCGTAATCTTATATACTACAGTTTGATTTTTATAATTTGTACATTTCCTTTTGCTTCCAACTACCGATGTTGGATATTAATTATACAATATAAAGTCTCTATGAGGAACTTGTCAGACGAGCATATAATTGTTTCATTTTAGTCTCACAGTATGAGAGGTTAGTTACTACTTTCGGAGATAAAATTACGGAATCATTTTCTCTCGAGTTTTTGATCAGTTTTACTCTTAACCGACTCGTCAATTTTGATTAATACGTTTTAAATGTATAGTTTATGTGTATGCATGTTTGTGTGATGTTTATTTTCTATGCTAAACGGTTGATTAGTTTATTTTAATGCGCTTGGTATTAATGAGAAAAAAAAATCCTACTTTGGTACTCACTATATGGCTGTGGATGACCGCCGTAAATTGGCTCCTGTAATAGTGGAGTACGACCATTGCTCAATTCTTTGGCAGCTGTGGATAAAGTGTAATCCCAACTTGTATCTGAATCATTTTTGTATCCGTTAAGTTTTTCGGGCTTTGCATACTCCATTTTCAAAGTGCAACATCCTGAATATATGTCGGCTCCATGTAAATTTCACGTGCTCTTGTGCTGATTCAAGACTGTCGAATTCAACCATCGTTTGTACTCCATTCTTTTTGAAGATTACAATTCTCTGTACTTGGCCGTGTGGGTGGCAAATCTTGTGTAGAACGTCCACTGTAATTGGATAAAATGGATTTATAATGGTGAACAGCAAAATATGATTTAGTCTGGTTGCTACCGGTCGCTTTGTAAATTTGCCGTGTTGCTGGTTCTTCGTGTAAGGGAAACCGAATGGTGGAGATCTGAGAATCGAATTTTGGCTGTGCCGTCAGTTGTTTATTTTAGATTCGAGCGTAGAAGACGTCGTGCCTAGCGCTTCTGTTAATCGCGAATAGTACAACTTAAACCGGAACTAGCGCCACGAACAAGTCCCCACATCGGCTGAGTGAGAGCGTACTTTCCTAAACTTATCTAGTCCTCGAATCAAATCAGTACGTAGCCTGTAATATCTTGGTGCACTAGTGCACGGTTGTCTTTTGTTGACGAGCGCTACCTAGCTGTGACTTGACACGGTGGAGTAACTGAAATATCTCAACGGTGCTTCATGTAGATCGTGACATACAGTACGAACGGAAAGTAAATGGGCACGCTATAGGTTCTGTAGTATTTAGTCTTGCTAATGTTGCGTGACGATTCCCTAAGGAAGCTTTAGTTATGTTGAAAACTTATTCCTTCCTCGAGAAAAACTTTATACTCACTTTGTTCACGAGATATGTCTTCACCATTGGTTACGATCAGATGTTTAAGTAAATTTTAGCGTTTTTTGTGAATATAGCATGTGCGTTTTCCTATTTTATGTAATAATTTAGTTAAAAAGAAGTCCTTTGTTAAAAGTTATGCTCTAACAGTACTAGACGGCCAACTTAAAACACGTCGCAATCAGTTACTTCTCACCGGCACTCACTACTCCCACACAGCTGCCATGTGGCTGTCAAAAATTCTGTTGGCATCCCACGATAAAATAGACGTGGGATGTGCACTGGTCGCAACCAACGTAAAATGACAAGCCACCTAGCAGCAAAGTGTGTCGGTAGTGGTCACCAGCGGCGTCGCATGATTCATTACAACAGCGAGACTGAAATCAGCACTAAAAAGTGTCTTCAAGGAAACAATAAACAAATTTGTCAACGACGAGACAGGAAAAATGTTGCTTATGTGAGTATCCTTTTGAATTTTGAAATATTTATAAAATTAAGCCAAACGACAATAAAACAATAAAAAACCAGATTCAATCAAATTGTATATTTCAGTAAATCGTTATATTTGTGAATTTGTGAAATTTAAATAATAAAAAACCAGATTCAATCAAATTGTATATTCCATTAATTTTGAAGTGAAATTTTTGTGATGAAAATCAAAGTTCAAAGAATTTCGTACTAACGATGATTGTTTTAAAATCTTATCGACTAAAAAGAATATCCTTTGTGAATGGACAAGCTTAAACAATAGTTGAATAATAACGAAGTGAATTTTCTGTAAATCCAATATTGTTAAGAATACTCGATCAAGATTTATTTCATTTTGTCATTCGAATCGTGAATCTTTCATTGCTTTTTGCTGATCCAGAAAGGGAACATTTTTGAATGACGTGTGTATAGGTCATCATTGTGGTTAACTCGTGTTCTCTCTCGTTTTGTCGAAAAGGTGTATTGTGCATGCCTGAAATCTAGGGTCCAATTCCTCGAAGCAGGCTCCTTCTTGGATCATTCGTATACCTTTTCAATATAGTCGAGTGATTGGTTGATAAATGTCTAAGCCAAGTAACCTTATTCACCCGCCGACATTCAATCTTGATTCTCTCAGTGAGGCTATTTCTAACATCAATATCACAGGTCCTAGTACTGGATCTTATAACGACAGAAATTCTCCTGCTAACAGTGAATTGATCCAAACGATCTCGCGAGTGATTATTGATACCCTTTGAACCCAAGGAAAAGAAATTTTCCAGTCCTTTATAAATCCGACTTCCGAAATTGATGATAATGATGTGCCTGTTAACGTCAATAACGACGAAAATCTATCCGATATTGACAGGATTCCCGACGTCGTTAAGAGTTTGAGAACTTTCTCTGAGGAACCAGGCGAGTTTAAATCTTGGCGGAAAAGTGTCGAAAGAATTTTGAAAATCTATGACCATTTAAGAGGCACCCCTAAGTACTACGGAATTTTAACGGTTATCTGAAACAAAATAATGGGTCATGCTGACATAGCATTAGAATCGTACAATACCCCTCTCAATTGGCTAAAAACTTCAAAGTGGCTCGCTCTGCATTATGCAGACAAACGGGATCTAGGTACCCTGGAATACCAGATGACGACTCTGGTGCAAGGCGGAAATACTATTCCTCAATTTTACCACGACGTATATAGCCATTTGTCATTGATCCGTAACAAACTGGGATCCATCAATATGAGCCAGGACGCTATGAACATCATGACGAAATCATATTGTGATAAGGCCTTAGATACATTCATTAAGGGGTTAAGAGGTGATTAACCGAGGTTGCTCAGTATTCGAAAGCCCGTAGACTTACCTCAAGCACTGCATCTATGTTTTAAACTCCTGAACATGGATTATCGCGCTCGATATGCGAATAATTCTAACTCAGGTGCTCGGAAATATTGTAATAACCCTCCTCCAGTACCACTTCGAAGTATTAATTCTAATGCCATCAAGCCTACCCCCAATCCAGCACCTAGACACGAGTTTTAAAAACTACGCTTTAGGTGCAGTCCTCTCGTAGGACCGTAAGCCAATCGTTTTCTTGTCAAGACCTCTAAAGAAGGCCGAAGAAAGCTATGCCATAAACGAGAAGGAGATGCTTGCTATCATTTGGGCTCTGAACACTTTGCGAAGCTATCCCTTTGATTCTCGTAAGGTTGGAATTTACACTGACCATCAACCTCTGACATATGCACTGAGCAACAAAAACACGAACCACAAGATGAAAAGATGGAAATCCACTTTGGAGGATTATAATTACCAATTGGAATATAAACCAGGCAGAGCGAATGTTGTCGCTGACTCTCTCTCACGGCCTCCAAAAGATACTTTAGTTAATTCTCTGACCCCAACCGTAAATAGTGACGAAAGTTCGTCCCAAAATCTTATTCCGACCGCTGAGTCACCTCTCAATGTCTTCCGAAATCAAATCATCCTAACGATTGGTGACGAAGATAGTTACCAATTACAACACCCTTTCCCAAATTACTCTAGACACATCCTCATAAAGCGGCAATACTCATCAGCCGATATAATAAACATCTTCAAGCGTTACCTGAATCCGAACACAATAAACGGCCTTCTCACATCCGAAGAAGTCATGGGCTACATTCAAGAAATTTATCCTATACATTTCAATAGTTATCGAATCCGATACACACAAAAGCTTGTTGAGGATATCGCAAGTGAAATGGAACAGGAAGAAAGAATCCTGCAAACCCACAAAAGAACCCATCGAAACGCTGAAGAAAACCCCTTGCAAATTCTTGACAACTTCTACTTCCCAAAGATGGCGGCAAAGATAAAAAGCTTGGTGAAATTATCTAGTGTGTGCAAGGAGAGCCAATACGATCGGCATCCCGATAAACCCTTACTAAACCCAACACCCATTCCAACATACCCGGGTCACACAATCCACATCGATTTGCTTAGCACCGAGAAGCACAGAGTCCTAACCGCTTAAACAAATTTTCAAAATTTGGCCAAGCACAAATTATTGCCTCTAAGTCCATTGAAGACATCAAACAACCCCTGACCGATCTGCTTTTTTATTTTTATGTCCCGGAAAGTGTCGTTATCGACAATGAAAGCTCACTTAGATCAGCTTTCATGACATCGTTAATTGAAGACGATCTGAAAATTAGAGTTTACAGAACACCACGAGCGAAGCCAACGGTCAGATAGAAAAATGGCATAGCACCCTAACTGAGATAATGAGATGCCTGAAGAAGGATGGACCTCCTATAATGTTCGAGAATCTGTTACAGCGAGCCGTTCACGAATAAAACTGTACGATACAATCCACAGTCGGAAAAAAACCTATCGAATTGCATTTTGGACGAATTCCGAGTAAAGAGCCCGAAGAACTAGAAAGGGTTCGATTAACCAACTTGGACAAATTAAAATCAAAGCAGCAAAGGGACATGACGAATCACAATAAGACTAGACAACCGACTAAGATTTACGAGATAGGCGAAACAGTTTACTTTAAAATCAATAAAAGAAGGGGATCTAAACTTACACAAAGATACAAGCAAGAATTTCAACTCAACCATTTTGACTGAATCTGGCAGAATTGTGCATAAAAGTCACATCCGTAATTAAACTTCCCTTTCAGCTTACTCCTGCTCCAAGCCGCCTATGCAAAAATCGAAATCTTGGACTTCTCAGCCTCACAAATCATCTCGTTTCACACAGGAAGGGCTAAGATTCAAGATGGAAATTTCAAGCTGATCCATACAATTGATATGGACCAATATGAATGCTTCGTCTCTGAAATTGAATCTGTACTTAACGTATTGGAAGTTCGGCACTATCCCCCTTCAGCACACTTATCCTTTGAGCTTCAACAAATCCGCGAACTAATTCAAAATCTTAAACCCAGGAAAATTAAAAGATCACTCGACTTTCTAGGAACTTCCTGGAAATGGATTGCAGGTAGCCCAGACCACGAAGACCTGGTAACAATAAAAGACAAGATTAACAATCTCCTTCAGAACAGCAACAAGCAAGTAATAATTAACAGGCTTTACAGCGAAAGAATAAATAACTTAACTTTGATTGCCAACAAAATTCAAAAACTTTAAAGAGAATAGTCAAACAAATTATGAAGTAGTTCTCGTTATTCAGTTTAGACTGTCGCTACTAAAAGATGAATTAAAGAATATAAATTTAATATTCCACTGGGACAAACTAGGAGTGATCAATTCTGTTATTTTATCGAAATCTGAAATAAAAATAGCTACCGAAATATTAGATAAAAAACTTTTGCCATATGCAACTATTGAAGAGGCCTTGGATTGTGCGGAGGTTAAAATTATAACCAACATTTCATCAATACTGTATATTATCAATACACCATTAACCACTAGCCCTACATATGATACATTTTTAATTAAAGCTGTAAAACAAATTAATTTGATCAACTTAGAGTTCAACAATACATATTTTAAAAAGTAATACTGAGATATTTGGCGTAATTCGTGACTGTAAAAAAATAAATACATTGTCAATTTGTAATCAAAACTAAATTAAGGACATAAGCAACACTTCCTGCATCCCGAAATTATTAAAAAGTGGCACACCGATTTGCGACAGCAGCAGTAGCGAGCATTTACTAACAATCGAAGAGATCGGCCCAGAGACAATACTCTTAAATCGATTCTCTGGAGTTATTGAAGTGGAACAGTCCATTCACGAACTGAATAGAACGTACACACTAAAAATTCACAACGGTACTACCACATGTAGTAATTGAGCAGGTTGTAAATTTATTATGTCGTATTTTTAACCTAAATTATTTGATAATATTAGGTAACATTTAAATTTTATTTTTTTTATGTCAATTTATAAATTTTATATTTTATATATTCCATATAATTAAAACTGCTCGATTAGAATTCGGCGCAGGCAAAGGATTAAAGGGAATTCCTGCATAGTAGAGGCCAAACCTGTTAAATCACTACACAACCAACAAACCGTTTTCATATAGGAAATCCTGCTATGGCTTGGTAGTATGGAAATTACACATTCTCGCATTCCGCTCATCGTCATCATCATCATAACCACAAATATACACTTACACTCATCGAACTGTTAGTAACAATTCGTCTGAGTGTACAATCTACTCAACACAACTTGAGATCCTATGCATCCCATCCGCGGATGCACCTTTACATTGAAGGATTGTGATGATGTTGTAGCGGAGAACCTGCCACGAGACATTTTGGGGGAGTGTTGATTGAGGCGTTGATCGTGCCGGTAGGGATCGAGACGTCGCCGCTGCGGTTTGGGCTATCGTCGTGTGGAGAGAGAGTTATTGTTTCCCTTTAATCGTCTGCATGATAATATTTCCTGTCGCAACGCACATTTTCCTCGACTTTTCGGCGCGAGTGAATAAGAAAGTGCAGAAGATAATTACCTTGTAGAATGTGCGTATTGCCGTTTGTGTGCGAGCTTGAAGGTCGGCAATAGTGTATAGAATTACGGTAAACTCGGCACATTGTGCCGTTGAGGTGACATAACGAGGGGCAAGGCCGGTTTTGCTCGATTTCGAGTGGACCGCTATGTGCCTGGTGCTACCGCGGGGATGCGTCATGTGGACGGGGAACGAGGATTTCTGGGTAGTTAGAAATTTCATGGGACAAACAAAATTCAAAGGAAAGAAATTGATGACAAGTTACAAATTGGATTGCGTATACCTTCAAATAAACTGTTAAGTGAGGAACTGAGTAAACTAAAATTGTTTGGGGAAAAGGCGCAAAAGAAAGAGTCTAGAGAAAACAGGTTGCGGTATAACATAGCGCTGATAAACAATCCACAAGGCAGTTTGAATGACGCCATTATGGCCTGTCGAAAATCAACGACAATTAGCGTTTGTGGAAAAAGCGTACCAATCCGCAGAGCGGCGAGAAATTACAATTAGTTACGGGAAGAGGGAGTCTGCTTTTGATCAACACAACGAGCACGTCGGGATTCTGGAAATGAAATTGGTCGCAATCGTTAGCCATTAGCGAGCGATTCGAAAGCGCGATTTAATTGAGAACTGAGGCGAGTGATAATTCTGTAATCCCACGAATCCGCTGTCTGCAGTGGGAAAGTGCGCGTGACGAGTGCCTTCGCGATTTTCATCAATTTTAGCACGAATTATTTCTCGAGAAGAAATCATTACGGCAATCATGTGTTGCGTTTCATTGACGATGAGGAGCCACTGTTGCGATTGACAGAAAGGAGGTGTAATGGTGCATCGTGGTGGATATACGTGTTAGATTCGCCTAATTCTCTCTCGCAGTGTGATGTGACGAAATTAGCGTTGAATTTCACGTCCCAATTAAAAAATTTAATGATGGTCAGTGGTCTTTATTGCTACCCACCCACAGCATTAGCGCACATTCGTCGTTCTGTTATTTGCATGGGGAAGCTGCTTTCTCTTAGAGAAATGGACATGTGATAGGGTAGCTAATATCAGATAGTTGCATATTGTTGGTTTGTACCGTTTCAAAGTAAAATTCATTTCTAGAACTCGAAATCTTCAACACGCTTGCATTGTATTGAATGGAAAAGGTCTAGACGCGCGACACACTCAGGAAGTCGGTAGTCAAATTCTGGTGTAGTCTTTTGCTCTTAGTAACGGAGCTGCATGTCGAGAAATAGAACTTTGGATCACTGTACTGTTTGTAAGTGGGATATTATACGAGTCGGAGATTCAATATGGCATAATATCGGAGCACGGTGCTTCAATACATTCGTGCGGAGAAATTGCCCAACGAAGAACTCCCAAGAATGGATATGAATCTCATAAGCTTTCTATAGCACGTCGATTGAATGATCCTTTAAGTGAGTACGTGAAACTAGAACCAAAGCATATTGGAGTTTTTATGTACCAACACGATGTTAACAAGAAAGCCTTATCGGAAACGTTAAGTGAAGTGGTTACAGAATGTGTTAATTTCGTTGGTGTTGACACCAACACAACAAGTTTAAGCATTCTTAGGTACATTGCTGGTTTTACAGCTTCTCGAACAGAAAAAGTAATTGAGTGTCGTTCTAAGAATGGTACATTCAAAACCCGAAAAGATATTCTTCGCGTAAAAACTATAGGTTCGAAGACTTTTACTCAGTGTGCAGGTTTTATTCGCATTGAACCCCTTAGTGTTGGTGGAAAAGTTGAAAAGCTTTTAGATTGTACGTGGGTTCATACGGAAAATCACAATATTGCTGTAAAAATTATAAGCCTATGTGGGCAAAACTAGAAAATAGTAGACATTCGGCGAAAACAGTGGTCGGTATATCGCGAAATAGTTAGTGACAGGTGGTAAGAAGCCAAAATATGAAGGGACTTTTTTGGCGAAACCAATGTTACATCTGCATTGATAAGGAAAAACATATGTTTGTTGTTAGTACGCTTATAACGATATCCCATAAGGTTTAGCGACACTTTCCTCACTCGTGTGTAATTGACATTAACCTCGTGCTGCAGGGGAAGTGTGTGCGCGGATACGAAGTATGATGTTCAGTTCGATGAAGTATGAGTGACATCTCTTCAGCAAAATAAAAAAAAAATAAACCTATGGCATTTGAATTAAATGTATAATTGCAGTGATTGAAAATCAATAATAAACACTCTATAAGTTGTGCTAGTTATGTGAGACATTAATGAAATTTTGAAATTACTTGCCAATCAATTAACTATGGATTATTGCCGGCATTTTGATCGTATTAAATCATCGCTGGAATACTGTTACGGACACATAAAAAGTTTTGATAAAATTCTATTCCGTGGGGGGTAACGAAACAGTCATCGATGATATCGTATCGAAAATTGAAGAGTATATCGCAGGACTAGATACTAACGAAAATGATCATGATCTCAGGAAGATAACGTTTTTTTTCTAACTCTAATTACAGTCGCAAGCCCTTACCTGCCCCGAACACGAGCGCTCGTAGAAGGAGGTTTGGGTGAGTACCCTTTGTTTCTTCCTGTTTATTCAATTAATAGAAATCTTTCGTTTTCGTCAAAGATAATCATCACTGTTTGAATTAAAAACAAATCACACTTGAGCATTTTCATAAACTATTATATTCATTTTTTTTATTGATATTTAATACATTTATGTAAAAATTAAGGAAAATATAGAAGACGTACATAAATGAAAAGATTTTTCGAAACATGCGCGTGAAACGTGGAAAAATCATATAACTGCGAACTTCCTCTCTTAATTTATTGTTATAGCATTTTTGTGTAGTTTGCAGATGCTATATTTGTACGCCTTACAGAACTATATCTACTCGACTCACACATACACTTGAATCAGCTAAAGTAATGAATAATTCGATTGCTTATTCACAATAATTAATAATAAATATTAGAAAAGAAAAAGTTTATAAGGGAGAATTATATATATTTTTCTAAATGTACTTATTTATGAAAACAAAACAAAGAAGATTTGAAAAGAGAGAAAAATTAATTCGAATAAAAATGTGTAGATAAACCATAAACTCGGTCTTTCTATTTCGTTTCCTTTTGACCGTGTATAGGACCCGGTACGGTGGCAGGCTTTCCCCATGAAACATGAGCCAGCCGCCGGGTACTCACTGACCTACTTTGTTTCAGGTGACGGCGCGGGTTGAGTGGCCCGAGCAAGGTACCTCTTTATGACAAAGGGTTATGTAATCAAATTGCATAATTCTATGGCATAAATTGGTCACCGGGGTACTTCTCCTCTGATCGGAAGGCTCATGCAAGTTAAGTTGTATGAGTTTTCCACTCAGAAGAGGAATACCTGGTCACTGCAACAATTATGGATTTTGATCCGGTTGGGTGGGTGCGCGGGGGCTCCATCACCACCCGGTTGCCCTTCTCTCATTTGTGGGCCATGAGCCTCTACGGGTAAGGACGAAGTTACCCTGCTTTCACTTCTTTTTACTTGTTTCTCTTGTTCCATGAACAAGTCATTTGGTCCTGCTGTAGTTGCCTACGATTTTTGCGACTTCGCTCGCCTTGCTTTTCTCGAGCCCAGAAATTCGTGAATGCGAAATTCTTTGTAGTGGGTCCTTGTGCTGGGCGAATTAGCCCGCCCCACGACACCGCAATGCTAGCCTGCCAGCGCATTCACGCGTCCCCAGACAAGGGCATTCTCGGAAGATACTGACACCTTCTTCTGCCGAGGCAGCAGACCATCGCTGCAGTCCTTCACGGACTTGAAATTTACATATTCGCTACACACAATTAACGGAAGGATCTTTATCAATCGCGAAGCAACCTTTTTGAGCGTCTTACCTCCCAGTTTGCAACCCGGGAGATACTTTCATTGGAACGCATGAAAAATTTCCACCTGAATAACACAAAGAAGAAACTAATACGCATCATTTTGCAACCTATGGAATTTCCACTATAAAAACATTATACATTTGAATAGCCATCTTCTTCAAATTATTCAGGAAATTTTCAACAAAACCTACCGTTGCGAAGATAGAGATTCAACCAGCTCCCCAGCATCCATTACCTTCTCCAGTACCTGGGTCACTACCAGAAACCGCCGTACAAGCTTCGAAAACCGTGAGGTTCAATGACATCAACTTTTTCTAACACTCGAGGACGAGCGTATCTAAAGGTGGGCGAGTTAACGCGTTCTCACGATTTACGCTGACGACAGGTCTGGATTGCATGATGACACCTGATGCGCTAGAATTCCAGATTCTGGTGAAAATGCAAATGTGCAACATCAACAATTTAGCATTAGATTCAAATTGAAATTAAAATTGTAGTTTAGTTCCATTGTATCCAGGCCCGCCGTAAGCGGGTGTGCAAGGTGTGCACCGCACGCGGGCGGCACGTCTTGGGGGCGGCAAATACATATTTAATAAAAATATATTGAATTGATTTTTGAAAAATATTCAACGTAACAAAATCAAGCTGAAATATAAAAAATTTCATCATATGGACACTGAAAGCAGCACCGGCGCCGTGCAGTTAATATTTCGTATAACGTAAACATTGCTATCCACCAAAATCAAAAGGCGAAATGTGTGTTGGAGTTCGAACTGCCCGAGCTGAAATATAAAAAAATTCATCATATGGACGATGAACCTCTCACAGCACCGGCACCGCACAGTTAATATTTCGCATAACGTAAACATTTCGACCCTTCGGAATGAAAATGCGAAACAAAATGCACGAGGCGGTAGGGCGCTTGAAAATTAAGCACAGGGCAACAAACTATCTGGCCCAGTAGTTCTAAGTGCCGATGGGCACGAGCGTTTTTTAATGTTGCGTCAATTCAGCGGTACCGCAAATGCCATTTAAATACTATGTGATGATATTGGACAGCATACACGGCGGAACGCTGCAGTGCCGCCCGCTGCGGCATCCTAAATAGTATTCCAACAACATTTGTGATGCTGTTGTCTACGAAACGTTGAAATTTGCTCATGTGCACCGACACTAAGGCTCTTGTGCACGGACACGCATGCAGAGAATCATCTTAGTCGCTCGAATTTGTTTTCTTCTCAGAACTATCGTACTACCTATATGAAGTTATTTAGGAAAAGGTTCTTTTATCTCGGTGTGGTTAATTCAAGTCGCTTAAACTAGGTTTTTCTCTCAGTCGAACTATTAGTTCTAATGGAAAAGGTTCTTTCATTTCAATCTGCTAATTTAAGAACAAATACTAACATTGTAATTTCATTAGTGAGTGGATTTACGTTTCAAAGTTTTATATAAGTGTTAAATACATATGTAAGTGAACAAATTGCAATTATGGTAAGTGTCTAAGTTTATTTATCGACTTGTCTAATTGATTCCCAGTAATTGTCTGTTAGTTAGCATTTGTAGAACGAAAGTAAAAGAAGTTACGACTTTGCGTTGGAATCTTGTTTAAATTGGAAGTTGGAATCTTGTTCAAATTTCCTTTACATTTAAATCAGGAAAACCTTAAGACATTTGATTCATCTGGAAAAATCATTAAAATCAGTTTATAATTAGCAAATATATCGGGTAACGCGTAAACAAGCAAAAATAAATACTTTTTTAAGGTTTTGTAAAATTATTTTACAAAACCTTTCTAAAATCGGTACTGTCTGTCTGTCCGTCACAGCATGTTTCTCGGAAACTGTAGAAGCTAGAGACATGAAATTAAGCAAGAAGGTAAATAAAGTCGGTTTGAATAAATTTTTATAAGGGGTTTTAAAGGGAGTCTCCCCATATATCGAGGGGGTCGTTATACATTTTCTTTTTGCCAAAAGTATCCTATATACAGTGAGTGTAAAAAGTGTACGTATGACTATAAACGTTCAAGAAAAATCATTATTTATCCGAACCGTTACAACATTTTCAGTATCTTTTTGCACCATATAATTCTTTTAAGACTAGTGAGTGACAAAGTGTTCAAAAAAATCAATTTGAAAAACTTAGTAGAAGCGAAACGTTTGACAAAATATTAATACTCCCTTTTAGATGCGCAAAAAGTCTTCGTACGGTTGCACTTTCTTATAAGTGCATGGAAGAAAAACCGTTAATTTTTCCAAATTTGGGGGGAAAATGAGCAATTGGTTAGTTAGAAGGACGATTCGACCCGATTTAGCTATTTTGAGTGCTACTGTCAAATGGCTTGATTAATGATTAGCCAAAGCAAGCCTTTAAAATTAAAGGAAGCTAGCGACATAGAGAAAAAGTCACCATCGGACATATAATCGTACGTACACTTTTTACACTCACTGTATGAGAAGTTTGCGTCCCCCTCTTCGCTAAAAGTCTGAAATCATGCAGGTAGACCTTAATGAGTAAAAAGGCAACAGAAGCCAAAATTCGATCAACTTTGTTAATAATAGTATGATTTTTAGGGTTTTGTAAAAAATTGTTTTAACAATAAAAATTTCAGATAGTATGAGTAACATGATTTTCTTTGAGATCTCATTAAATATTACTTCATAATATTATAAGTACTGCATTGCAGCTTCCACAGTTTTATAAGCTTTGAAACCCCAGCTCGTCAAATATTTCGCCATTGGTCCCCTTCTCGCTTCGCTCCAAAGATTCGCCTCAAGACCCGCCTCTTGAAGGCGTTCAACATGTTTGCGGATGCTTGGGTGAGGGTCCAAGTTTCACATCCATAGCATAGCACAGGTCTTATCATTATTAGTGCTTGCATATCATAGTATGAGTACAAAACCCTTCTGACACGAGCGTAGGTCTGTCTACCCGACTTGTTTTAATTTGATTGGAAGGATAGTAGGTACTTAATGTCTGACTTTGTACGGCTTCAATTGACGTGTAATGACCAAGAAAATAAAGTTCTTTTGAGTTTGAGTGGAGTCAATATCCATTTTTTATTTTTGGCCGAACATGAAATATTTACTTAAAATTTCACGAACCGCAAAGAAGGAGAAAGCTTTCTGGAGCACGATTTCGGCAGCAAAAGCGAGAAAAAGATGCACGGAACGAGAAATTGATGGGTTCCTTACGAAAATTTTTAAGAAAGCCAGAAAGTAAGAAATCAACACCTCAAGCAAATTTTGATGAAGCCTCAACAAAGGCAGCTTTAAATCCAGGAACGATGGAAGTATCTCAAGAAAATTATGTAGATTGTAATCCTTTGTCAGAAAGAGACACTAGTCAAATAAGACAAACCTGTTCTGAAGATGTGGTAAGCATTTTATCGTCATCAGTGGTATGCGACAGTTTATATTTAAATGATGACCCCGGTTTGTGGCCCACTAGATTGACTAGTGATCTTGTTAATATTTTGGTTAGTCGTGGTCCCATACAAGTGGTTAACTATGATTTTCCCCCTAATGACGATGGGAGAAAGTTCAATGACAATTATTATTTCCGAAATCTCCCTAATCGAGAAAAATTTAAGAGAGAATGGCTTGTTTATTCTATTTCAAAAGATTCATTATATTGTTTTTGTTGCAAAATATTTGTGAAATCTTTAAGTAGTTTCTCTAATTTAAATGGATTTTCTGATTGGCAACATTTATCATCAGCGCTGAAAAGACATGAAACAAGCGTGTCTCATAATGAAAATGTGAAATCATGGGTACAATTGAATAAAATGTTAAAAAATAAAATCACTGTAAACCAAATGCAACTGAAACTATTAGAGTCAGAAAAAAACACTGGTGTGATGTGTTGGAAAGAATTATAGCCGTCATAAAGTTTTTATCTCAACAATGTCTAGCTTTTCGAGGCACGTCTAAAACTTTATATGAGCATGATAACGGTAATTTTCTAAAAGCAATAGAAATGATAGCATTATTTGATTCAGTCATGCGTGAACATATTCACAGAATCCAGGCCTCGAAATTTGATTCAAGCCGTATGGCCAACTATTTAGGCGATCAAATTCAGAACGAAATCATTGATTTACTTGGCACCACAATAAAAAATAACATACTAGATAAAATCAGAGATTCAAAATATTTCTCCATTATATTAGATTGTACACCAGATGTAAGTCACACAGAGCAAATAACTGTGGTGATCAGGCATGTTTTCTTAAATAATGAAACTAAAATTGTTTCAATTTGTGAAAATTTCATTGGCTTCTGTCCAATCACTAATGAAGGTCTGTTAAATTTTGTTTTAGATTTATTTTCAGATTTAAATCTTAACCTTCAAAACTTACGCGGCCAAGGTTATGATAATGGCTCCAACATGCGGGGAAAACACAACGGGTTGCAAAAGAAAATTTTAGAAATTAATAATCGTGCATTTTACGTTCCCTGCTCGGCTCATAGTCTTAATTTGGTAGTCAATGACGCAGCCAATATCACACACGAAACTGTAAATTTCTTTAATATAATTCAAGAAATTTATGTTTTCTTTTCATCATCTACAAAAAGGTGGTCGATAATTTGCAAATATTTGCCGGGCTTCAAATTAAAAGCTTTAAGTTCCACAAGATGGTCTAGCAGAATCGATGCAGTGAAACCATTACGGTATCATCTCGAAAAAATATTTGATGCCTTGCTGGAAATATCTGATAATGCATCGGCGGGATGGGATTGTACGACATCTCACAAAGCTCATTCCCTTGCGTTGAGCATTCAAAATTATAAATTCATATGCTCAGTAATAATTTGGTTTGATATTTTAAACGAAGTTAATACTTTGAGCAAAATTATGCAAAACCCCACAATGAATACTCAAATCTGTGTAAATTTGTTAGATAAATTGATTATTAAGTTCACCGAATATCGCACGGACAAACAGTTTGAGAAAATATTAGAAGAAGCTACCAATGTGGCCCAAGCTCTAAACGCACAAACAGATTTTCCACCAATAAACACCATTCGCCCAAGACGAAGACCAACACAGTTTCAATATGAGCATAGCGATGAAGTTTTACTAGACACTAAGATCAAATATAAAGTAGAGTTTTTTTTTCAGAATCCTAGATCAGTCGCTCCTCTCTCTAAAGGATAGATTTGAAGAGTTAAAAACATTTACCGATGTATTTGGCTTTTTAAGCAATAAATTATTTAATTACAGCAATGATGACTTAATTAAACATTGCAAAGATTTACATTTAAAGCTTAAAGATAATTCCAATGGGGAAACAGACATTGACGGTATCGATTTATTTAATGAAATCAGAGCTTTAAATTTGCATTTTCCAGAAAACCAGTCGAATGATCCGCAGGCCTTGTTACAATATCTTTTTACTAATGACTTGATTTCAACATTTCCAAACATACCAATTGCGCTAAGAATATTACTTACATTGCCAGTTTCAGTTGCATCTGGTGAAAGGTCCTTTTCAAAGCTTTAAATTATAAAAAACTATTTAAGGTCAACAATGCACTAGCAAAGATTAAGTAATTTGGCTTTAGTTTCGATTGAACATGAAATTTTAGATAGCTTTGATACGAAAAAATTAATAGCAGATTTTGCAAACGTAAAGGCAAGAAGAGCTCAATTTTTGTAAATAATACATATTCATATAGCTTTGTGTTGAGTAAAACATTACTATGTATTTAAATAAAAAATAAATTTTGGCCGTTTAAATCGCGTTTAATTTATGTATTTACGTCGTGGGTTCAATATCATAAGGAACAAACGTTTTTGTATATGAACATATCATTAGCCTGGGTATTTTCCGAATACACTCCGTTTGATATCGCTTGAAATGCTTTTTATATAAGCGAGAGTACCTTGTTGTTCCTTCTACCATGGGGCGGCATAATGGGTATTGCACACGGGCGCACAAACAGCTAGCGGCGGGCCTGATTGTATCCTTTACTCAGAAAAGACGGACCTTGTCCCCAATAAATAAAAATATTTCACATAATCCCGCGTTGATTTGTTAACTTATACCATACATGAGAATCTGACAAAAACCAGGTTTAGGACCCATGTAGCTGGAAAGCACTGCAATCTACTACCCATGAATAATTTAAATTGATTCGAAATTTTGTTATCTAGCCTCTTGTTTTTGTTGACTCTTGTAGTAAGAAAATACGAGTATGCTTGGTTACGAAACTTCTTGTCTTTTTTTGCTTTTTGCACAAAAAATTCTGGCGTTATTGCAAATAAACAAAAGTCTGGAATAATATTGTCTTTCACAAGAACTGAACTCGTATACAAATTAACTTGTGTGTTTTTTTCTCACAATGTTATCAAATAATCTTTCTCATATACGTGCTCGTATAGTTAAGATACTGCTCGCATTTACCATAATTGATATGCCCGAGGCAATTACTACAATGGCTTGATAAATCTGAAATTAACCTTTGCACATCAGAAGCTCATCAGCTTTCTGCAGCAGTAATTGATTGAAATTGGCAGAATTAAAACTTAGCAATGCACCACATGGTGTACCTGGTACTCCTTAGCGGCTTTAAAGTGTTCCCGAAAAAGATTTGAGAAGAAAGAGCGAAATCTCTGCATATCAATGCTGAAATGGAAACCAATCAACAGTCATGCATAGGTATCCCGTTTCCAAGTTTCTGTCACAGCATTCGCTTACTTGATAAGAGAAGTGAATTTAAGGCCGATAAGAAAGCACTCTTCTGAAAATGTTTTCCGCAAGAAAGTTCTCTCAAAGTTTATGCGACAATTTTAGTTGGCATGCAATATGGGTGTAATGTACGTACGAGTAATTCACTTTATAGGGAACGTAGGGCAATGATTGAAGATGTTCAAATATGCACATTTCATGACTGATTAAACTAAGACGTAACTTCTAAACAAAAAGTAAAATGCACTCAGCCCCCTCATGGATACGTGAAATGCGTCTTGATATCGATGGTGGAGCATTCACGGCGCCAACCGGCAGGGTATCTCAACCTACTGTTCTACGAGTAGGCTCCAGTTTGCACACATCACCCAAGTTCTTGTGGGCTCTCCACCTCCAAACTTCGCCCGAACCACCCCCGGTGTGCTGTGCGCTATACGAGCAGTATAAATTGGTCAGTGCGCTACTCTTGCTTCATCAGAATCTTTCATTCTTCTCGTGCAAGTGAAGTATCTTTCGCGGAGTTAATTTTTCTAGTAATCCTTAAATCAAACTAAATTGAAAATGCCGTGCGGTGGCTGTGGAAACGGTGAGTTTTAACTAAATTCATATTCTTTTGGTAATTTTGATATTTAAAGCGTGAACAAAGTTCAATTAATCACAATTACGCAATTAATCTTTTAACAGATTTTTAAAAGTTTCTTAATTTTTAAAGAACTGTTTAACTGAAACTTGTCCTAATCAAAATTTGATCCTTTTCGCTTTTAGAAAAACTGCTTTTACCCTGAAAACATAAAAATTTTTTTTATCGATTTATCAAATAAGAACATTTCTCATGCATTCCTCTTTTGCTCTTCGTAGATTGCAAGTGCACAACTGAGAAGTGCGGAGACAATTGCAAGTGCGACAAAAGCTGCAATTGCCAGTGCAAGTCCGGAACCAAGGAACAGTGCTGTACAGGGAAGTGAGACATCCGCGAATATGCTATTGATGTAGCCGGCACAGCGCCGGGTTGAAAGCAAAAAACTTGTAGCTTCCTACGTTTATCCACTTTTTGCTTCCCAAACTCCCTTTCGTCGAATTTCGCATGCACATTCCTCTCCGTTGGAGTTCATCACGTACTTCTTCACATCGATCCCTGTAAATTATTTCGCATCGGAAATTACGTTTTTATATGTACCACCATCACATCACTCTCTTAGTATTATGGATTTTATTGTAGAGGTTAATTTTAAATTGTAATTTTTTTTTTCAAGAAAAAATAAATCGTGAAGTAAAGATTGATTTTGTTTTGGTTCTTATTTACTACACTGAGTATTTATAATTGACTAGAAGTGGAAATTTTTCGCCGCAGTTTGACTTCGCTACACAATTGCGAGTAATTGGCTTGGAATGACTTTTAGATAAAGGTCATTCTGTTGGGTGTTGGGTTTATGTGAGCATCATAATGGATTTTGCAACTAGCTAATCTAGATTGATAGCTGTAGCTATATCTACAAAATGGTTACACCAATTTTCCTCTTCATACTTTCATTTCTCCCCACAAACTTCTATGCACAAGTCATTGGCATTTAGCATTCTTTCATTTGTTGGAATTTACGAATAATTTTATGAAGATGATTAGGCGAATTGCATTGGTTTTATTTTTGAGTTTTGTATGTAATTTCTTATTGAATTTCCAGATTTCATTGGAAATTCACTAGAATTTTTTTCAATGAATTGATAATATTTGACTGAACTTTATTGCTCTGTTAATTATTTTGATCCAGCAAAAAGTTTCAATTAAAATATTTGGATGATAACAACTGTTAGCACGTCACGAAATGCAGTTGAAATTATATGCAAAACAGATTAATAAATCACACTTATTTTGAATACTATCGCTGGTGTCATTTGGAGAGATAATTGTAGAAAAAAATTTATTGCGTTTTTCTTTTTTTAATGAAAACTGATAATTTTGATAAAAATATGATCCTCTACAGCATTCGATACTTTAATGTTTTTTTTTTCTACCGAAGGGTAAATTTGTAAGGAAAGCGTTAATAGGTTTCTATATTAAATTGTAATGGATTTGAGGGATTTGCATTCTCCTTCTTCGTAGCACTACAGTCTCTCTCGGGTCTTGGCTTCCTGAAAAAAGTGCCTCCAAATGTCACGGCCCATCGACCGCGTCTTCTGATTCCAAAATTCTAGCACCGATGACCGAGTCAGACCAGCGTTTCCTCGGTTTCCCCACTGGTCTCAACCTTCTTCTAACAAATACCTTTTTGAGTACCCGTTGTGAGTCCACAAGATTCATGTGGCCAGCCCATTGCTCGTGGTTGTATCGAATTCGCCATTGGTCACCGTCTAGCTTCGCTCCGATTATTCGCCTCAGGACCCGTCGCTCAAAGGCGTTCAATATATTTGTGGATGCTTGGTTAAGGGTCCATGTTTCACACCTATATCATAGCACAGGTCTTATCACATATTTGTATACTTGGAGCATTGCTTTCCTGTCTATGCAGCTGGTCTTTAACATCGTCAAAACTGCATAAAATATTTTTTTGCGAGCTGTATTCTTTGGCGTACTTCATCTCTTTCATTACTTGTTCTCTTTCTGGCCAAATTTTTTGATATAGTACTCGCCAAGTGTGATACCTGTATTTTGGGTATTTGAGGTATTTTCCTCAACTGCGTCATGAGCTTTTTTTTATTTTCATTGAATTGTAGCCCTACTAGTTTTGCTTTGTTGTCGAGTTTTAGGAAAAGTTCGTTTGCGGTTGTTAGAGGCCGTGGCAAAATGCTGATGTTATCCGCATAGGCTACCACTTGACTCAACTTGTATAGTAGAGTACCGCAGAAACGACTAATTTTGACCCTGGGAGGTAACTTTGTCCCAAACCGGGAAATAGTTTAAACTTCCGGCCTAGTCACAACCGCATGAGCAAACGTCTTAATTCATACTTTAAGATGAAGATGGCAGTACTACTGATAGCTGTAGCGGACCTGGAAGCGGCAAAGCGCCATCTCTCCGTGAATTGGAACAACCTTTAAATATGTTAGCTGCCGAACAACTTTTAAATATGCTAGCTTAAATTATTGTGTGTATAATTTCTTCTGGTTTTATACTCCGACCGATAAAGTTAGTTTCTGTGCGCTTAGTAAAAACTATTTTTGACTATACAAAATTTAGACGTTTTGTTACTATAGGAAACGACGCGATGACAAGTTCCTATAATTGGTGACCCTTACGTTTTATTGTTATTAATAAACAAGTGAGAAAAACAAAAAATAAAAACAATGGCGACCGGTGGCGAAGCGTCAACGCCCGGAGAGAGAAAAATTCCTACGGAAACCCCGAAAACTTCGCTAAATCTCGCGCATGAATTGTGGCTCGATAGTGAATCCCCTCGACTAGAAGCCGTGCGTGATGTAAAATTACCACCATTTTGGGAGTCGCAAGTCGAACTTTGGTTTTCCCAGATTGAATCCACCTTCGGTCATTATAAAGTGTATTCGGATACGGCAAAATTTAGCGCGGTAGTGACATCCCTGGATACTACCATCCTCAAGCAAGTTGCGGAGGTAGTAAAACATCCGCCAGTCGGAAATACATACGAGGAGCTAAAATCGCAATTAATTGCTCGATTTGCGGCGTCTCCTGAGCAGCAGCTAACGCAAGTGCTAACGGAACTCGAATTGCGTGACCAAAAGCCATCACATCTATTTCGTCAGATGCAAAACATGGCAGGCTCGCAACTGCCAGAAGATGCTCTACGTGCATTATGGTTACGACGTCTACCAGTGCATGTACGCGCCATCATGTCCGTATCAACCGAAAGTGACATCGCAAAACTGCTCGAAATGGCAGACAAAATTGTCGAGGAGTTCAACGCTGCCCCAGCTGTAATAGCATCGACATCAAAAACTCCTGCTCCGGGCTCGGATCCAGTTCTCGTTGAAATATTAAACCGACTCGACAGATTAGAAGTGAATGTAAGAAATCAGCATCCACATTCTAAAAATCGATCCCGTTCACGTGCTCGCTGACGCCCAAGGTCTCGAACATGCACACATCTAGGTACAGACGAGAAAAATTGTTTTTGTCACCGGGAATTCGGGAAAAAGGCGAATAAATGCCGTCCACCATGCCAATTTCCCGAACAGGAAAACTAAAACCGTCATCGTCAAATGCGGTCAGCGATGACGTCCACTTAAACAAGAGCCGCCTTTTAGTAACCGACAAGCAAACAGGGCTAAGATTCCTCGTGGATACAGGTGCAGAGGTATCGGTAATCCCTAGCCAGGGCAAAACGCGTCCGGAAGAACGGAATTTGTACGCTGCAAATGGAACGACAATCAACACGTTCGGAGAACAAATCCTTTCGCTCGACTTTGGATTACGGAGGATTTTTAAATGGCGTTTTTGCATTGCCGCAGTGGATCATCCTATACTTGGAGCTGATTTCCTACAACACTTCAATTTGCTCGTTGATGTCAAGCGGAAGCGGTTGATGGATGGTAAGACAAATCTTGAAGCTGTCGCAACACTTTCAGATAAACCAGCCGAAGCAATCACCACTGTAAAAATAAAGATGCCATTTCACAACATCCTCGCCGAATTTTCTGAGCTGCTGAGTTCTGTGACAACGCCGCAAACCAAAAAGACAATACTCCAACACCACATATTGACGAAAGGCCCGCCAATCGCGGAACGAGTTCACCGATTGCCGCAGGACAAATATCAATCCGCGAAGGCTGAATTTGAGTACATGGTGGAAAATGGAATATGTCGTCCTTCAAGTGGCCCGTGGGCTGGTCCACTAAATTTAGTCGCAAAAAAGTCAGGAGAATGGAGACCCTGTGGCAACTACAGAAAACTGAACGCAGTTACGATACCAGATCGATATCCGGTGGCAGGAATGGAAGATTTTAATCATAATCTACACGGGAAGACAATCTTTTCGACCATAGATTTAATCCGTGCCTATCATCAAGTGCCGATTGCAGATGAGGACATCGAAAAGACAGCGGTCATCATGCCCTTTGGACTTTTTGAGTTCTTGACGATGCCTTTTGGACTCCGGAATGCAGCCCAAACCTTTCAAAGGTATATCGACATTGTTCTCTCGGGATTAAGCTACAGTTTTGGATACCTGGATGACATCCTTATCGGGTCCAGCTCAGAAGAGGAACATCGGATACATTTACAGGAAGTGTTCACTCGATTAAAGGAACACGGCATCAAAATTAACGTCACCAAATGCAATTTTGGAAAACCCGAGATACGTTTATTAGGATTTCTGGTAAGCAGCGAAAGAATCAGGCCGCTACCAGAAAAAGTTGATGCAATACTAGAATGTGAAAGGCCAAAAACTATTCAAAGTCTGCGGAGATATTTGGGCATGATCAATTTTTACCGGAAATTCCTAAAGAATGCCGCAGAAGTACTTGCTCCGCTAAATGAATTCTTGCGCGATTCCCGAAAAAATGATAAAAGGCCTGTGAATTGGATGTCAACAACAATTAATGCCTTTGAAGACAGTAAAAAATTGTTAGCGGCAGCAGCTTGTATCAAACATCCAGTTAAAAATGCTCAGCTGGCTATAACAACGTACGCCTCAAATCTCGCGATGGGAGCAGTACTGGAACAGTTTTTCGATTGAATTTGGCTGCCACAAGGATTTTATTCCAAAAAATTTAGCGACGCTCAACAAAACTACAGCGTCTACGATAAAGAATTGTTGGCGATCTATTCGGCGATCAAATATTTTCAAGACAGAGTAGAAGGACACCAATTCGTGATACGAACCGACCACAAGCCACTGTGCTACGCTTTCACACAGAAGCCGTCAAAAGCATCACCACGCCAAATTCGACAACTGGAGTATATTTCCCAGTTCACGACGGACATACTCCACGTTAAAGGTGAAAAAAATATTGTGGCAGACACTCTATCTCGACTTGATGCAGTTACCGCACATAAAGCACTCAATATGGCAGACGTAGCAGCGGAACAACAACATGATAGCGAATTACAAAGTCTATTACACTCGAAAACATCGTTGGATTTGCAGAGAGTACAGAAGAGTGGAAAGCATTTGTACTGTGACTTATCGACAGGTATCACACGACCCTACATACCACAAACACTTCGACCTCAAGCATTTGATTCTGTGCACCACCTGTCAAACCCCAGTGGGAAGGTTACCAGTCGTTTACTTCGTGAAAAATTCGTCTGGCCAAAAATGCACAAGGATTTTGCGAATTGGGCAAAATCATGCATTCAGTGCCAACGCTCTAAAAGTAGCCGACACGTAACGATTTTCCCGTTAAAGTTTGCAGCGCCAGATAAAAGATTCGACCACACACATCTCGATTTAGTTGATCCACTGCCAGTCGTAAACAATTTTAAGTATGTCCTTACGATGATCGATCGTTTTTCGCGATGGACGGAAGCCGTATCAATTACCGAAATCACCGCCGACACAGTTGCTACCAACTTCTATCACCATTGGATCTCACGTTTCGGTACACCAAGGATCGTTACAATAGATCGCAGTAGCTAATTCGAACCGATGCTTTTCCGTTCGCCAACCAAAATAATTGGTTGTAAGCACATCAGGACGACTGCTTACCATCTTTCATCAAATGGAATGGTGGAACGCTGGCATCGATCTTTAAAGGCAGCACTCATGTGTCATGAAGATGAAAACTGGCTTCAAGCTCTGCTTACAGTTCTTCTCGGCCTTCGACCTGCCTACAAAGAGGATATTAAATGTACTGCAGCGGAAATGGTATACGGTACCACACTCCGGATTCCAGGAGATTTTGTTGAGGATACGGACAGTTAAAGCGACGAGACAGCATTTGTGCGAAATTTTCAATCGAAAAGACATGCGGTGACTGCGGCCAACACCTGTTGAACACCATCGACATAGCAGCATATTTATTTTCAAGGACTCGGCAACATGCAGTCACGTCTTTGTACGAGTCGACGCTGCCAAAAAATCTTTGCAGCAGCCGTATGTTGGTCCATTTCGCGTACTTGAGCGAACGTCCGATAAAATCTTCAAAATCCTCATGGACGGCAGAATATCACAAATATCAATCGACAGATTGAAACCGGCCTACATATTAAACCCAGACATTGAAGAACCAACGCCATCACCGTTTTCCGATTATGACAGCCGAAGACCTCCAATTACAAAAACGTACGCGGGACCGAATCAAAACAAAAAACGGAGAGTTACATTCGATGTTGACACATCTAAGGGAGGAAGCATTGTAGCGAACCTGGAAGCGGCAAAGCGCTATCTCTCCGTGAATTAGGTCAAAGATGCCGAACAACATTCGAATATGTTAGCTTAAATCATTGTGTGTTTAATTTCTTCTGGTTTTATACTCCGACCGATAAAGTTCGTTTCTGTGCGCTTAGTAAAAACTATTTTTGACTATACAAAATTTAGACGTTTTGTTACTATAGGAAACGACGCGATGACAAGTTCCTATATAGCGAGCTGCTGTTTTATCGACCGTGAGTCAAGTTAATTCTTGACTCACGGTCGATACATTTGACAGTTTTATCCAGTGAATTTTGCTCCTGCTAACTTTTCCCAGAAACTGTGTATTTTGGTAAGTTTTCCATCTTTATTGTCTATGTCAGGAGTATGGTGTTAGTAATGTAAACAATATATACACATTTATTGTTTTACAATTTAAAAAAACTGAAAGTCTGTATACTTTGACCCCATTTTCGGGTTATTTTAGCCCATGGTCCAAAGTTACCTTTTAATTTTTTGCTTATGGAAAAGTGCAATTATATTTCTTTTTTTTCTAAAATTTTGCCGCAGATATTATGGATCATCTTGAATCTCAGTGCCAAATTGTGACAACATTTAAAAACAACATTCCAGGAAAGGACTGGCTAAACTCCTCTATTTGACAAAACAGAATATTATCTCGAAAACTCTCAAATAACATCCAATGAGTTTGTAGTCAAGTTTCTGAAGCCGTCATTGCTGGATTCATCAAAAATATTAACCAAGTAACAGAACATGTTCCACCCGAAAATATCTATAATTACGATGAAACTAATCTTTCCGACGATCCAGGAAAAAGAAAGGTCTTATGTAGAAGAGGAACAAACTATTCAGAGACTATGGTAAATGCTACAAAAATTGGCTTTACTGTCATATTTTGTGGGAACGCTGCTGGCAAAACAGTTCCACCCTACGTTATATATAAAGCAGAAAATCTTTGGACAACTTGGACTGAAAATGGTCCAGAAGGGTTCCGTTATAATAGGACAAAAAGTGGATGGAAAGATTGCGTCACATTTGAAGACTGATTTCTCAATCATCTCTTGCCAATATTAAGAAAAAGGAAGGACAAAAAGTTGTCATTGGTGACAACCTCGCGTCGCATATCAACAAAACGGTCTTGTGCGAATGTGAAAATAATGACATCTGTTTTGTGTGTTTGCCTCCACATGCTACTCATATTCTTCAGCCATTGGACGTTGCTTATTTTCGTCCTTTGAAGGGCAAGTGGCGACAAATTTTACTAAATTGAAAGAACAGCCGATTGGGAAGAAAATTGCTGACATCACCTAAAGATTAGATTTCAAATCTGTTTAAAAAAGCGTTCGATTCATTAACATCAACCAAACACGATTTAATTTCCGGTTTTGGAAGAACTGGAATATTCCACATAAACAAAGGAGAACCCTTGGTGAGGCAGTCGAGACAAGACCATAGTTTAAATCCGTAGTGTAATGAGATTGCTCCCTTGCTCCTGTTTGTTGACACTATATCTGCACATCCTCTAACTGAGACGAGGGGCGAGAACACTAAAATCACATTAGATACAGCTCCTGCCATAATAACGAGAAGTAAGTCGCAAGCTAAAGCTGCAACAAAAAACAGCGCTAAACTGTTGGCCAGCAATGATTCTGAGGTTGTATTTCAATCATCATCTGGGCCCTGATATTCTCGTCGAGGTCCTATATCGAAAAATGGGCCCCCTTCAACCAACACTCTTGTAATGGAAACTTCAAATTTCACAAATATTCAACCAACGTCAGTAGCTGATACTTCTAATTCCGCTGAAACTCTGCCAGCACCACAAATAGTTCCATCTCTTCATGTTGTGGCCCCGCCGAAGCAAATGTTTATATCTCGTCTGGCCTATGAGACATCGACGAACGACATCTGTGATAACGTCTCAACGAAATTTGGACCATCAGTAAAGATCATCAGCTGCCACAAACTGACAAAAGATAACATCGAGGGAAGAGTTACAGCTTCCTTTAAGCTTACTGTACCATCAAACTGCAGCAGTTTTTACCCAGAATGCTAGCATCCTGTAACTTTAATTAAACCTTTCGAGGCGACCAAAATAAGAAATTTTTGTCGTATGGTGAGCTCTCTTCCGAGACTGTTCACCCTAAACCTTTTTCAAATATTAATTAAAATTTTAATATTCGAAATACTACTCATAGCTTCAATCTTTATTATCAAAATGTACGTGGCATGTGAACCAAGCTGGAAGCTATTGCCTCTTCCAGTTCCAGCGATGACTTCGTTTTTTTAACAGAAACCTGGCTGACTCTTGATATCGTCGCAGTGAAATTTTTCCACTATATGATATCTACCGAACTGATAGAGATCGTTTGGTTTCAGGTAAATCAGACAGTGGTGGTGTACTTGTTGCTATTCATAAAACTTTGAACAGCAAACTCTGCTCTGACTTTTTCCGGTCACTTCCAGTAGAATATCTCTCTCAACCCGTGAGTTAAGTATTGCTTTGCGTGTATATCTCTTGCAATGCTCGTTTCCACGTTTACAACCACTTTTTCTTTGAATTATCTTCGTATTTCTGTAGCATCAATCCTCTATACACTATTTTAATCTGTGGTGACTTTAACATGTCTTGCCTAAGGTGGGACTCATGCTCTCATACCCTCTCATCCTTCAATGATCTCTCTAGCCTGTTTTCCTCTTTTTTATCGCTTTGCTCTCTAGCGCAATTAAAGATGATCCCGAACGCAAACAATGAATTTCTCGATTTCATCCTTACTACCAACCCTGCGTCTATCTCCTCGATCACAAAGTCCCCCTCCCAACATGTAAAACCTGATCCCCATCATACTACGCTTGAGGTTCCTTTATCTTTTCTCGCACCTCAGTCCAAACGCACTCCTTTTTCCCCAAGATTTAATTTCCGCAAAGCCAACTATGCAGCCATTCAGCTCGAGCTGGAAAATATTGACTGGAATTCAATGCTACAGAAGCTCGATTTCAATTCAGCGCTATCAACTTTCTATCAGAATCTCAGTTGCATAGTTACAAATCATATACCTATCTACCGTTCCCCTCGGAAAAAGAGCCCCAGCTAGTTTTTCGCTGAAGTCCCAGACGCTCTTTATTTGAAGGACCAGGCGCGCAAAAAATTTCAGTATTCCGGCTCTAACACTGACCTCACCAACTACCGACTTCTTGGTAGAGAAGCCAAAAAAGTGGTTAAGAACGCAGCACGATCTTATTACTATATGATTGAAACATCACTCCAATATAATAATCCTAAGGCCTTTTGGACATACATACATTCTCTGAAAGCAACATCCCATAACCGTAATATCCTCTCATGGCATAACTGCCAAGCTTCTGATGGGCAAGCTATCTGTGACCTTTTTGTTCAATTTTTTCCTCGACATTTAAGGTTTTGAACCCCACTATATACTTATCGTGTCCTTCACCTTCCCCTATTGTGCATTCTAGCGTGACCTCTCCATCGAAAATTGAAAATGCACTGCTGACTTGTGGTCTGGGTTCTGATGGAATACCAAATCTGTTCGTATTATCTACCCCACTATCAATTATTTTCTTTATTAGTCCCGACATCTGGAAGCATGCGAACATCTTTCCGATCCATAAGTCCGGAGATCGTAGTGAAATCTCTAACGATCGTCCGATTTCTTTCCTGTCTTGTTTTGGCAAGCTCCTCCTGGCTTCATTAAAGGTCGTTCGACAGTAACTAATTTGTTAGAACTAACGAATACCATCTCTCTTGCTTTTGACAAGAGCCAACAAGTTGATGTCATATAAACCGATTTTGCTAAAGCCTTTGACAATGTTGATCATGGGCTTTTGGCTAACAAACTCCGATCTTTCCGCGTTTCCGACTCTGTCCTCTCTTGGATCTTATCCTTCTTATCCCATCACTCCTGCACCGTTACATGGAATAATTTTTTTTCGGCGGCCTCATTTAACCCCAAAATCTGGTGTTCCTCAAGGATCAAATTTAGGCTATTTGCTATTCAACATTTTCTTAATGATCTTCCCCAATGTCTGTCCTCCAATTGTCTTCTTTACGCTGATGATTTAAAAATTTATCGTTCCATTAACTCCAGCAAAGACTGCGCATACCTTCAAAATGATCTTGACAATCTCCGAAATTAGTGTCAAGGCAATTTACTTCCTCTTAACATTTCAAAATGTTGTCACATGAGATTCACCAACAAAATTCATCCAGTTTTATATGAATACCGGATTGACGGATCGCTGCTTGCACTTTTGGACAAATCTCAAGATTTGGGAGTAGTATGTTATTTGTCCCAGGTTTGAAATTTAACATCCATATTTCATGCATAACCACTAGAGCTTCACATGTTTTATTTTACAATCCTAGTGCGTCTTTTAACATTTCAACCAGCGTCCATCTATTGGTACTCCTAGCTCGGTCAATCCTTGAGTATGCCTCCCAAGTATGGTCTCCTCACTATACCAATCTATCGGATGCCGTTGAAACTGTGCAGCGTTAATTCACACGTTCTCTATTCTACAAATATAACCTCCCTTACAGCTCCTACGATGAGCACTTACAGATCCTCCACATTCCATCACTCAAAAAAGGAGAGAATTCTTAGACCAGTGTCATTGTACCCTTTGCTCGTACCAATATTTATTGTTATTCATGTTTAGTACGCGTATCACGTCGTCACAATTAACTCCAGCTGGATCCCCTGCCATATTCCTTTTTAGGGTTTTTGTAAAATAATTTTACAAAACCCTACTAGTTTCGCGACCAGTCTGTCCGTCTGTCCGTCCGTCCGTCCGTCTGTCCGTCCGTGTGTCACAGCAGTTTTTCTCGGAAACTACTTAAGCTAGAAACATCAAATTTTGTGTGTAGGTGTAAAGTGGTGATCTCTTCAAAGTTCAACTACAATAAAATTTTATAAGGTTTTTAAAGGGGGTCTCCCCATATAGGAGAGTGACCCCCGAAAAAATATTTCATTGAAGGTAGCCGATATGGATATCAAATGAAAGGTCTTGATGAGAACTTTTCAAAACAGGTCCTAGTTTGGCAAAATCTGCTTCGAGGGGCGCACAGGGAGGGGAAATACACGAAAAATTTGTGTCCCCCCCCCCCTCGCGATTGGACACCCGTGATCCGAAAAATCTGAAAAAAATCAGACTTTGGTGAGTACAACAACAACAAATACGTTAGAAGTCGCAATTCACTCAATTTTGTTAGTAATAGTATGATTTATCGATTTTATGTTTCCTTGGATAAAATCTTAACGGTATCCTTAAATTCAATGAAATTCAGTACGCAGATTTTTATTTATAAGATTGATCTATCCTGAAAGTTTCATAAAGATTGAATTATATTTAGCGAAGTTATAGTGGTTTGAATTTTCCTGTATTACTATGGAACAATATGCGCTGCATTTATTACTATGGCGACATATGGCTATGCAACAACATGCGCTTTTTACCGACTCAGACACTACAGTTTTGCTAGGATTTGCATGAAAATTTCAGGAATGATAGGTGTCATGTATATCTTTGAGAATCGGTAAAACAAAATAGTGGCTGTTTTAAATGCGAAGATTGAATAATTTTGAGTTATTTTTGCATGCTTTGAACACTTGATTCAATTTGATGAATGACTGAAGATGAGTACCTACAATTAATGCTTATGAGTGAAACAAGTCAAGGAGGTGGGAGAGAGCTCCTAGCAAAAGGGTTTTGTAACCATTCTAGATTTCGAAAAAATTGGCCATTAATCGATGATAACAGTACAGGAGAGTGGCCCCTGAAAAAAAAATCATCAAACGTAGCCGAGATGAGTATGAAATAAAAGTTTTCATGGGAGCTTTTCAAAACAGTTGTTAAACTGTCAGTTTTTGCTTCAGTGGAGGCACAGGGGGGAAATACATGAAAAATGTGTTTCCTCCGTCGCGGATGGACATCTGAAATAATTATCAAGGGAGATATTTATGAGTATAACAATACCAAAAACCTCAGAAGTCGAAATTCGTTCAACTTTGTTAATAATAGTATGATCTTCGTATTTCATATTTTCTCCAATAAAATCGTGCTTGACATGTTTCTTGATTTGATTCGATCTGGTGACTGCATTTTGTAAATGGAATACAAAACCCTTCTAACATGAGCGTAGGTCTGTTTACCCAACTTGTTTTCTTTCTTATTTGAAGTTGCGCACTTTGTATTTGTCGCATGTATTATATTATATTATATTTCATTACATATTTTGTAATTGGATTCATGGATCTGTAAAATAGTGTAAATAAATAAATAAATAAATATATAACTCTGGTTTCCTCCACAGAATACCACATATTACCGTTTGATGACTCTGAAGATGATGTTTCCCTGAACAATGTTATTCAGCTGCGAAGGTTAATACAAGCTGAACCGGACGTGATGGCAGTCAAAGAAGAGCAAGAGCTATTGCTAGAAACTAAAAACGGAAAAATGGCCACGCAAGGATATAGTTGCAGGGGATCATGTTATTATGACCTGGAATTCACGGAACTACCCTGGTCGGATAAAGTAACCCTCCCAAAAAGACAACATTGGCCCAAACATTTAATAAAAATAAGTTAGGTAGACAGACCTACGCTCATGTCAGAAGAGTTTTGCACTCAACTTCTGAGAAATGCAGTCACCAGCAACGAATAAAGTCAAGAAATATGTCAGAGAGATGTACACGTTTAATAGAAAATCCATTGTTTTTCTATTTTCAACGATCGCCATTTTGTTGCAAGGCAACAAAAATCACTCAAATCATGAATTCCCAAAAATATTAATCTTATAGATCTTATTTGAAAATTTCAAGAAGATCAAATCAAAACTACAGTGTCTGATTGGATGGAAAGTCCATAAAATATCAAAATCATGTGTTATTGTTGTTGTAATTGGAGAAATTCCAAATGGCTATATCTTCCGTGTATATAATTCAATTTTCGCCAAACTTACAAAGTTTTTTTTTGTGGTAGGGAGGTGAAAGCATAGAGTGTGGGATTCCCATACTCGCAAGAAGGCGATCGAACTACCCACTAAACACCTCTCCTGTCAACCTGAGAACCCAGCCTGGGACCGTTTGACACATTACTTCGAGCCAGATCTCGTTTTGTTACGCCGTGAGGTACCTTCAAGCTGGGGGATCGCTCTTCTAGCGGGCAGGAGGGGGGGGGGGGGGGGGGGTTAGAGGAAGTGCCAGAAAAGCGATCCCCCAGTGAATCCTTTTTATCTTTAAGGACTGCCCGAACATAATATGCCACCTGGTTCCATTTCTCAGCCGATTGGAGCATCACCGCGACTATATTATCCGAGGTGAACTCTCCCGTCTCCCCGTAGTGGTCCTTTTGCAGCCTGACCCATTTTATGCACGCAAAAAATGTGTTCCAGGCATTGTCTTCCTCCCCTGGGCAAAACCGACCTTCCCTTCGTGCAATTAACCCAAGACTGCTGCCTATCGTTGAGTGAGCGCTGTCTCTCCTCGTGGACAGCCATATCTCTCGCATCCCCGTTTTGGTGCAGGTAAATAGCGCCACGGTCTCTAGCAAGGAGGGCGACAGGTATCACGCCTGCAATAAATCTCACGGCCGAATCAGAGACTGTCGCATACGAAGATGCAATTCTCAGCGCTCCTCTTCTCTGTACATGTGCCAACCGTTTTGGGTATACCTCCTTACTGAGAGCATCGCCCCATACTTCTGCTCCGTACAGTAGCACTGACCCTACAGCACTCATCAAGAGGTGTCTTCTTGATGGACTAGGTCCCCCTACGTTGGCCATAAGTCGACTCAGACCCGATACTCCCGAAGCACCCTTCTCAGCCGTTGCCCTGGTTTGCTCAGAGAAACTCATCTTCGAGTCGATCAGTAGCCCCAGGTTCTTCACCGATGGCTTCGATTCGATCCGCAAGTCTCCAATACTGATCATCCTTACTCTAGGGACTCTCTTTTTTGTCAAGATGACCACTTCGGTTTTCTCCAGTGCTAAGCTGAACCCACGAGCAGTCATCCGGTCCCTCACTCGGCGCATTAGCATACCTAGCCTAAGTTGTACCTGTTCAACGGTGCGACCAGTGACCAGAGCCGCAACATCATCCACATAGCCGATTAAGCGCAACTTATCTGGGATCAATAGTCTAGCAGCCCGTCGTAAGACACATTCCATAGATCCGGACCAAGGATAGATCCCTGGGCAATACCCGATGTAATTTCCATCCTTCGTTGGCCCTGTGTCGTGTCGTAGAGCAGGCTCCGGTCCTTTAGGTAGTTCCAAAAAGTGGCAGTAGATATTCTGGAATTTGAAAAGAGTTTCCAGCGTATCCAGAATATCCACTAATCTAGCGGAATTGAAGGCGTTCCTGACGTCAAGTGTCACCAACAGAACGATCCGTCGCTTGGTGCGACTATATGCCTCTGCCGTCCGGACAGCGCTCACCACAATCGCATCAAGGGTAGAATGTCCTGCTCTGAAGCAATGCTACCGAGGAGATAGGTCCCCAGCAGCACGTAGTGAGTCTTCCCTCAATGAGTTTCTCTAGCACTTTCCAAGCCGTGTCTAGTATGCATAACGGGCAGTGTGCAGACGGCAATTCAGGATTTCCCTTCCCTTTGCTGATCAGCACGAGCCTCGTTACTATCCATCGTAACCGGAAAACCCCGTCCCGTAGGCAAGCGTGGAATATGCTGAGCAGCAAGTTAGGGCAATGGTGATAGACTAACCACAACACCTCAGCTGGAACACCATCTGGACCTGGAGCCTTCCTCGCTTTCAGCGAAAGGTCTGCCTCTTCCAGTTCCAGCTTTGTGAAGAGTCAACACTCGACTGCTGTTTCACCATGGACAGCGTCAACATGGATGGGATGGGCGGGGAAGAGTGCCTACTCTATCTCAACCATCTTTTCCGCATCACGTATACAAGGTTTTCGTAGGGCCCCAAGCTTTCACACAACTAGCTTGTAGCCAAGGCCCCACGGATCCTTATTTACATTGTCAACTAGATCTTGCCAGCAGCGAGCCTTGCTGTTAATGATCAATTTGCGAAGACATTTTCTGGCCGACTGATATGCTGCTACCCGGTTGCTTGCCTCGTCACGGTTCCGTGCTCGTTGAGCCTCAATCCGAAGCTTGTGACACTCCCTTCGCTTTTCAGCGATTTCAGTTAACCACCAGTACAAGGGGGCTTGCCGTGCGGGGTTTTTGACGGGGCATACAATTTTTGCAAGCAGTCGTAATGATGCTCATAGTTGAGTTGACCACGTCTTGCGCTGCCAGTTCTTCTGTCCCCTCCGAATCTCCCTGCAGCGGTGCACCCGCTGTTAGCACCTTGACGAACCTCTCAACGTACTAAGGACTCCAAGGCGGATGTCACTTCCGGTATGATTCTTTCACAGCCAATACGGTGGAAAGTCGACAAGTTTCCGGTGTTTAGTACGACAAGCGCCATCCTGGCCACCATTTCAAGGATCATTTTCCCCGTGGATGTGTTTGAGGCATACCCCATTCGATTGCTTTAGCAATGAAGTCACCCCCAACGAACACATTCCCATCTGCGTTCGAGACAACGCCCTCCAAAGTGTTGAGCTTGGCTTGGAAAGATGATATCGGTTCGTTCGGCGTTAGGCATACACTAAAGAAGGTGGTCCCTGAGCACTGAACCCACATAAAACCATCCCCACGTCCACAACTCTCCGCCTGGAAATCACTATCTCGAATCCATATGGCGGCAGTACCAGTTTCGTCAGGATACAATAATGCAGGACTTCTATCATAGTGTTGTTCACTCAGCAGCAAGAAGTCGGCTTTTATGTCCTTCGCAAACTGCTCAAGCAGATTTTGTGCATTTGAACTGCGGTGTAGGCTTAGCTACAAGATGTGGGTCATCAAAGTTCCGATTTTGCCTTGGCAAGGGCTTCGTGGAAAAGCCGGCATTTTCCCGATCCCAAGACATGTCCAAAATCATATCTTGGATTAGCATCCTTGCAAAGAATACAGTGTGCCTCCTTCGTATAATCTTTTCTTTTATATCCCATTTCACCACATTTGTAGCAAAGGGAATTCCTATCGGGTCCTTTGCATACTTGTGTGGTGTGACCATAACCAAGGCATTTGAAACATTGAAGAGGCGTTGCTCTTCGCCTTATCCTACAGACAACTCACCCTATTCGAACTTTGCTCTCGTTCAGAAATTGTTCACCGTTCTTTTCGGTCAAGTCAATCATGGCCATGTGTTGTCCCCTATGTTTAAGGAGCTTTTGTAGGACTACTTAAATATCGAACTCCGTTCAGTTTAAGGGTACTTATACGATTTTATTGGGGAAAATGTGAAATTCGAATATCATACTATTATTAACAAAGTTGAGTGAACTTTGACTTCTAAGTTATTTGTTATTATTGTACTCATAAACACCTACCTTCATAGTTTTTTTAAGATTTTACAAATCACAGGTGTGGTGAGGGACACAAATTTTTCGTGTATTTCCCCTCCCTGTGCACCCCCGAAGCAAAAAGTGTAAAATTAAGACCTGTTTTGAAAAGTTCTCATCAAGACCTTTCATTTGATAACCATATCAGCTACCTTTGATGAAATTTTTTTCGGGGGCCACTTCCCTATATGGGGGGACCCCCCTTAAATACCTTATAAAATTTGTTTGTAGTTGAACTTTGAAGAGAGCATCACTTTACACCTGCGTACAAAATTTGATGTTTCTAAGCTAAGTATATTAGTTTGCGAGAAAAATGTGACACAAGGACGGACGGACGGAAGGACAGATGGACAGACAGGACGCGATTTTAGTGGGGTTTTGTAAAATTAGTCGGCAACCTCGATGCTGTCTAGAGCCCTCGTCGTAGCACGTTGAACGTTTTCCAGAGTCCTGAGCCGCGTCCCCTTAAGGTGTCTCTTGATCTCGGGAAACAGAAAGAAGTCCGCTGGTGCCATATCCGGGCTGTAAGGAGGCTGTGGCAACGTTGCCCTCGACTGTTTGGTCAACTGCTCGGTGACGAGCAGGCAGGTGTGCGACGGAGCATTGTCGTGATGGAGGATCCACGAATCGGCAATCTCCGGACGGACTCGGCGAACCCGGGCGGTTAGTCGACGGAGCACCTCTCTGTAGTACTGGCCGTTTACAGTTTGGCCGGGTGGCACAAACTCCTTGTGAACAATGCCTTTCACGTCAAAGAAAGCAATGAGCATCGACTTCACCTTCGATTTGCTCATGCGTGCTTTTTACAGTCGTGGTAACGCCGGTGTGTGCCACTCCGAACTCTGCCGCTTCGTCTCAGGATCGTATTCGAAAACCTACGTCTCGTCTTCTGTAATAACGTAGTTAAAAAACTCTGGTTCGGTTGCTCGATCGTACGCTCCATTTTCACTCCGACGACGTAACTGAACACGCACTCCGCTCTCGCTCAATGCTATCTCTCCAAGCACTTGGAGGCAACTGCTGCAGCCCGGTTCCCTTTACCCAGACCCCCACCACCACTACAGCACCAGATACCGGTTAGAAGACGCTTTGACGGCGCGGGCAGGCTCAGTCCGGTTACTTATTATACATACCCTGTATAGCGCTTTATATGAAAATGCAGCAAAAAAATGGACAAAGTAACCCACTCTTACGGTACGTCTTGTATCGACAGATAACTTTCTTATGACGTATTCCAAAGCCAAATTGAATACCAATGGGCCCAACGTATCTCCTTGCTTTAGTCCAATATTTATGTCAAAGGCGCCACTGAGTTGATTATTAATGCAGAAGTGGGAGGTTATCGACACCATTTTCATTGTCTTAAGACGGACTGATTTTGCTGGGATACCAAAGGAAAGCATTATTTGGTACAGTTGTAGTGTTTTTTTTTAATATGTTAAATTGTCCGTAAAGAACTGCAGTGATGGACTGCTGCCTCAGCAAGCGAAGATTTTGGTGCTCGCCGGAATTGGCCTTATCTGAGGACGCGTGAATGGGCTTGCAGGCTAGCGTTGCGGCGTCATGGGAGTGGGTTTTGTCCCCAGCACAAGGGCCCAGTACATTCGCATACACGAATTACACGATAAAAAGGTAACGGTTCGACGGTGTCGAGGCCGAGGTAACCTACCGAAGGGAAGAACCATGAAAACCGCGACTGAACGGACTCGATTATCACGCGCAGGACGCGAGACAATTCCGTCCTTACTCCGGTCACATACGACCCCCACTAAGAGTGGGGCATCCAGGTGGAAGCGGTGCCCACTCGCACTCCCCCATCCGGATCAAGATCCATTGTAGACGTGGCCATTTACTTTCCATTTATATGAAGAATTCATATAAAAGCCATTTTTATGAACTTTTTCGTTAAATGAATAATAAAATGGTTCAGATTTACATTAAAGTGTTATGTGATTGAACAATATAAAACATTACCATAAATAAGAAACCTGTGTGAGGAGGCCAATCTACCCACTAAGAGCACCTGCAGCAACAATTGAAAAGGGGAGAGCTCACCCGATGGCTAGCTCAAAGTTCAAGCAAAATGGAAAAACCGAGTTTTTCTGTTTATCTTTTCATATTTTCTTTTCTTTCCCTTCTTTCACATTTGATTATTTTGTATAAAAAAATATGTAATTTTTATTGTAATTTTTTTATTTACTATGAAAATTTCAACCCATTAAAAAATATTTAGAGCGTTAAATATTACAAGAACCCATTTAATACAAGCAATATTTTAATTCCTATGATTAAAATTTAATGTTTTTATATATATAGATATTACTTACAAGAGCGGTTCCAAAAGTACCCGACCCGACAAAGAAAACAGTAGAAAATTGCGCAAATTTTTTTTATTTTTCAACATATTCTCCTTTCAGCTCGATACACTTTTCCCAACGATGTTCAATAGCTCCGATACCCGCTTTATAGTAGGAACCGTCAAGCTCCTCAAAATTGCTATTAACCACAGACTCTACCTCTTCATTGTTGGCAAATCTTTTGCCGCTGAGCCATTCGGAAAAAGAAAATAGTCCGAGGGAGCCAGATCTGGCAAATAGGGTGCATGAGGAAGCAATTCGAACTTCAACTCATTGATTCTAGCCATCGCAATGACGCACTTGTGGACTGGTGCGTTGTCGTGATGAAACAACACTTTCTTTTTCGTCGGATGAGGCCGTTTTTTCTTGATTTCATCACTCAAACGCAGCGATAAGGCTGCATAGTATGCGCCTTTGATTGTTTTTCCTTTTTTGAGATAATCAATAAATATTATTCCACGCGCATTCCAGAAAACGGATGCCATGACCTTGCCAGCTAACTGAACTGTCTTTGCTTTCTTTGCAGCCGGTTCTCCCTTTTCAGTCCACTGTTTTGACTGCTCCTTGGTCCCAGGTGTAAAATGATGGACCCATGTTTCGTCCATGTTTATGAATCGACGCAAAAACTCGGCTTTATTGCTGCGAAATATTGTCAAACACTCAATGGAAACATCGTTGCTGTTTGTGCTCCATTGTCAGCAAACGCGGCACCCATCTTGCGCACAGCTTTTTCATGTCAAAATTTTCGGTCAAAATGCGATGCACAGCACTTTTTGAAATGCCTGCCATGTCTGCTAACTCACTCACTTTTAGTCGAAGGTCATTCAATACCATTTTGTGGATTTTCTTCACATTTCCTGACGTAGTGACCTCACATGGTTGAACACTGACGTGTTCATCTTGGCAGCTCCTACGACCTCGCTTGAACTCAGCTACCCAATATTTGACCGTTGTAAACGAAGGAGCAGACTTCCCCAGAGTGGAATCCAACTCGGCTTTGATATCGGTTGGACTTAGACCTTTCAAATGAAATATTGTATCACATATCGATGTCCGATTTTATTCATATTTACAAATTCACTGAGAACGTTCACTTTAGATGTCTGTAAAAAAAATAATAATAAACGCGCCGTTATGAATTTTTCACATTAAGTTGTTGAAAGGTGGTATTGTCAATCGCTGTAATTGTTTTTTTAAAACTACCTGTATTCATAAGTCAGGCCGGGTACTTTTGGTACTGCCGAGTACATTAAATTGATTGCAAATATAAAAATGTGGAATTATTTAATTTTTCTTTATAAATATAATTATTGAGAAAAATAGGTACTTACCCACTCCTCCTACGAGCGCTCGTTGTTGGAGCGGGGTAAGGGACTTGCAAACTTGAACAAATTTTTTTTTCTTTATGCATTCGCAAATATAATTTTTAACTTAAATTACTTTTTATGGAATTGTTTGCAGCTACATATAAATGAGTTGCATATTTTGAATAATGAATAAATGATCCAATTTAAAAAAAAAAAAAAAAAGTTTAGCTAATATAATTTTTACTGTTAAAAAGACCACAGAAAATAGTATTGAATATGAATAAGACTTTATGGTTACTTTGGAAAGAAACACTCTCATATCGATAACCCATTGTCTTCCAGCAATAACGCACATTACACTCTTTGTTGTGTTCCTCGCACCGATTAACGATGTCACTGCTTAAAATGTTTATGTTTTGAAGCCAGGTGTAATCTTATTTTCACTACAGTCAACATGTTGCTTCGGACACACTCTTGAACTTCATATCATTTATTTTGCTATACGCACTCAATCGGAATTTGTTCGAGACGAGAAAATATTCTTCACTTATCACTTAGGCACATTCAAAGCAGCCCTGTCAAAACTGTGAATGAGTAGTGGTGGAAATCATTCAAAAACGATCCAATCAGATCAAAGATCTAACGATGACTTGGCCATATACAGAAAATGTAAGGTCAATCATCCCTGGCGATAGCTTCTAAAACAACAATGAGGAAACTACGCTCGATAGCTAGCTCATTTTTACGGACGAGCCCACCAACGCTGCGGGTCCCATACCCAGTAGAGAAGGAAAAAGAAAACCGAGTTAGGGTAGAACTCAACACTTTGTTTTTTTTTTTGTTTTTGTTGCTATAGACTCATTTCGAAACATACAAATTTAGTAAAGTGGGTATCTAACCCACTGAACTAAATTATAGAATCAACGTACAAATTATTTGTTTTTTTTAACGTCTTAATGTCTCCTACGTTCTACGCCTTAGAAGAAGAAATATACCATTGGAATTTCAATATTATAAGGAGTACATTTATAAAAGAGAGGTATTATCTTCAAATATGCAAGTTAATAAAAAAAAAATAAGGTACTCACCGCACTCCCTCGACGAGCACTCGTTGTTGGAATGTGGCGGTTCCTGACTCTGCTGATTTAGCTGAAGTTCATTTTATACTATATGTATGTATTTTAATGTTACATTATTCTATCATTGTAACTGTGTAGTGAAAGTAGGTTTAAAAATGTCAGCTGCCTCAGCGGAATGCGCTGGCAGGCTAGCGTTGCGGTATCACAGGGCGGGTTCTTTCCCCCTAGCACAAGTACCCACTACAAAAATATTTCGCATTCACGATTTAAGAAGTATAAAATATGCCGATCGACTGGTGTCGAGGCCGAGGTAACCTACTAAGGGTTGAAATTGCTTGTTCAGAGAACAAGTTGGGACGAGCAAAAACGGATGAGCTGACGGAGACTTCGTCATTAACGACGATCCTTACGGCCTACAAATAAGAGTGGGGTATCCAGATGGAGGTGGTGCCCCCTCGCATTCTTCCTACCGGATCAAAATCCTAACGTAGACGTGGCCATATATTTCACTTTTGAGTGGAAAACTCATACAAACATAATTTGCATGAACTATTCCATCAAAAGAGAAATATAAACGTGACCGATTTATGTTATAGAATTATATGATCGAATCACATAACCCTACACCATAAAAGGGCATGCGAGCGGAGGGCCACTCTAACAAAACGGTGGAGCGCGCCCGATGGCTAGCCCATACTACGCGAAACGCCTGCCATCGTTGCGGGTCCTATACCCGGTCAGACTTGACAGAATGGAAAGACCGACGGTTTAGTTTAACAATCTATCATTGTATTTTCTTTTTGTTTTAATTTTTTATACCAATGTGAAACAATCATACATGATTTTTTCTCTATGGCAATCAGCACAGCGATTTGTAATTCTTTACTATAAATTATTTAACAATAGGAAAAGAAAATCGATGTTAAAACAAAAATAAAAAAAGGAAAATGACACAATATATATATATATATATATATATATATATATATATATATATATATATATATATATAAACATAAATATAAAGAAGGTTTAAATGTACATATAAACAGACTGTATATGCGGTACAGCCAAAAACGCTAGCAGAAGCAGTAAATTTGTCCCTTCAGTTAGAACAAATCATATTTATAACGTTAAGAGGAAAAATGCAATTGTTCACCATCAAAACAGTATAAATTACAATTAAAATAGAGAAAATTATAATTCCAAACATTTTATTCAAAATCCTCAATTCAATAAAAGAGAAAATTTCAAATATAACTATACGCCACTAAATTTTGATCAAACACATAAAAATACCTTTAAAACCCAAAGACCAAATTACAACGAAGCCAGACAACATTATAATCATACAGAAGCAAACTACGTAAATACACAAAATGATAGAAGGCCGCAAATGAAGTTAATAATTTACAAATACAGGACGACGTTAAATTAAAACATTATCACATAAAACCAAAACATTTTTCGTATAGAAAATGTACTACAAACTTTGAATGCGAAAACCAAGTACCGATATATGAGATGAAATAATGGAAAGCAGTAGATATGAAGGAAAAAGAGATTGAAGAAGCTCTTGTGAAATCAAAAGAAGACACAACAGAAAAGGATAAGATTCTGAAAGCAGATGAAAACAAGACAGAAACCTATGATCTCTATGAAGGACTCTCAGAATTATTTCAAATTCAAAATTTAATTGATAATAATGAAAATCGTAAAATGAATATAAAAACGTGTACAATATTAAGAATCAACCTAAATTCAGAAACTTCGGATTTAATGCCTAAATTGAATACTGAAAATTAAGCAATCTTAAAGATAACACAAAGCATGACAAGCAAACGTACTTCTGAAAATACAAATAAAGAATCCTTATTTTCTCAAACAGAACCAGATATTTATATTCGTGACAATAAGTCCTTACCAAATAGTACCAATACGAAAAATGTCAAATATTTAACAGGGAAAAACAAACAATTTAATACAGATGAAGATAGAAGAAATAGACAAGTGATAAGATGCAGCGAAAATTCTATGAAATAAGTTTCAAATAAGGAGAAACTGTCATCAAAATCACCCAACAGAAAAAATATAATAAATTTAAAAACATTCACAACGTTCATGAAGAAAGATTTAAGTCGGAAAATAAGGTACCAATAAAAATGATAGGCACTCAACGAAATAATACTGAACAAATTAATACGAATATATCAAAATAAACACGTTCAAAACATGCAAATCAGCAAAGAGTATTTCTCAATCTTAAACAAAGTTACGATTGGAAAAGAAGAAAGAAATAGTAAAATCTACAATTAAAAGTGTGTCTTATCTCTTGAAAATGAAAAGTCCATATTATAAAGGAATAAGGCACTATAGCCGACATAATGAAATCCATTGGAATTCCCACAACATCCATTATATACTCCTTATAAATATTTGATAACTACGTTTAAATTTTCACAAAAAAATAGAGTTTAGATTTTGAAATTTTGAATTTAAATTAGTTTTGAATTAAACTTAATATAAATTTTGAATTTAACTTAATTTTGAATTAAAACAAACATAAACGTTTAATTCGACTTAATACTTTTTCACTTTTCAAATAAGAAGACTAATACTAGTTTTGTATAAGAACAATATCAAAAATTACAAAAACCTTGTTACAAAACAAAAAAAAAAAGTTAATATAAACGCTATAATATTGATTATTCACCAAAATTATATATAAGATTAAATGTACAAAAAGAATGCAACAAAAACAATTTAATCAATAGCAACGAAAAGATTTATCGGACAAAAAACGGTATTACTAGTACAGCAGAGAAACCATATAAATGAAAAATAGAATTCTACTTTATAAATAAATTAAAATACTTTGAAACGAAAATCACATAAAAATGTAATAGGCAAGAAATAATGTGCTTAAATGATTTTTTCATTATTAAAACAGATGTAACGTTGATTTATAAAAAAAACCAAAAACAAAACAAAAATGAGATAAAATAATGAAAAGAAAACAATCAGTATACAAACATTTTAAAATTAAATCATTTTGAAAATTTTTACTTAGCGGCCAGGGTGTAGTGATCTCCATATTCATAATTCAGACAATGCAGTAAAGTTAGCAAATATTTGAATATGGCCGAATCTATTACATTTTTGTTCTAGTACATTTAACATCTAGCAATGGCGTTTTTATAAGCAATATAAATATTAAGTACCTCTAGCTTGTAAGCAATTAGGTTATATTAAGTTCTATATGTACAGTTAGGTTAAAATAGTATTTAAGTGGAAGCGAATTGAATAAAACTCTTTTTCATTCTCGATACGCTGGTGGTTGCGTGGGAATATCCTATGCTAAGGGCGTGCAAACTCTCGCATAGGATTAACTTATTAGGGTGGATGCAGACTGGAAGGCGTTCCACGCTTGTGTCGGCATTCTACAAATTTAATATTGTACAGTTTGTAAGAATCCTCGTTGCAGGTAACAAGCTGGAAGGCGTCCAACGCTTGTGCTTGTTTCCTTAAGTCAGAAAGCGTATCACCTCATGGCGGTCCTGTATATTATTAGATAGCGATCCTTGACATTATTACATAATGATACGCAAGGATCGCCATGTAATGAAATAAATATTAAAACGCTTTTAACCTAAGGAAACAAGCACAAGCGTTGGACGCATTTCAGCTTGTTTCCTGCAAGGTGGATTTTAATAAATGATACTTTTATTATTTTGTAGAGTGCAGACACAGGCGTGGAACGCCTTCCAGTCTGCATCTACCCTAACTAGATAACCCCATGCGAGCGTTTGCACGCTCTAAGCAAAGGAATATTCCCACGCAAGTAAAAGACAACGTATAGAGAATGAAAGAGAGTTTTATTCAATTCGCTTCCACTTAAATACTATTTTAACTTAACTATATCTATAATCTAATTGCTTACAAACTATACTTAATATTTATATTGCTTATAAAATAAGGGCACTGCCAGATTTTAAATGTACTAGAACAAAAATGTACTTGAGTCGGCCAAATTCAAATATTTGCTACCTTTACATCATTGTTTGAATTATGAATATGAAGATCACTACAATATAAAAAAACTTAAAAGAAAAAAAACGGGTACTCACCATCATCTACGCCGGGCGTCCGCTGGTGATGTGATGATATAATTACTAAAAAGGGTGAGAAAATTCCAAATCACAAGTTGCACTGTATATAAATTTAAATTCTTTAATCCAGTATGATATCGAGAAAAGCTACTTTGGGTCTATTATGTAAACACGTGGTTTTCTAAAGTTCACCAGAAACCAAAACTAAGCTCCTCAACCGATTCGTTTACTATGAGATAATAGCAATTAGCTGTTGTGCGTGATATCCGTATCCAGACACGGTTTGTTGCAAATACGCCACCTCGTTACTATCGTGGTCAATTTTTTCAAGACATAATAATTGTAGCAATAATGCGGATCTACATACATTTGTATGACCAATATGGAAATCAATTGCCAGAATAACATCAATCACAGCAACAAAACGACACAACGACTCACCTCGTAATTCAAAAGAAGCTTTTTCGCGCGATCACGTCATTCAGTGAGATATTCTACATACGACCGCTTGCAGGCGAGTTGCGAGTTATGTCAACTAAGAAGCAACTAAAGTAACGGTAAATCGCAAAGATACCACAAATAACACGTCCCAAACACATGAAAAAAGAAAACAATTGGAAACGAGTTTTTTCTTCTTCCTTTCTTATTGCCGCTATGAAGTGCACTTGTAGCAATAATTGCACTCAAATCCAATCAGATGATCATTTTCCCAAAACCAAGACATATAATAGCACTTTTCACGGTCCTCGCACGCATTTGATGGTTAATTTGCATACAAAAAGTTAAAGTGCATTACTTGGGTCAAAGTGGCACGCACCGAACAATTGCACAATGTTGGCGGAACGGATCGAATAGTCCACGTCATGGAAGTCTAACTATCGCTCTCATTAGTTTTACACAAATTCTTCACTTCAAGTAGTCCTGATGTTCGCACGATTGGCTTTAAAAAATTTCTACCTTTCCACTTTTCTTGTTCAGCTTACAACTACACCACTCAACCCAATTCGAAGATTCTTGCTCTAGTTCACAACGGTGTAAAACTGCCCAAACCCATATCATATCATCCATACACGTCCTAACTGAACTCGGAAAATCGAGGAAAACATTGCAATAAAATCAAGCCAGCTGGCAGGAAAAGCACCGACACAAATACAAAAGTGCAAAGCAAATGTGTATGCGAAACGAAATGGCGAATTCACACATGCTTGTTCACTTTTAAAATCGGGGATATCTACTTTCACGATCCGCGACAAATAGCCTGTTTTCCGGAAAAAGTTCTTATCTACATTTGCCGTGCATACAATTCGACTTAAGATTTTTGAGTTTCGGATCCTCAATTAAGCTCTCATGCTACGATGTTCTTGTGTCTGACAACTCGTTCCGCCGTACTTCCCATTTCGCGATTCTCATTCAACTCCTCGATCCGTCTCCAAAACTTGTCTTTCTTTCATGCCGTGCATACGGTGAAACCTCAGCTGACTCCATCAGCCCTGTTCAATCCTCTTCCGTGATATAATACACCGTTGAGGAGTATTACATCAGCGTTCCCAAAATCCGGAATTTTACATGCAGATTTGAAATTTTTTTTAAAACAAAATTTAATTACAGTAGAGAAAATTGAAATGAAGTAAGAAAATTTGGAATGTAGTAAAGAAATTTAAAAGAGGTACAGGAGATATAAATGGGGTGAAAAAATTTAAAAGAAGTGAAGAAATTTTACCTTTAGTAAAGAAATGAAAATGTTAAATTGTTACAAAAGTTAAATCTCATTACGAATAAAATTAAAGGGAGACATTTAAATTTTAATATAAAGGAAAATTGATATAAAATAACATTTGATAAGGTTAATAAAACGAAAAAGCTTCCTACAAAAATATGTTTGCAAATAAAATCAATTACATATTTTTTCAAATCTGCCACAAAATTCCGAGTAGGAGATAGGAAGGTTTTCGAGCAGGTTGATTGTGTGACTGCTCGATTAATACAACTGACCCTTAATAAGAGACATCAACTTCCAAACGGTTGAATTAAATTTCCATTACTTTTAATTGCTTTTTTCTTCTTCTTTGTAGCACTACAGCTCCTCTCAGGCCTTCGCTTTCAGCAAATATCGCCTCCAACTGTCTGGGTCCATTGACCACGTCGCCCAATTTTAAAATCCGAGCAGCGATGAACTGTCCTCGTTGACCGAGCAGATCAATCCAATCAAATAACTTGGTTGGGATTCGACTTATACTCGTATCATGCACAACTAAGATTACTTACATAAAAAGTTCCGTCCACTTCTAACCAAACGAACTGTTCGCCGGTAGCCACAAAACAACGTAATATAAAATCGGTTCAGTCGGAGTAAAACTTGCGTCGCAGTAGAGTTTCTCAATTTCGCACTTTAAATATCAATTTATACCTGCACAATTACACGTCTCGGATACGGAAAAGAAGTTCTTTCGTAATGCAGCTCCTCGACAACTACTTAAAGTTATCACACAAAGAGCAATAGTTTTCACTATGAAAGGGCGCAAAAAAGTGCAACTCTGTGTGTAGATGCTGAGCCACGATTTGTTTGGCCTTCCAACGAGACAACCGTTAAATTTATGTTTATATTTTCACTGTATTAATTCAGAGATTTCTTCTTGATTTCTTTTTTTTTTTTGCTATTACTTACCACTTTTTGTTTTTTAATAAATTATTGTTTTTTAATTTTTGCGACAAATTTAGTCAAACAATCAAAAAACTTTTTGCAATGTGATCAGTTCTTTCTATCTTCCAGTTGCAGATAAATCCGGCCCAGCTAATCTCCAACGATTTTAGTTAATCCATAATCACCTCGCACGTTGCCGATCAATCATATTAAACTGGTAATCGTGCACAATAATGGTCTATGCAGATGCTGAGAGTGAACGATTTTTACCGATAGATACGATTCAAAAAGCAAAACGTGAAATTCCTGTCACAACGATGTGTACACGGCATCGAACGCAGTTGAATGTTTATTTCTATACAGGCTAGAACTTAATGCAAATCAAATATGTCGAACAAACTTGCTGCGCTGACCAAATCAAATAGAAATTTCACAAACGAAATTGAATATCCACCACTATAACATTTGAAGCGCCAACCGCAAACAAAGCCTGCCAACAGCCTCGGTGGGCTTTCACTCGATCCTCTCGCGTAGCGAATCTTCCAACTTTTAGCACGCAATGTGCGCTCTATTGCGAATCCCCCTGTGCTAGCGATGAAACGGCGTTGTCATCGCACTCGTCTTGGTTTGTTTCCTACTTTTGCATTAAGCAGCGGTGGTTGTTGGGTTGCAACTAACGCTGTGGATTCCTCGTTCTGGTTGTTGTTCGACTTCTTCTTCGTAGCCCTACAGCCCTTTTCGGGCCCTCGCTTAGAGATAGTTAGAGTATCTCATTGTCATGATCAAATGCATCGGCACCCCACAAGGTGATATGATTATTATCACGCTTTGGCCGTATGTCCGTCCTACCAGCTGCGATACGTTCTGATTTTAAACCAGCAAGTATCATAACCAAAACTGACGATAGATACAAGCCATATGGCAGCAGCGCTTACTACCCCTCACATGACCATTAGTAGGCCGACTTTGCTGGCTAACTTACATGGCGTTATATGAAGAATTATGGAGGTGCCAACAAAAATTCGAGGTTTTGTACGGTTTAGAGACGGATTTCTACAGTGAAATCCAGATGATCCGTGGAGAACACAATAGCGCTCCTAGTGAAGTGAAAATTATTTCAGTTCTTATACCCGTTTAGTTTTTATCGCCTTCCAAAGTGAATTTATAGGAGGTTGTTTACATATCAACGCTGAGCTATCAGTCGGAGGTGCAAAACGTGTGCTTCATTCGCTCGTCTTGGAAAGTTTAGGAGCACAATGGGCTATACAAGGTGAATTTATAGCATGCACGGAATGCGTTCGGCACGTTTTTTATTCGGAAAATAGTATATATGGCGAAATATAAGCATTTGCTAATGCCGCGGTTGGGTGACAGCTACCGGAAGCTTGTCCATAGTAGGCCGACTAATACATATGCAAATTGCTACCATATGGCTTGTATCTATCGTCAGTTTTGATCATAACCGAATAGGCGTATAAGTCCCTCCGAAGAACCACTCGAACTAAATCTCGTTGACGCCAACGAAACTTGAACCAGAGACCTTCGGCTTACTTCTTGTTAAGTTTACGGAAAAGTGTTAATGATATAAACTGTACAACGTTTCCCATGTGTGTTAGGTTTAGTTTCTAATGTATGGCAACTCTGCTCTAAAGTGTAGTATTTGTAACGTGCTATGACATGTGTGTTTCTTCTATTCACGTCGACTGACTAAAGTAAATGCCAGTTCCTCTTTAGTTTTCGTTCGAGTTTTATTTCACGAATTTAAATCATCTCAGACGCCCAATGCTTTGCGCGCTCACGCACGCGCCACATGGTTCGATTTGTCAACCGATCTTTGCATTTCTCCAATTAAACTATGCGGAAAGAACGGTCATATTTCGCTGAAGAAGGCGTTGTGCTACCTGCCTCATGTCTTGCAAGGAAAAAGTGTTTGGTAAGCGTCATCTTCCTCTCCTGCGGAAAATATGCAGTCATTAGAAGATGGCTTCCCAATCTTACCCATAGAAGACTGAAGACAACTATGCCCATTCAAAAGCTAGTTCAGATATAAGTCAGTCCCACAAGCGTTTGGTTGAGCCATGATTTCAGAACGCGGCCCATCTTCCCATCGTGTCGTTCACTCAGGATTGTTGCCATCGTGAGTAAATGTTTTCCTATCGCAATCACTTTTACACAAATAAATAAGCAATTAGAAAATAAAATACTCCCAGTTTGACCTGACCCACTTTAGGCTGCAAGAAATTAACAATGTAAACAATAATTCGAAAATGTACCACTTGATAGCCCACCCTACAGGTAAAACGCGTTAAGAGTTACATATATTGTATCCTATTCTAAATAATTACCTTGCACTGAGCAATTTTAAAGGATTAAATTGCATTTTTTTTTCTTATCTACAGTAAGTGAAAATAATGTCCAAAGTCAAATAAGCTTATTTGAAAAAAGTTCTATGAGCAATTGAAACGACTTCTATTAAAAAATATTTAGATCTATTCAAAAATCAATCGCTTTATTATTTTTATAATTTTGAGCCTCATGGGACTTTTGGTTGGATTATTATTGACAATAAAAGATTAATAGATAGTCCTTCTATGTCTTACCAGCAATATTCAGAAAACGTATACACCTACTTATTGCGAAAACATTGACAACCTGATCCACATCTACAATTAGGTCCGCATCCTTGAGATGTACATTGACACCCTGCAAGTACAGTGAAGATGACAAACTGATTAAAATGAGCAATTTAGTATATACGTAATTATATTAATAATTTATTTGGTTTTCACTACGAAAAGATTGTTGAAACAATAAGCTGCGTATTGGGGTTTTTCAGTATGAATGCTAAAGGTGAAAACTCATTAGGTCGTAAATATTATCTGAAAATCTTGATAAATGATGTACATCCTACAATCTGTGTACAAAGTATCTGAATTATCCACTCGGATCATTCATGACTGAATCTTCTACAACTAAATTCACAAATCATCATAATCGATCACTTCTCCTAAATTTTCAAGTGCACATTCTCTACTTGATTGCAGTATTTGTGGGGAATTCAAACTTACCTGATCCGCATCCTGGGCATGCCATTGTCACTTTGTTGGATCACTTGGAATCGCTCTATAAAAATTCTATGAAGTAATTTGATACCACTCACTATGGTAAGTTCAAGCAAGTTCAAGTATAAGATTTCTAATGTCGGTTAACCTCCCGTATATTCATAATTTATATTGTTGAATGAAGCAATCCAGCATCTAGAATGTTTGTAACAGGTAACGTGTGCAAATGCGCCCTGTAGTTCGTAGAAACAATTAATATGAACAGATGATTCAATTGAATTCATTATTGGGCATCTGTGATCTTAATTGAATGCTGATTTTGAACTATTGTAACTATTACCGAAACATATTTCAGCTAAGTTTACTTAACTGTTTAGAAAATTCTAAGTATTCTTTTCTGTAATTTTCCAGTATAATTTTAATGAGTTTAAAAATGTTTTAATGGTTGATTGGTAAAGCATTATGATTCATATGAGTCAATGACTTTCTCAACAAATCTTCTCAAAATCCTGTGATAGCTTTTATATATAAAATATAATATATCTCATATATGCAGTTTTCTCGGAGAGTTTCTTCTTTGTGGCTAGAAAAAAAGATGTATAGTACAAGTGACAAATACACTTCATATGCTCAAAATTTTGTTAATATAGTAATGTCCAGATTTATTATTTTACATCCCCGTATTAGTAAAGTATCTATTCTAATTACAATTACGAGTATACCCGATAAAAAGTTGAGTATTCTACCGTATCTTAATCATGCAAGCAATAAAGAAGATAAGAAGTTACGCGCATCAACCGTTGAGTAATTCTCGTGTGAAATTGATATTTTACCGTGTGCACAATTTTGCACTTACAAATGCTCAATTTGGACGTCTGCAAAATGTTGTGCTCATCAAGTATCATCATCTTAGGTATAAATATGAACGAACCACCCGAGAAAGAATCAAATTGAAAACTACACTTATTTACTATCTTTTCCAATATTTGAAAATTTAGCAAAACATACATTTTCTAATATGGCATGCAAAGGATGTAAACCAGGTGATCAACATAATCCTAAGTTTTTTAATTCTAATTCAAAATATCTCATTTATTTCAGAATGCAGTTGCACATCTGAAAAGTGTGGCAATAACTGTAAATGTGACGACTGCTGTTGCTGTCCTTGTAAAACTTCACCAAAGGAATGCTGCCAGTAAATTAAGAGTAGTTGACAAAATGTAAAAAGTTCAACAACAATAAAACCACGCACATTTTATATCGCTTGTTTAAGTTTTTCCTTTAAGGATCGTATTGTTAGTTTGCTGTTGGGCCGAAATTAGCTAGGTGGATCATTGAATTCAGGTACCCATTCTTGGGATTTACACATGATTTATGCACTTCATAGTCCGGATGTCTTTCCCACTTAATTTTGGTCGGAAATATGCTATTTGCTGGTTTACTCATTAAGTTGGTGCAGCGTCGGAATCGATCAGTCTCACCATGCTTCAGTTTGAGCCAGGACCTTAGATCGTTGGTGAGTTATGTGGTCCATCTCCCTTTTATTCCGTTCATCAACGATTCATGCCAATCTTCGAGAGAGCAGTATCTCTCGAGGTGAGCGTTCCTTTCAACTCCGCCGTAGACGGTCTCAAGTCCATTTGAGAAAGGAGGAGGGAACCCCTTGTAATGATTTTCAGCCTTTTTAGGTCCGAACGCGGAACCGACCTCTCATCGGTTCTAGACGTTAAGTCTGAGTAGTGCCAACGGATGGTACCAACCGGTCAACCAATCCGTGCACCGTAACCCATTCACGCGGTGGCTGCTTGTCGGCCAGCTAGTTCGGAGAGGATTTCGGTCGCGGGTCTCCGAATGGGTTACGCTCATTTACATATTTTCAGCCACCTGTACACGCCCGTTTTCAAAACGCGTTACAAAACAAAACCATACGGAGAAGAAACCTATTCTACGTTACTCCGTATTTCTTCCTTAACCAGTCAAAAGTACAAAAGCTAATTTTTATTTCGCGTTCCCGAATTTCCGACGCGGTACCGAAAAGTATACTACTTTAACTCATCCCGACGAAAGCTACTCTAATGAAACGACAAAACAACAAAGGTACCGCGTACCGCGCACGACGCGAAACCGACCTCAGCGGATTTTTCTAAACCCTACCCTCGCGACGGCATACCTACCCTGCACTTCCCTTCCCGCTGAAAAAAGAAGAACCACTGAAAAGGAAAGTCCGTTTGTTTGTTAGCAATTCATTTTTAATTTTCTAAAATTATAGAAATACATTCCTATAACTATATATGACAACCAAGAAATATCTTTCTCTTTTTTTTCATAGAACCAAACTCAGAAAGAAAATATTAAATAAAAGTGATTGAAAAATCAGTAAAATGTTTGTGTAAATATGAAGTGTAGTATGATTAAACTAAATTGAGGAAACGTATGTAAATTGTGTTTTTTTTCCTCTTTTGCTTCTTATGTAATTGATTTTTAAAATAACCTCGATTTCGTTTTGAACATTTTCTATGTATAAATGTTAAATAATCATATCGGGGATAATACTACATTGCATCAAAGTGAGCAGATTAAGAGAGTAAAAGTTTCGAGTGAGACAAAACATTGTTCCGATTAAATTTTAACCTAAGTCTACAAAATCATTCCTTATCAAAAAGTCGATTAGAACGATGGGATTATGTATCGAGTTGACAATCCACTTTTAGTATAATATACTCATTTTAAAATACTCGTATTCGTATTCTTGTACGCTATTATGTTCTAAAAAATACCTATTGTGTTTAATCGTACGATAAAAATAGTAATGACGTAGTCATTTACATGAAAATGGATGTAGCTAAAACAAAACTATCTTGCAGCTACATGAAACCATAAAATAAAACAAGTTTTTATTTTATGCTTTTGGTTTTACATAACTTGTTGTTCTTTTTAAGGATTTGTATTTGTTTTTGTCGTTCTACGACTAATTTGAAATAATACGCTAGTGCACATGGTTATTTAATTAAATGATACTACTGTACTCATTAGATATTTATATATACTTCTATATAAATTTGTATTTCTTTTTTTTCATGCGAGTTTGTACTGTTTCAACACAACATATGTACACCACTTGCATTCCTTCCACAAAACTTCAATGCCCATATACTTTTGCTATACAGTTCACAAACACAAAACAACACGCAACGGTGTGTTTAATTAAACATGACATTAAACCGTGGACTTCCATTCAGTGATTTTTATGTATTTACTAGATACTTAACGCGCAAAATACGAGATAATTCGATAGCATATAAATCCATTGAACCTTTAATGATTATTCAAAACTTCGATTAAATGATGTATTCTAAATTAATTCATATTGTATACGACAGGCACCAGGCCTTGTGTTGCTAAAAATGTTTGCGTTAGAAAACTAGAATAGGATAGATTTTCTACTTAAATAAACGATGCTCCGGGGCAGGAAGAATAAATACTTTCTTAGGCATCGATCTTTGAACTAATTGGCACAGCCAAGACCGAGGGAGCTCATCATGACCTGGATCTGATTGAGTATTGAATTCTAGATTGGGTTCTGGTAAGTTTTGCCATCATACTTTCACCGGGTATAAGTTGTCGATCGTTTCTTGTTCCGATTGTGAGAAAATTGATATATAAGCTGCTCTATGGAATAATATACATTCAGGAGCAGTCCTTCGATTTCGATGCCACTGATGATAAATCAGGATTCATTTTCTTGCTTACTTTTATATTTACGTTTTCATTGCGAGCCACAAACTCCGCCAATTGGTCAACTATCTCGTGTAATTACTTAACCCGTCCTTGACGAACGTTTTCACGATGAATCTTATCGTTTGCGGTTTCCTTGGTTTCATCTCTTGATTGAGCTAAATCTTGTTTCGGGGCCTTCAACTGATCGTGAAGTCTTTCATTCCACTCGGCTAATACACGGCGGTCCTCCACGGGATTCTTAATAAGTTCACCTGTAACTAAATCACGAGAAATATCTTCCCCAGAATCACCATTTGTAAGCTCTCCGTCGTTTTCATTTTCTTTTTGTTTGTTAAAGAATTCTAATTAGCTGCTTACATCTTTCGCCTACATGTGTCAATTTCATTTCTGTATTTTTATCTTAATTTTCTTATTTGTAGTTTTCTCTCACACATTCAATATCACTTGTTTAAATGTTTGATTTGGAGAAGCTTACACGTAAATGATTGGATTCAGATAGTTGATGATTGTGCATTTTAATGAGAGCTAAAACAGCACCTTCTACGGATGCAAGTTGGATTAGTGCCATTTTGCGGTCTTTCGGGAAAAATTTAAAGCCTTTGACTTCGAAGCCATTCTTAGTGAACGCTTCTTTAATATCTTCTTCGGAACAGGATGATGGAATGTTGCTTAAATGCAATGTTGCTGATGGTGGATAGATATTTTGATAGTTTTTGCGAGACAAAGGAAATTGTGCATTGTTTTATATTTTGGCCAGCACACTTTGTCGGACAAACTGCGAATGTCACTCGAAGGATGCACACAAATAGGAAAATCCGCCAACATTGGATAAGTAGACTAATGGAGCACTTTCTTCACTATTATTTATTAGATTTTAAGTAGAAAATTTTGCGGGAACACACCCGAGACATCACAATGCCCGCACTTTTTAGGTTATCTCCGAATGACACTGCTAACCAGTTTCCACTTTTCTATCTATTCGATGTTTTGATGGCAACTGTGGGCGGCATTGCCAGATAGATATGCCTCGAAATGTATCGGTGTTTAATGTATTTTATGGAAAAAAAAATATTTTCTGCGCGATGATATCCGCACGAAAGATGAAGTCCGCTTGCACTTCGAAGTCATACCTATCTGGCCGGTTGCCAGGGTTCGGGATCGGAATCACTTCGATTCCCGGGCGTAGGCGTCACATTACACATCCTCCCCCCCCCCCCCCCCCAAAATCCAAGTAACTCCGATCCCGCCTCCTATGTAAAAGGTCTTGGTTAGGGCCGTGGCGGGTCGAAGGTCGATTTCGAGGAAGGAATAGGCTACAACAATTTCAGTGAAGACTCGATAGTGGCTATACAGTAGGGAGTCAGGTGTTACTCGGAGGTCTTCGTCCAGGCAGAGATTTAGGTAAGCCCTGGTTTTTTCTTTTCGCGTGAAATAGTTGCACTTCATCGTCGAAGGTCTTTTGCATGGTAAATTCCCAGGGTTCTACCAGCCATGTGTGGGGCTTATTACTTGTAGGACTCGACACTTCACGAATTTCTTGTCTAGTTTGGCATTGTAATGTCGGGTGGCATCGCTCTGCCGGAAGTTTCGACGATATATTTCGTCGCCTGCCTTAAAGCCAGAGGGATGGGATCGCAAGTTGTACTGCTCCTCCCCCATCCGTCTACTTTCTTCAATCTTCTCCCGCAGATGAGCTCGCAGAAGTTGGAGCTTTTCGTGCGGTTCCAGAACCACGATTGGGTCCTCTAGCGATTTCAGCTGCCGCAATAGCAGGTAAGCGCTTCCATGACGGATCATGTACTGGCCGAACAATGCGAAATACGGCGAAATGCCGGTAGTGGCGTGGTACGACGAGCGCAGAGCACTAGTGATGGCGGACAACTTGCGATCCCAGTCCTTCTGATTCGGGTGGACATAGGCGCGAATGGCCGCTATGAGCGTACGGTTCAGTCGTTCGGATGCGTTGGCTTGTGGTGAATAGACGGCGGTTCGTTGGTGAATGATGCCGTATTTGGACATTCGATCTCGGAACTTGCTTGAGGTGAACTGGACCCCGTTGTCGGAGACAAGTTTCTCTGGAACTCCAAACATATGAAAGACTCGGTTCTCCAAGAAGCTGAGTATAGGTCCAGTGTGCATGTTACGTAGCGGTTCTATGATAGGGAATTTAGAGAGCTGGTCCAGGACCACGACAGCTCCCGTGTGACCAGAAGCAGATCGAGGGTAAGGACCGATAAGATCAATGTATAAGCACTGGAACACGCGTTCGGGGACCTCAACCTTACCCATGGGAGGCCGAAGAATGGTGTTGGGCGCATTAGTGCACTTGCATAGCTCACAGGAGGCTACGTACGCTTTTATCTGTTGTGCCATCTAAGTCCAAAAGAAACAGGTTTTCAACCGCCTAAGTGTACGACCGTATCCGCCGTGCGCACTTGATGGGTGGTCATGAGCCCGTCCGATAAGGTCAGCGGTTAATTCTTCGGGCACCCACAACTTCCACTGTTCTTCTTCTTGTATGGGGTCTCCGGATGCGTGTCCCATCCGCTTATAAATAAATCCATCCGTCAACCGCAGTTCAGGAAGCTGGGACAGTTGATTCTGGATAGTGTGAATCAGTTGGGTGTAGCTGGCTGACTTGGAGGCAGGATGGTCCAGATCGATCAATTGGGGACTGTCGTCCTCCTGGACCAACTCGGCTCCTTCAGGAGCGAACATTCTGGATAGGGTGTCAGGGACTACATGCTGGCTTCCTTTTCGGTGGCGAATTGTGAAGTCAAATGCCTGTAATTTCCGTACCCACCTGGCCAATCTGCCGTTGAGATCAGTCTGGCTCATTAGCCATTTCAGAGAAGCGTGGTCCGTAACGATTTCAAAGGTGTGTCCCTCCACATAGGCACTGCCAACACCGCAGCTAGACATTCCTGCTCGGAGACCGTGTAATTTCGCTGGGCTGGGTTCAACTTGTCAGACATGAAGGCTGTAGGTCTCTCCTCGCCGTCTTGTGCGACCTGGACTAAGACTGCTCCCACCCCATGTTGACTCGCGTCACAATGGATTGAGAACGGTTTGTCAAAGTCCGGGCTGTGCAGTACGGGGGTGGTAGTCAGACTCTTCTTTAGCTCTTCAAAGGCTCGCAAGCTGGGCTCTTCCCAGACGAATTTACGTCCCTTACGCAGCATGTCGGTCAAAGGAGTGGTAATGGTGGCATAGTCACGTACAAAACGCTGGTACCATCCGCATAAGCCTAAGAATCGGCGTAATTGCTTGGTGGTCTTGGGTAATGGAAAAACGTCAATCGCTTGAGTCTTGTCCGGATCGTTCTTGATATGGCCATGCCCAATGATGTGACCTAAATACTTCCACGAACTGACTCTTCTGTATGTTGATGGATAACCTTGCCCTCCGTATGTGCAGAGCCACCTCCTGAAGCAGGTCGATGTGTTCGTTAAAGGTCTCGGTTATAAGCAGCAGATCATCCAAGTAAACGAAAACTTGGTGCCGCAAATGAGGTGGTATCACCTTATCCATAAGGCGCGTCATTGTTTGGGGGGCATTGCACAATCCGAATGGCATGGTCACGAATTGATACAGGGGCCGACCGGGGACTGTGAAGGCTGTTTTCTCCTTTGAACCAGGGTCTAAAGGAATTTGCCAGAAGGCGTCCTTGAGGTCTAAGCTCGTGATGAAGTGGGCTTTAGGCAACCGACTCAAAATGCCTTCAATCAACGGTAGAGGGTATGCGTCCTTGACCGTGACGGCGTTCAAGCGTCTGGCATCTAAGCATAACCGGACCTTGTTCGGCTTGACAACTAAGGTGACTGGGGAAGCCCACGCGCTCTGTGATTCTTCGATTACGCCTAATGCTAGCATTCGATCCACTTCGGCATATAACGACTTTTCCTTCGCCGGAGATATGGCAAAATGTCTCTGTTTTATGGGTTTAGCATCCCCCACATCTATAGTGTGGAACACCAGTGCAGTCCGCCCGAGACCTTCCTTCTCATGCGATGGAAAAGCCGATATAGCCGAGTCAAGACGCAGTTGCTGATTTACATCCAGTGTATGTCGTAATAAGTGAGTGGGTTGAGATTGGTCAGGAACTGTGGTGACGGACTCCAGGGTTGTACCGGAAAACAGTGCCGGGGCCAAGTTAAATTTTCGAACGAAATCCACTCCTAGATAAAGATTCTGGGTTAATTGAGGTATGATGTAAAATTCCAGAGGTTTAGTTACTCCTTTAAAGGTGACATCCGTCGTAATTTTTCCCACTACAGAGTGACGAGTTCCGTCCGCCGTACTTAACCAGGAGGTGAAATGACGGATTTGGTCCGCGTGCATTGACAGTACCTCCCCTGCAAACTCGGCGGATATGCAATTCACACTGGCTCCCGTATCGACTAAGCCTGACACTCGTTTTTGCAGGAGGTGTACTGATGCATATGGCCGAACGTCATCCCTCAATAATTCGTCTAAGTCGAGACCCGCGACCGAAATCCTCTCCGAACTAGCTGGCCGACAAGCAGCCACCGCGTGAATGGGTTACGGTGCACGGATTGGTTGACCGGTTGGTACCATTCGTTGGCACTACTCAGACTTAACGTCTAGAACCGAGGAGAGGTCGGTTCCGCGTTCGGACCTAAAAAGGTTGAAAATCATTACAAATGGCGCCCAACGTGGGGCCTAAAACATCCTAAGGGGGAAAGAACTTCGCGTCTTCTGACGAGTTGGTCCTTTACGGAGGATGTAAAGTACTCTGGTATTCGAGTCCCACTATCAGGAGCAGTGGAGTTGTGTGATACACTCTAGCAGTCGCTTCACGTGAGTTGTAGCTTCCGCTCTCCTTTGTTTGATTTTGTTTTCGCGACAGAACCCTTCCGATGTGTTGTCCCAGGCTAACCCCTGTAAGGACCTTCTATTTTCTTGATGGAACTGCCAGCCTGATGGGTTTACCTATCAGCATGGACTCTCAAGAAAATAGAAGGCTACCTTGCCTTTATGTCGCGGAAGGATTCTACTTATTTCGTATGCGTGATAGACGAGTGGTATCGGTTCAACGTTCGGTGGCGTATGCTGGAGTTGCGGAGCCCGGAATGCTTCCACGCGTCGGGACTTTTGACCGCGTACAAAACCGTTATGGTAGCTCCACCACTTGTCTCGTCGAGTCATTTAACGTAGATTAGAAACGGTTTGTAATGTATGTGGGCTTAGGGGATAAATTTTGTAAATCGACCAAAAGCACCCTTTTTTCGGCAGATTACCACGCACTCTCATTTCCCGTTGAAGGAGTCGACTGCTGGAAAGGAAAGTACATATTAACTAAATTTTTTTTTTCAATTTTATATAAATAGCTCGCCACTATCGGCCACTAAGTTATTCTTAAGTTTTTTTTATATATTAGAGTGTTACATTTTCTTTTTTTTCAGTAAAACTTACTTCTACCACCCAGATTAAACAAAAAAATGGCAACGAAGCGGACCCCAGACAAGCGTTGGACCAGATCCAAAACGGTCCAACCAGCTAACTGCGGGATCTGCTTCGAGGACGTAGTGGAGGGGGTACACAGCGTGCGATTGGATTGTGGACATCTATTCCATCGTGCCTGTGTCCAACAGCTCCTCCTCACGTCCGATCTTTGCCCGTTATGCCGGCGACCCATCGAGCGGACCGCCCTAGACGTCCCCCTCGGAACGCCCGTCCCAACGCGTGGGGCAGTGGCGAAAGGAGTTCCAGAGGCCGAACCGCCCCAACCACTGTTAGACCTTCAAGGAGCTGTAGGCGGTGAAGTTCCGGCCGCAGTTGTCGTGTCCGAGGTGAACCCCATGCCTTCCGCCCACTCCATTGACACCCTCGTGGCGTTGATGCGAGATATGTCGGAGAGGATTGGCAACCTGGAGGGAAAGCTCCAGAATCTCCCCATGAGCTAACCACCCAGCCGCGTGAGAACTCCGCTTGGCTGGGAGCCCAATCCCAGTGTGGCTATGCCCCACTCTCGACCATCCGAGCAATGGGCCCTACCTCCAAGGAACTCGGGAATGGATCCCAGAGCTCCCGAACCTAGACCACGACACAGCACCGCACCTCCGTTGGTACCTCTAGTCCCCGAGGCAGTTCCGTACAACAGGTCAATCGAGGATGCGATCCCCCCCGGGAACGCATTGACACCTTTTCGAGACCCGACGCCTCGTATCATGGAGAGTTGGCGCCTGAACTTTACGGGTTTCAACGATATGATATCGGCGGACCGGTTCCTTTTCCGGATTCAGGCGTTAGTATCCAGCACCCTGGGAGGTGATTCCTCGGCCTTCCTCCGGCATGCACATCTTTTGTTCAGCGGTGACGCTGCCGACTGGTACTGGAGTTTTAAGGAATCGACGCCACGTCCCACTTGGAACTCTTTCAGTGCAGCCTTCCGCAACCGATTTGAGGATGGCTTCACTGAGAGAGAACTAAGGGAACAATTAAAGAAACGGATACAAGGCGCTCACGAACCGTTCGACCAGTACTACACAAGTATAGTGAGATTGAGCACTCGCTTGCGAACAACCATGCCCGAGGACGAACTGGTAGAAATTATCAGAGAGAATATGCGTTGGGATCTTCAGAACAGCCTTCTGCATTTTCCCATCAACACCATACAGGGATTGCGCCTCCATGCCCGTAGGCAAGAACAATTGGATGAGCGGCGAGGCACCTTCCGTCCACAACCCCGGATAACGAGACCAAATCCCCGAAATCATCATACCGCGGAGTTGATGGCAGCGGAACACCTACTTGCTGATCCAGTACCAATACCGAGGAGCGGAGCACCACAGGAGCTTGAGGACCCAGCATTGATTGATCGACCTTCCCTAGAAGCAATTACTAGCCCGACGGTCTGTTGGAACTGCCGACAACCGGGACATCGGTTCTATGCATGTCCAGCGGAGCCGACTTGCCACCGAGTGCCGCGGCCACCCGTCGGCACTCATAAACCCCGGACGAACCAATCCTGACCCCATCACTAGCTATGACCAAGCTCCCGACATGACTCCAATTCTGCTGACTCGCACCGCTAAACACAGTTCTCCCGAAGTTCCTCAACCGACGCCATCCTTCGCCGAGGCCAACGCGCAGGGAAATGATAGCGAGGCGAAAGTTCCTTGGCATGTCAAACCTTTCCACGTCAGGCTGCGGAATTATTTGGCTACTCGACAGCGCATCTTCCATGAGGAGTTGGCTACAAATGTCCCACCGCGAAGAAAGCGAGCCACGCGTCGGATGCGGAGCTTCTGGAGAAAAGTCAGGCAGTCGAGGAAGGTGCTGAAGGACATACACTTAGACGAATTATTGAGGGATGACGTTCGGCCATATGCGTCAGTACACCTCCTGCAAAAACGAGTATCAGGCTTAGTCGATACGGGAGCCAGTGTGAATTGCATATCCGCTGAGTTTGCAGGGGAGGTACTGGCAATGCACGCGGACCAAATCCGTCATTTCACCTCCTGGTTAAGCACGGCGGACGGAACTCGTCACTCTGTAGTGGGAAAAATTACGACGGATGTCACCTTTAAAGGAGTAACTAAACCTCTGGAATTTTACATCATACCTCAATTAACCCAGAATCTTTATCTAGGAGTGGATTTCGTTCGAAAATTTAACTTGGCCCCGGCACTGTTTTCCGGTACGACCCTGGAGTCCGTCACCACAGTTCCTGACCAATCTCAACCCACTCACTTATTACGACATACACTGGATGTAAATCAGCAACTGCGTCTTGACTCGGCTATATCGGCTTTTCCATCGCATGAGAAGGAAGGTCTCGGGCGGACTGCACTGGTGTTCCACACTATAGATGTGGGGGATGCTAAACCCATAAAACAGAGACATTTTGCCATATCTCCGGCGAAGGAAAAATCGTTATAGGCCGAAGTGGATCGAATGCTAGCATTAGGCGTAATCGAAGAATCACAGAGCGCGTGGGCTTCCCCAGTCACCTTAGTTGTCAAGCCGAACAAGGTCCGGTTATGCTTAGATGCCAGACGCTTGAACGCCGTCACGGTCAAGGACGCATACCCTCTACCGTTGATTGAAGGCATTTTGAGTCGGTTGCCTAAAGCCCACTTCATCACGAGCTTAGACCTCAAGGACGCCTTCTGGCAAATTCCTTTAGACCCTGGTTCAAAGGAGAAAACAGCCTTCACAGTCCCCGGTCGGCCCCTGTATCAATTCGTGACCATGCCATTCGGATTGTGCAATGCCCCCCAAACAATGACGCGCCTTATGGATAAGGTGATACCACCTCATTTGCGGCACCAAGTTTTCGTTTACTTGGATGATCTGCTGCTTATAACCGAGACCTTTAACGAACACATCGACCTGCTTCAGGAGGTGGCTCTGCACATACGGAGGGCAAGGTTAACCATCAACATACAGAAGAGTCAGTTCGTGGAAGTATTTAGGTCACATCATTGGGCATGGCCATATCAAGACCGATCCGGACAAGACTCAAGCGATTGACGTTTTTCCATTACCCAAGACCACCAAGCAATTACGCCGATTCTTAGGCTTATGCGGATGGTACCAGCGTTTTGTACGTGACTATGCCACCATTACCACTCCTTTGACCGACATGCTGCGTAAGGGACGTAAATTCGTCTGGGAAGAGCCCAGCTTGCGAGCCTTTAAAGAGCTAAAGAAGAGTCTGACTACCACCCCCGTACTGCACAGCCCGGACTTTGACAAACCGTTCTCAATCCATTGTGACGCGGGTCAACATGGGGTGGGAGCAGTCTTAGTCCAGGTCGCACAAGACGGCGAGGAGAGACCTACAGCCTTCATGTCTCACAAGTTGAACCCAGCCCAGCGAAATTACACGGTCTCCGAGCAGGAATGTCTAGCTGCGGTGTTGGCAGTGCCTATGTGGAGGGACACACCTTTGAAATCGTTACGGACCACGCTTCTCTGAAATGGCTAATGAGCCAGACTGATCTCAACGGCAGATTGGCCAGGTGGGTACGGAAATTACAGGCATTTGACTTCACAATTCGCCACCGAAAAGGAAGCCAGCATGTAGTCCCTGACACCCTATCCAGAATGTTCGCTCCTGAAGGAGCCGAGTTGGTCCAGGAGGACGACAGTCCCCAATTGATCGATCTGGACCATCCTGCCTTCAAGTCAGCCAGCTACACCCAACTGATTCACACTATCCAGAATCAACTGTCCCAGCTTCTTTAACTGCGGTTGACGGATGGATTTATTTATAAGCGGATGGGACACGCATCCGGAGACCCCATACAAGAAGAAGAACAGTGGAAGTTGTGGGTGCCCGAAGAATTAACCGCTGACCTTATCGGACGGGCTCATGACCACCCATCAAGTGCGCACGGCGGATACGGTCGTACACTTAGGCGGTTGAAAACCTGTTTCTTTTGGACTTAGATGGCACAACAGATAAAAGCGTACGTAGCCTCCTGTGAGCTATGCAAGTGCACTAATGCGCCCAACACCATTCTTCGGCCTCCCATGGGTAAGGTTGAGGTCCCCGAACGCGTGTTCCAGCGCTTATACATTGATCTTATCGGTCCTTACCCTCGATCTGCTTCTGGTCACACGGGAGCTGTCGTGGTCCTGGACCAGCTCTCTAAATTTCCTATCATAGAACCGCTACGTAACATGCACACTGGACCTATACTCAGCTTCTTGGAGAACCGAGTCTTTCACATGTTTGGAGTTCCAGAGAAACTTGTCTCCGACAACGGGGTCCAGTTCACCTCAAGCAAGTTCCGAGATCGAATGTCCAAATACGGCATCATTCACCAACGAACCGCCGTCTATTCACCACAAGCCAACGCATCCGAACGACTGAACCGTACGCTCATAGCGGCCATTCGCGCCTATGTCCACCCGAATCAGAAGGACTGGGATCGCAAGTTGTCCGCCATCACTAGTGCTCTGCGCTCGTCGTACCACGCCACTACCGGCATTTCGCCGTATTTCGCATTGTTCGGCCAGTACATGATCCGTCATGGAAGCGCTTACCTGCTATTGCGGCAGCTGAAATCGCTAGAGGACCCAATCGTGGTTCTGGAACCGCACGAAAAGCTCCAACTTCTGCGAGCTCATCTGCGGGAGAAGATTGAAGAAAGTAGACGGATGGGGGAGGAGCAGTACAACTTGCGATCCCATCCCTCTGGCTTTAAGGCAGGCGACGAAATATATCGTCGAAACTTCCGGCAGAGCGATGCCACCCGACATTACAATGCCAAACTAGACAAGAAATTCGTGAAGTGTCGAGTCCTACAAGTAATAAGCCCCACACATGGCTGGTAGAACCCTGGGAATTTACCATGCAAAAGACCTTCGACGATGAAGTGCAACTATTTCACGCGAAAAGAAAAAACCAGGGCTTACCTAAATCTCTGCCTGGACGAAGACCTCCGAGTAACACCTGACTCCCTACTGTATAGCCACTATCGAGTCTTCACTGAAATTGTTGTAGCCTATTCCTCGAAATCGACCTTCGACCCGCCACGGCCCTAACCAAGACCTTTTACATAGGAGGCGGGATCGGAGTTACTTCGATTTTGGGGGGGGGGGGGAGGGGAATGTGTAATGTGACGCCTACGCCCGGGAATCGAAGTGATTCCGATCCCGAACCCTGGCAACCGGCCAGATAGGTATGACTTCGAAGTGCAAGTGGACTTCATCTTTCGTGCGGATATCATCGCGCAGAAAATATTTTTTTTTCCAAATATATATATCTATGGATATAAATATTTGAAAAATAAAATACATTAAACACCGATACATTTCGAGGCATATCTATCTGGCAATGCCGCCCACAGTTGCCATCAAAACATCGAATAGATAGAAAAGTGGAAACTGGTTAGCAGTGTCATTCGGAGATAACCTAAAAAGTGCGGGCATTGTGATGTCTCGGGTGTGTTCCCGCAAAATTTTCTACTTAAAATCTAATAAATAATAGTGAAGAAAGTGCTCCATTAGTCTACTTATCCAATGTTGGCGGATTTTCCTATTTGTGTGCATCCTTCGAGTGACATTCGCAGTTTGTCCGACAAAGTGTGCTGGCCAAAATATAAAACAATGCACAATTTCCTTTGTCTCGCAAAAACTATCAAAATATCTATCCACCATCAGCAACATTGCATTTAAGCAACATTCCATCATCCTGTTCCGAAGAAGATATTAAAGAAGCGTTCACTAAGAATGGCTTCGAAGTCAAAGGCTTTAAATTTTTCCCGAAAGACCGCAAAATGGCACTAATCCAACTTGCATCCGTAGAAGGTGCTGTTTTAGCTCTCATTAAAATGCACAATCATCAACTATCTGAATCCAATCATTTACGTGTAAGCTTCTCCAAATCAAACATTTAAACAAGTGATATTGAATGTGTGAGAGAAAACTACAAATAAGAAAATTAAGATAAAAATACAGAAATGAAATTGACACATGTAGGCGAAAGATGTAAGCAGCTAATTAGAATTCTTTAACAAACAAAAAGAAAATGAAAACGACGGAGAGCTTACAAATGGTGATTCTGGGGAAGATATTTCTCGTGATTTAGTTACAGGTGAACTTATTAAGAATCCCGTGGAGGACCGCCGTGTATTAGCCGAGTGGAATGAAAGACTTCACGATCAGTTGAAGGCCCCGAAACAAGATTTAGCTCAATCAAGAGATGAAACCAAGGAAACCGCAAACGATAAGATTCATCGTGAAAACGTTCGTCAAGGACGGGTTAAGTAATTACACGAGATAGTTGACCAATTGGCGGAGTTTGTGGCTCGCAATGAAAACGTAAATATAAAAGTAAGCAAGAAAATGAATCCTGATTTATCATCAGTGGCATCGAAATCGAAGGACTGCTCCTGAATGTATATTATTCCATAGAGCAGCTTATATATCAATTTTCTCACAATCGGAACAAGAAACGATCGACAACTTATACCCGGTGAAAGTATGATGGCAAAACTTACCAGAACCCAATCTAGAATTCAATACTCAATCAGATCCAGGTCATGATGAGCTCCCTCGGTCTTGGCTGTGCCAATTAGTTCAAAGATCGATGCCTAAGAAAGTATTTATTCTTCCTGCCCCGGAGCATCGTTTATTTAAGTAGAAAATCTATCCTATTCTAGTTTTCTAACGCAAACATTTTTAGCAACACAAGGCCTGGTGCCTGTCGTATACAATATGAATTAATTTAGAATACATCATTTAATCGAAGTTTTGAATAATCATTAAAGGTTCAATGGATTTATATGCTATCGAATTATCTCGTATTTTGCGCGTTAAGTATCTAGTAAATACATAAAAATCACTGAATGGAAGTCCACGGTTTAATGTCATGTTTAATTAAACACACCGTTGCGTGTTGTTTTGTGTTTGTGAACTGTATAGCAAAAGTATATGGGCATTGAAGTTTTGTGGAAGGAATGCAAGTGGTGTACATATGTTGTGTTGAAACAGTACAAACTCGCATGAAAAAAAAGAAATACAAATTTATATAGAAGTATATATAAATATCTAATGAGTACAGTAGTATCATTTAATTAAATAACCATGTGCACTAGCGTATTATTTCAAATTAGTCGTAGAACGACAAAAACAAATACAAATCCTTAAAAAGAACAACAAGTTATGTAAAACCAAAAGCATAAAATAAAAACTTGTTTTATTTTATGGTTTCATGTAGCTGCAAGATAGTTTTGTTTTAGCTACATCCATTTTCATGTAAATGACTACGTCATTACTATTTTTATCGTACGATTAAACACAATAGGTATTTTTTAGAACATAATAGCGTACAAGAATACGAATACGAGTATTTTAAAATGAGTATATTATACTAAAAGTGGATTGTCAACTCGATACATAATCCCATCGTTCTAATCGACTTTTTGATAAGGAATGATTTTGTAGACTTAGGTTAAAATTTAATCGGAACAATGTTTTGTCTCACTAGAAACTTTTACTCTCTTAATCTGCTCACTTTGATGCAATGTAGTATTATCCCCGATATGATTATTTAACATTTATACATAGAAAATGTTCAAAACGAAATCGAGGTTATTTTAAAAATCAATTACATAAGAAGCAAAAGAGGAAAAAAAACACAATTTACATACGTTTCCTCAATTTAGTTTAATCATACTACACTTCATATTTACACAAACATTTTACTGATTTTTCAATCACTTTTATTTAATATTTTCTTTCTGAGTTTGGTTCTATGAAAAAAAAGAGAAAGATATTTCTTGGTTGTCATATATAGTTATAGGAATGTATTTCTATAATTTTAGAAAATTAAAAATGAATTGCTAACAAACAAACGGACTTTCCTTTTCAGTGGTTCTTCTTTTTTCAGCGGGAAGGGAAGTGCAGGGTAGGTATGCCGTCGCGAGGGTAGGGTTTAGAAAAATCCGCTGAGGTCGGTTTCGCGTCGTGCGCGGTACGCGGTACCTTTGTTGTTTTGTCGTTTCATTAGAGTAGCTTTCGTCGGGATGAGTTAAAGTAGTATACTTTTCGGTACCGCGTCGGAAATTCGGGAACGCGAAATACAAATTAGCTTTTGTACTTTTGACTGGTTAAGGAAGAAATACGGAGTAACTAGAATAGGTTTCTTCTCCGTATGGTTTTGTTTTGTAACGCGTTTTGAAAACGGGCGTGTACAGGTGGCTGAAAATATGTAAATGAGCGTAACCCATTCGGAGACCCGCGACCGAAATCCTCTCCGAACTAGCTGGCCGACAAGCAGCCACCGCGTGAATGGGTTACGGTGCACGGATTGGTTGACCGGTTGGTACCATCCGTTGGCACTACTCAGACTTAACGTCTAGAACCGATGAGAGGTCGGTTCCGCGTTCGGACCTAAAAAGGCTGAAAATCATTACACCCTTATTTCGCCAACCAACAGCTTCCATGATTCCTCATCTTAAACCCTCAAAGTCAAAGTCAAAAGCGCTTTCTTAAACCCTCAAAGTCAAAGTCAAAAGCGCTTTATTTAATACTAATCGTTATAAATTTTAAAAAAATATAAAGCAAATTCCAAATAATAACAGTAAAAAAATTTGTATGTTATCATTAACACATTTCATCAAAAAAAAAACTATAGCAAATTCAATTCATTAAAATTATTACATATTATTTCATTCAATTGGAAAAAGGAGAAAAAACCAACACTATCCTAAAATTATTTATAATTTAAACACAACAGTGAAACTTTGATCCTACATCTGATATGTTGTAACTTAATTCTAATAAAATGCAATCAAAAACTTTATCTTATACTAAAAAAATCTATAACTATGTTCCTAACCTAAGCGTTTTACCTTATCTCTAACGTAATATAGTAAACATAACATATACCTAATCTATACCTAATTTTCAACACAAGTAAACAACAACACTAAATGTAGCAATAATGAGCTGAAACTCAAAAAACTGAATAACAAAAAAACCACAAAAATGGAAATAAACACGAATAATTTAGACATTGTCATTCAGCCACCAATACCTGGATTGCGCCATCTCAATTCGATCAGCTTCAACGAATCTAGCAAATGAGTATCTCCATTGAAATTGTTGGTCTCGTGAACTCAAATTAGGAGGATATTTTATCTTCTTATCGGTGGCCCGTCGATATATGTGATATATGACTGGGACGCCGTCAGAATCAAAAACATATCGATTCATGTCCAAATACACGAATGCCTCTGGAGGAATGAAGCCAGTAGCGAGGCAAGTCGCAATATACCCCTCTGTAGGGTGGAACGGCTGTGAAATCCAAGGGTTTTCACTCACAGTCACAGATCTTGCGATATGATTCCGAAGAAGTTTCAATATGAAGATATCGACCCTCGTCACTTCAGCAGTTTGATAAATTCTTCTATTCGATATATAATGTTTCCAATCCGCCTCAGGCTTTCTGTACAAACCAGTACATGCACGAAGACATTTCCTTTCGAAAACTCTTAATTTTACCATAGTACTAGCACTCTGGTTGTACCAGATCTGACATTCATATGTGAAAACTGGTCCAACCAGGGTCTTTTAATAGATAATTTTGATCTTTTGATCAATGTATTTGGAATGAAAGAGTTTTCGTAGAGCTATGACTACTTTAAGTGCCTTACTGTGCATGATTTTCACATGTTCAGTATAGTACAGATACTGATCGACATAAACACCGAGGTATCGAACACAGGATTTACGTGGAACTCGTTCTAAACTACCCTCGCCAGCCATGATGTGGAAATCTTTCCAATTACGTTTCAGGTCTTGACTGACCCCCTGCAGAGTTGTCCGAAATAAGATTGTTTCACTCTTCTGCGCATTGATTTTCATTCGGAAATTGTCAGTGTACAGCTGTACATAATTGAACATTTTTTGGAGATTGCTCTGAACTATTTTAGCTTTTCGGTCTGCCGTATAGATAATCAGATCATCAGCAAACGCTACCAATGATCGCGTTCGCGAGACGTTAAAATCAAAGCCGTTCAATAGCTTGCGAATGAAGATTGAGAAGAGCAGAGGCGCAGTAACTGTTCCCTGCTGTAGACCATTCAAGACCTTGAATTCGCGCATTGTTATCAGATTTCCATCAGCTGCAACAAACGGTTTCCCGTATAACATAATACACATCATGGCGACAAGGTGTCTGGGGAACTTGTCGTGAAGGAGTTTAAAAATTAGTCCATCTAACCACACCGCATCGAAGGCTTTCTCCATATCAATGAGACATGCTCCAACACATTGTCTATCACTTAGTTTCCAACAGATGTCTGAGGTTACTTTCGTTATTGCATGTATGGTCGAATGCCTGGCACGAAAACCAAATTGGCAATTCGGCATCAACTCATTTTCCTCAATGTGGGCGTTTAATGCTCTGTTGAGTATCACTTCAAACACCTTGCTGATGTTAGGCAGCAAGCTGATTGGGCGATAGCTTTTCGGGCACGAAGATTCTTTTCCTATCTTCAAGATCGAAAATACCTTAGCCTTTTTCCACTCATTTGGGAAATACAAGTATGAATTGCTCAACATGTTGTTGAACATTATGCAATAATTCCTAATAGCAACCTCAGGCAAATGTCGGAGAACTACATTTGGAATACCATCAGTACCACATGATTTCTTGTTGTTTATCCTGCGAAATATAAAACACAAGTCTTCATAGCTGACAAAATAATCAATAAGATTCAAGCTCGGTATGAGGTCAGATGTTAATGTTTCATTGAAATGAAGAATTGATTGACCGTTCAGGCTTGATTTGAACTCGGAAGCTTTTGCATCATCGACCTCTGAAAATATTTCATTCCCTCTCTCAGGGTTTGGTAGATGAACCAATTCAAAATGTGTTCCAATCAGGGCAAGTTTATCCAACCCTTCACAAATAATCCTGTCTCCATTTCTATCCGGAGTCGTACTATCAATTTCGATACCAGCCCTATCGAGAAGACTTATCTCATCACTAGTGACATCAAGATTCGATACCTTCACTCGAGACTTCTTGCGGAATATGCTATTCACTTTCGCGAAATTGCCGTCTGGGTCCTGTGGGCTAATACCCCTCAATTTTTCCGCCCATTGATTGCTGACCTCACTCCTGGAGTATGACCGGATTAAGTTCCGGACATTCTTCAGGTGTAATTTCAACAAAGCCAACGAGGGATGTTTGTAGTCCAAAAATCGTCGATAAATATTGTTGACGCGGGTGAGAAGAAGGCTTTTCAATCTTTTCAACCTTGCGATGGTTGGTGTTTCATATCCTTCCATATTGTTTCGATATTTTATCTTTGGAACTACTTTCTTCTCTAACTTCGACAAATAGACATCTTTTTCATCGTTAGTTAGATTACTGTCATTAGGAACCATTGAGCAAGAGTTGCCACCATCAGAAGGGGGACATTGCTTCTGGTACTCGCAATTAAACTTCTTTTGAAACTTTCTCCAGTCTGTTTTTTTGAAATTCAACCGATGATTTTCATGTTGAACTGGAATGAGGAAGAAATCATCCCTTTGATGTTTGATTTCCATTACGATTGCGTTATGGTCGCTATCATAACGAAGCACCTGCAGTTTCCATTGAGGACTATTAAAGCTGAATTCAAGTCTTGCGTCAGCAATGCAAAGGTCCAAATATGAATTTGTCCTAGGGTATGCTGGGAGCTCCGACCCGTCTAGATTGCACCTGTATACAATTTGGTTCTCTGTTATTTACGATTTCAGGAAAACATCTCTTGGATTATTGGTGGCGTTCAGCCATGATGTATCCTTGGCGTTCCGATCACCAGCAAGAATATAATAGTTATGCAGCCTGTTCAATTCGAGTATTTCAAACAAGGAATTGAGCTCCTCCTTGAGCTTGAGAACAGTTCCACCAGTTACATAGGCAGAGATAACGAAGAGGTTATCCCCACCTGGCAGTAAGATTTTGATAACGGACACTCAATATTTTGGAAACGATAGGGTCTTCGAACCAATATCCCGGTGCCACCTCCCCCATCACCTATTACCCTATCATTTCTTACGAATTCAAATCCTTGAATGTCATGGAGTGCAATGAACTGAGGTGGATTTCGGTGAGAAGCACGATGTCAGGCTTTTGCCTGGCAATGAATTCAAGGAGATAATCACGCCGATGTAAAGTAACAATAGAGTCGACGTTGATCGAGATGAGACGAATCCTATCCATGGGAATGTGGCTGGATGACAACTTATTTTGTGGCATTTGAAAGCCCTAAACGCTGAAAAACAATGTTAATTTTCGAATCTTGTTTACCGATTCTCTCAGATAAGAAAATTAATTGCTGATAAATTTTAAGGAGCAGCTCATTATTGCAACTTACATTATGTATTTGTCTGCTGGTCCTCTCGCAGCAAGTGCAAATGACACCCCGGGCTTGACGAAGTTGGTAGGTATCACACTGCGGTGTGCTTGACTTTGTTTCGGAGTGAGTTTAGCCTCTGCATCTAGATACCGGGGGCATCCTCGATATGATGCTGGATGACCACAGGCGCCGCAGTTTACACAATATAGTTTTTCTTTTGGCTCTGCCTGAGCCAATTTGCACTCGCCGGGAGCATGAATGTCTTTGCATTTAACACACCTATATTTCATGGCGCAATTGGCAGTCGAATGCCCGACTCTTTGACACCTGTAGCACTGGTTGACCTCACTTTTCTGGAGGCATTCCCACCTCACCACGTGGAAGTTCAAGTACCGTATTTTTTGCAGGGCACTTGAACTACTTTTGCTGGAAATCTGGACCAAGTAGTGAGGCAAGTTTTTGCGCTCCACAATCGATCTCCTTGTTGCAAAGTTTTTAACTGAAATAAATTGTATTTCTGAAGCAACTTCTTGGAGCACCTGAAGGAGATCGACTGTGTCCTCACCACAGTCCAGACCCTTCAATAAAAAGGTTTGGTTTCTTTCGCTTTTCGGGGTGTACATAAAATTCGGAACATCTCCAGAATTTAATGCACTTTTTGTTGCCTGGAAATCAACCAACGACTTAGTCCTAATTGTCAATTTATCGGCATTGACTCTTTTTATCTCAAAATCATTTAGCTTATTTTCGGCTGCCAAACGCCGAACCATATCTTTGCCCGTTTGCCCAAATACATTGATTGGTGGGACTTTTTCATTTTTTTCATTAATCTTAACGGATACTAAACTTTTGATTTTTTCTCCCGATTTTTAATTTTAAGGTATTCTATGAACTCATTATCTAACTTAGACGTTTTACCTGGATCCTCTTCAATGCTCATCGTATCTTCAAGTCCAGCTAGCGCTGTATAGTAGTTCCTGCTGTCGTTTGCGCCGCCTGCGCTGAGGACATCCTCTTGATCAGCTTCTTCCTTTGGCTTTTTAGTTTTCTTATCTTCGGTTTTTGAATTTGTTTGTTGGCCTTTCTTGGTTTCTTTAGCTTTGCTGAATGTTAATGTTCCAACAAGTGCTTCTAATGATTTGACTCGAAGCTTGAGCTCTTCATTTTCTTTTTCAATTTTGTCAGCTTTCTCTTCATCTTTGATCAGCTGCTCGATTTCGATTCCCGATAGGATTGTCGGTTTTTCTTCTTTATCGTCGTATCTTCTTTTTAGTTTTTTTTTCGCCCGTCATCGTTGGCGATGGGCACGAACCTTCTGGTTAATGGCTCAAACCATCGGGCTCCTCCATCTCGTTGCTTTTGCAGCGAGACTAGAGGGAATGTTCTCAGACCGGGGTTTCCCTTGAACGTATTTCCACTTTTGATATTTCTTCAGGAAATGAATTTCAGGTATTCGATAAATGCTCGAATAATTCGACGGTGATAGTTTTCAAAAAAATTTTGTTTTTAACTGACTTTTGTGAAAAATTAATTAGTTTTCAAAATTAATGACAGGAGCGATTAACTTCTACATGCAACGAGTGCTAGATTACGTTTCCATCTCGAACCCTCCGATTAAATGGTAGTGAATGTTCTCGGGGTCGCATATTGGGTTTACTGGTTCCCCAATAATGGGATATTAAATGCCGAGAAATGCTAATAACTGTAAATACATCTACAGCTCTGCTACTAAATCCTACTTGCACCTACTTCGTGGGGACTTAAGAGGATCAAGGGGAGTCTTCCGCGCCTGATAACGGAATCGGCGTAATAAAAGGCTAACTCTCCGTCTCTAGAAAATCCTAAAATGTTTTGAAACCTGCAGAAGGGCATCGGAATGGATTGAACTCGCGACAACGATCTCGCAAATGAAAAAAGGACTATGGCATTGGATCCTGGAACGTCAGATCGCTCAATTACTCTGGCGCTGTTAAGAACCTTCTAGAACAGGCCAATCAATATAAATTAAAAATACTGGCAATCCAGGAAACGAACTGGACTGGAAATAATATTCAAGATATGAGATCGCACACAATATTCAAAAGTGGAAAGCCTACTGGAAAACGAGAATTTGGTGTGGTCGTTATTGTGGATAGGGAGTTCAAATTGCACGTTAATTGCACGTATAAAAGCGAAATTATTCAAAATCTGACTGATCAACGTACAAGCCCCGACTGAAGAAACAAAGAAAACGTTCTGCAATCACCTAGAAAGACTAATCGACTCATTGCCTACAAACGGCACAAAAATAATTCTGGATGATTTCAACGCTAAGGTTGGCAATGAGATATCTCATCGGGGAAAAACTGGAGGAAATAGCCTCCACGATGTAACAAATGACAACGGCCAGCTCCTGATTGACTTTGCATGTAGCCGAAATCTAGTCATAAATTCGACTTGCTTCCCTCATCAACGCATCCATAAAATGACCCGGGTATAGCGACACGCAAAACCACATTGACCATGCTCTGATCCAACAACGTTGGGCTTCAAGCATATTTGCCGTCCTTACACACCAAAGAGCCAATTGTAACTCAGATTATTACTTGTTCAAATTAACCTATCGATGTTGTACGTCAAAAGCTTATTCATCAAAGATAAGCCTGCTAAAAAAATTTGATATCGAAAGCCTCCAAACGGTGTCTGTGGCAAAAAGTTTCGCGGAGACCCCAAACAAACAGCTGGCTCCCATCTTATCAGACGGATCGCTACAAACAAGCCACGAGCTCTGGATGGAAGTGAAAGACGCTCGGACACCAAGCCCGGCGCAAGAGAAATGATTGGTTCGATGATGAGTACCAGAATGCATTCGATAAAAAGAATCAGGCGTACAAAGAATACGTATGTAGGTACAAAAACCAGGACGAAGAGAGAACATTATGAAAGTCTCAGAAGAGAGCGAATAAGATAGTTAGAATTAAGAAGAGAAAATACTATGACGACCAATGAGATGTATAGATGTACGTCTAGCGAGCAACAACACGAGGCAAGCACACAAAATAGTGAAAGCCTGAAACGTGGTTATCAGCCCAAAACCGCGCTCTGCCTTGATAACATCGGCAGTATCAACTGTAGTGAGAAGTAGGTATCAAAATGTTCGTGGAAGACTGCAGCGATGGTCTGCTGCCTCGGCGAAAGAAGTTGGTAAGATCCGCCGAGATTGGCCTTGTCTGGGGACGCGGGAATGCGCTGGCAGGCTAGCGTTGCGGTGTCGTGGGGCGGGTTCTTTTCCTCAGCACAAGGACCCACTACAAAAGAATTTCGCACTCACAAATTCTCGGGTCTCAGAAAAAGGACGACCGAAGTCGAAAAATGTAGGTAACTGCCTAAAGACGGCAATTGCTTGTTCAAAGAAAAAGTCGAAACGAGTCAAAACAGACGGACTTGGGGAGACTTCGTCCTTACCCGAAGATTCTTATGGCCCACAAATAAGAGTGGGGCAACCGGATGGATGTGGTGCCCCCTCGCACTCGCCCAACCGGATCAAGATCCAAATGTTGAAGTGGCCATATATTTCCCTTTTGAGTGGAAAACTCAAACAAACATAGTTTGCATGAGCCTTCCCATCAACCGAGAAATATAAATGTGACCAATTTATGTCATAGAATTATGTGATCGGGTCACATAACCCTATGCCATAAAAAGGGCACTTGAGCTGAAGACCACTCAACCCGGCAAGAGCCCCTGAAACTAAGAACAGGTGGAGCGCGCCCGATGGCTAGCCCATTTCTGCGAAAAAGCCTTCCAACGTGGCGGGTCCCATACCCGGTCAGATAGAGCGAATGGAAAGACCGACGGTCTACGCTTAGCAATTCATTTTATTCAAATATGACATATTTATACATAAAACGTCAAAACGTTAGTATCAATACAAGTTGCGAATAAAATTTCAAAAATTAAGAAAATGACCTTTTTCGATTACTTTGCTAGAATCCTACAATATTATCTATCTTGATGCTGTTCTGCAAAGTATCCTCGTTTTAGGGTTTGTAAAATAATTTTACAAAGCCCTACTAGTTTCGCGACCTATTTGTCCGTCCGTCCGTCCGTCCGTGTGTCACATCACTTTTTCTCGCAAGCTACTTAAGCTAGAAACATCAAATTTTGTATATAGGTGTAAAGTATGCTCTCTTCAAAGTTCAACTACAAAAAATTTTATAAGGTATTTAAGGAGGGGTCTCCCCATATAGGTGAGTGCCCCCCCCCCCCCAAAATTCATCAAAGGTAGCCGATATGGGTATCAAATGAAAGGTCTTGATGAGAACTTGTCAAAACAGGTCTTTATTTGATACTTTCTGCTTCGAGGGACACGCAGGGAGGGGAAATACACGAAAAATGTGTGTGTCCCCCTCGCGATTGGACACCTGAGATCCGAAAAATCTGAAAAAAATTATGGTGGTAGGTGTTTATGAGTACAACAACAACAAATGCCTTAGAAGTTGAAATTCGCTCAACTTTGTTAACAATAGTATGAACATCGAATTTCACATTTCCCCCAATAAAATCGCACCGGTACCCTTAAACTAAACGGAATTCGATATTTACGTAGTCCCACTAAGGGCTCTTAAACTTGGTAAGTTTGATGACAATCGAATGATGCACACGGAAGTTATAGCCATTTGAAATTTCTCCACTTACAACAACAATAACACATGATTTTGGTAGTTTATGGACTTTCCATCCAATCAGTCACTGCAGTTTTGATTTGATCTTTTTGAAATTTTCCAATAAGGTCAATAACATTAATATTTTTGAGAATTCATGATTTGAGTGATTTTTGTCGGTTTGCAACAAAATGGCGACCGTTGAAAGTAGAAAAATAATGGATTTCGTTTTGAACGTGCACATCTCTTTGACATATTTCTTGACGGTATTCATTGCTGGTGACTGCATTTCTGGGAAGTTGGGTGCAAAACCCTTCTGACATGAGCGTAGGTCTGTTTACCCAACTTTTTTACTTTTAGAAATCATCATACCAGTTGGGTTTAGCAGGGAATTTTTAAAACAATTTAAAAACGATATTTCCTCATTAGCTTAAACTCAAAACAAATATTATTGAATAAAGTCATGGATTTGCCCTGATGAAATAAGAAAATAATGATCAAAGAAAATACAATAATATATAAAAGAAAACCAAATGAGTACTCACCATCATCCACGCCGAGCGCCCGCTGGTGATGTGATGAGGTTTTCCTAGAGGAAGATTACTTTTTTTTTAAATTCTAAATTAAGATTTTTTTTCTTGTTCTCGAAATTATTGGTCAAAACTTGAGATGCAATCTTTCTTCGTGGTTATTTTGTTCGATCATTATCCTTTGGTAAATTGGTATAACTTTGATTTCACGATTTCTATTTGCCTAGGACTATTCAAAAAGTTCGTTAAACTTATTTTCCCGTTGTGAGAAAGTGTGCATGAGATAACACTTGTTTTATGTGTTAACTCTAGTTTAGTAGTCTTTTTCGCCTCATACGCAAATTCACATGGACAAATGAGTTGATGCACGTTATCATGATGAAAATGACGAATACGAAACAAGTGTTACAGTTGTTTGTGAGTGCATAAAAATAAACATAATTATGTACAATCGTTAAATATTAAGTGTGTAGAGGATGAGGTTGTCAACATCATTTGCGTTGTTTACTGGTTTTCTTTGAATATTTAGAAGAACCGATCTGAGTAGATTGAATCTTTTTTAAATTATTTTTAACCACGAGATAAATAAATAATATATATTAAGTGGATTCACACTTTTTGATAATTCTTTTAAAGAAAAAACGCAAATTGATTTCGCACGTATGAAATCGTTTTGCAGAGATGATTGTCTTTCGTTTTAGATAATGCTATAAAAGTTACTTTAAAGGAAATATTAAAACGACGTCGCTTATCAAATTTCACAGCTTTTTGCATTTGAAATAATGGGCCGGAGTAAATGTAACACGTCGTTTCACTGGTGATTGCAAACTAGTAAACGTTAAATAAATTCCGCTTGACTTTCCCTCAGCCGTTTTTCCGCCGAAACGATCATTAGCACCACCGCAAGTAAGTTCCGTTACATTTAAATAGCAAAGAGCACTCGCACAAACGATACCCGGTTCAACTGTAACGTAAACCGAAATATTCTCAAGCACGTTATTTATTTCCAAATTCTTGAACACGGAAGCCACTTTCAATATTTTATGAGGGATGGAAGTTATTTTTCGCCGTTTTCCATACAAATTCCGTCGTGAAATGCGCTTCATCCATGGGGGCGATCATTCAATCCTTTTATCCTATATCACTGATAATCCATCCAAATCAACTGATTTCACTCCTCGGTCGGCTGATAGCCCAGTCATATTAGGGCTTTCACCTCGGAATGAAAGATAATAAGCTGCAAATTGGTATGAACCTTTGTTTTGTCATTCTAAATGTTGTCTCAAAAGTCACAATCGTTATCGTGTTCGCGTCTCAAGATATTCAAGGTCAAAGGTCACAAAAATCGGTTTTTCGCGAATATCTGGCTTCCTATCGGTTAAATGAGATTTGCATTTATTATAAAAGCTGTAGGCTATAAAATTCCCTACAACTTTTGTTTAAACTTTTTTTTCATACGACCAACCGTTTTGAAGGTAGAGCGCGAAGAGTGCACATCGTACAGTCATATACGGCCTAATGCAAGGTCAAGCGTGAGTTATGGTTATCAGTACGTTATAAAGTCAATTATTTACTTGGAAATTATAATTATTAAACAATGCCTATTATTTATGTACTAACTATTAATTATTTATATTTAATTAAAGTAGAACCTAAAGAATGGGGCTGGATGCTTGAAAATGAAATCCTGGAGCCCATACGAACGTTATTACCTCCAGCACCAGCCGAACTACTAAACGTAATATTTTGCAATTGCAAAAATGGTTGTGGTTCCCGCTGTGGATGCAGAAAATCAGGGCTACAATGTTCTTTAGCTTGCGGCCAGTGCAACGGACAAGCTTGCCTCAACGCTTCACTGTATCCAAGTAATCCCGATGAAGAAAATACATATGATCCCGATATTCTGGAAGGTTTGGAGATGAACATGACAGATAATGAGGATGATGACAATGAATCGAACATTTTTGAGCGACAAGAAGAAGAATTCATTGTCATCATCCTCATTATCTGTCATGTTCATCTCCAAACCTTCCAGAATATCGGGATCATATGTATTTTCTTCATCGGGATTACTTGGATACAGTGAAGCGTTGAGGCAAGCTTGTCCGTTGCACTGGCCGCAAGCTAAAGAACATTGTAGCCCTGATTTTCTGCATCCACAGCGGGAACCACAACCATTTTTGCAATTGCAAAATATTACGTTTAGTAGTTCGGCTGGTGCTGGAGGTAATAACGTTCGTATCGGCTCCAGGATTTCATTTTCAAGCATCCAGCCCCATTCTTTAGGTTCTACTTTAATTAAATATAAATAATTAATAGTTAGTACATAAATAATAGGCATTGTTTAATAATTATAATTTCCAAGTAAATAATTGACTTTATAACGTACTGATAACCATAACTCACGCTTGACCTTGCATTAGGCCGTATATGACTGTACGATGTGCACTCTTCGCGCTCTACCTTCAAAACGGTTGGTCGTATGAAAAAAAAGTTTAAGCAAAAGTTGTAGGGAATTTTATAGCCTACAACTTTTATAATAAATGCAAATCTCATTTAACCGATAGGAAGCCAGATATTCGCGAAAAACCGATTTTTGTTACCTTTGACCTTGAATATCTTGAGACGCGAACACGATAACGATTGTGACTTTTGAGACAACATTTAGAATGACATAACAAAGGTTCATACCAATTTGCAGCTTATTATCTTTCATTCGGAGGTTGACCCCTTTTTTTACCTAATATGACTGGGCTATGAATATCATTTTGTTTTTGAAATGACTATCCATCAAATCCCAGATCCCGAACGATATCGCAAAGGTTTGGATGAGACCCTCAAGCATGCTACGACAAAATCATTCAATCCAAACATATCATTTTACCGTCCAACGTAATTAAAAACTCATCTTTTCTAGAAAACTAGCGAAACACTCAAGTCCCTTACACCACTGCGACCAAATACACAATCCCCGTGCGAATCACATGCATAAATCAAGCACTTTTCGGTATTTTCTAAGTCGAATCTAAGCTGCCGCGCGTTTGCAATAGCACGTTGCATTTTTCGCATCTACTCCTCTCTTGCACGTTGCGACGTAACTCACGTCAAGAGCTTTAGTCGACTCCTCGCTCAATTTTCTCAAATTCCGGTCTGTCTCGTCTGGCGATTAAAAGCTGACCCCCGATCTGTAACCAAAGCTTGCCTTTCTTCTTTTTTCCGTGTCGCTACCGGCAAACCTTCAATCAGGTGCCCACTCAGCTGAACTCGAATGCATTCCGTCATGGATTGCACCGTTGGCCTGCACTAAATCAGTGTTTCCACATCCAAAATTGCAATGGGCAGATTTAAATTTTTTTAAACCAAAATTTAACTGAAGTAGAGAAATTTTGAATGAACTAAAGAAATTTGAAATGATGTAAAGAAATTTATATGAAGTAAAGAAATGAAAATTTTAAATAGTAATAAAAATTAAATTTCATGGAAAATATAATTAAAGGAAAGCATTTAAATTTTAATATAGAGGAAAATTTGATATAAAGTTACATTTAATATAAAAATAAGAAGAAAAATTATTCTACAAATTACAATTACAAAGGAAATAATTACATATTTTTTAAATCTGCCATTACAATTTTGGATAGGAGATAGGAGGGTTTTCGAGGAATTTGCTTGTATGACTGCTAGATTACTACACAACGCTGATGAAACCAGGATTAAGAAAAGATGGGCATCATATTTCAAGAACGTCCAAATCATCCGCATAGCTCCAGAACATCAGAGCCTATAGATACCTGTCGAGATCTTCCATTAACCCTACCAACTCTGGATGAAGTTTATAATAAAGCGCCGGACATCGATGAGATTCCAGTGGAGCTCATCAAATATGGTGGCAGCAGTGTTCATAAAGCCATCCATAAAATCATCCAGCACATTTGGCAATGAGAGCATATGCTGAACGAGTGGAGGATCAATTTTATTCCCTATCCACAAAAAAGGGAACAAGCTACAGTGCGAAAACAATAGAGATCAAAGATCTTAGAAATTAAAATTAGATCATACGTCAAAAGTATCATTGGGCAGTGTCAAGGTGGTTTTAGAGCAGGTCGATTGACGATGGACCAAGTTTTCACAGTCAAGCAGGTACTTGAAAAATACTGGGAGTTCAGCATAGACGTACACCAAATTTTCGTTGACTTTAAGTAAGCATACGAGAGTATTGATCGTAACGTACTGAATCAAATAATGCTTTGCTTTGGCATCCCAGCCAAATTAGTCCATCTTATCAAAATGACAATGACGTCGACGACCTCCCAAGTCCACATCAATAACCAACTCACCGATGTCTTTGACACAAATGTCGGACTAAAGCAGGGAGATGGGCTGGCCCCATTGCTATTCAATTTGGCTCTGGAATACTTGTACGTGGTAAGGAAGCCACCTGTCGATAGACAAGGTACATTACTATACAATTCGAGCGAAGTAGCCTATGCGGATGACATCAACATTTTGACACGGTCATTAACAACTGCCAAAGAACTTTTCCTGAAACTCGACAGTGAACCAAAACTAGTAGGACTACAAATCAATGAAAATAAAACAAAACTCCTGATGCAGTCAAGGAAAAATACCTCAAATATACAAAATATCACACTTGGTGAATATGGTATCGAAAATATTAGCAAATTTTTGTATTTAGGCGCCATAATAACGAGAACAAAGATGCAAGTATAGAAGCCTGTGGTATGACCTGTGTTATGCTATGGGTGTGAAACATGGACCCTAACTCAAAACATCCGCAGATACATATATTGAACGTCTTTGAGTAACGGGCCCTGAGGCGAAGAATCGGAGCGAGGCTAGACGGAGACCAATGGCAAATTCGATACAACATGAGCTGTATGAAATTTTTGACGAGCAGGAGGTCTCAACGATTGTAAGACTGTAGACTGGCCACATGATTGGTATGGTCGAACAACAGATACCCAAAGAGGTGTTCGTTAGGAGAACTGAAGGCCGGAGACCAGTGGGGAAACCGAGGAAACACTGGTCTGACTCAGTCGTCGAAGAGAGCTAGCTCAAATTGGAAACATTTTTCTTTCTTCCCCTTCTTCGTAGCACTACAGCCCCTCTCGGGCCTTCGCTTTCTGCGAATAGTGCCTCCAACTATCTTAGTCCATTGATCGCGTCCTCCAATCTTGAAATCCGAACTGTCTTCATCGACCAAGTCAAACCAGCGTTTCCTCGGTTTTTCCACTACTCATAGGTATGGTCAAATGGTTTGTAGTGAAATAGGTGCATAAAAATGTCCGTGCAGGACTGCAGCGATAGTCTGCTGCCTCAGCGGAAGAGGATGTTGAGATCCACCGAGGCTGGCGTTGTCTGGGGACGCGTGAATGCGCTGGCAGGCTAGCGTTGCGGTGTCATGAGGCGGGTTCTTTTCCTCAGCACAAGGACCCACTGCAAAAAAATTTCGCATTCACGAATTTCTAGGGTCAAAGAAATATCAACCGAAGTCGAGAAGGAGGTAACGTACTACGGGTCAAAGAATATTGCTGACTCATAAGGCAAACTGGGCCTGGGGAAAACAAATGGACTTAAGATTACTTCGTCGTTACCAAGGAGACTTATGGCCCACAAATAAGAGTGGGGCATCAAGATGGTAGCAGTGCCCCCTCGCACCCTCCCAACCGGATCAAGATCCAAATGTTAGCGTGGCCAAATTTTTCATTTAAATAAAAATGTCCTTTAAATATTAAATGTCATAGTATTATTTGAGGGGATCACATAACACTATGCCATAATTAGGCACGTGAGCGGAAGGCTACCATACCCGGAAAGAGCCCCTGGTAAGCAAAAAATAGGAAAGAGCACGCCCGATGGCTAGCCTTTCCACAAAACCTAGACGGTTAACGGTATCAGACGAGAAATAAACTCCCATGGACTAGTACGTAAATGACGCATCGATTTCCTTTGGAATTTGTGTTCACATTGAGTTGATGTACTGAGTAGCCCGTTCAAGCCACTCAGTTGGGAGGTCCAGAGTTGCAACGCTACCTGGTGGAAGTTGATTGAAGGGAAAACATGGTTTAAATAGAAGCATGTGCCGCAAACATAATCATCGTGGCTAAACGGTTTCACGTGATTTCCACTTACGAGTCAAAACGATTGTCGATCATATATCATTTTTTTTAATTCGCTGTTTATCTTTAGATAAATTCTCAAGCACTACGCTCATTAAATTGAAAAGGTAATACTGCTATACGCTTCTGCACGAAAAATGACACCTGCACCAATACTCAAATAAGTTCCAGTCTTCGGAAAGGATATAACTTGCAATATTTGCCGTTCTTGACATGCGAACCGTATTTCAATGTCCTCTTTGTATTTTAAAGTTGATTTTCCTCAGAAGACTTTCTTTGTGTGCTGCTTGCACTAGTTGTTAATTTCAAATTCTCAGCGAATTCGTCCAAATTGAGATGAATTATTTACATTTATATCAACTAACTAATTAAGCGGTTTGTATACATACTGTTTGTACTTGGGCGCCGATAAGAATGCGCTGGCACGCTTTTCGTTGACTCAGCGAGTTAATTGCATGTTTCTCTTTCTCCTCAATGACGCATGCATTGAGATTCATAGGATGCCATGTCAACTTGTCGCAATTTTGTACCTCATTCTCAAACACGAAAACCCGGGCAATATTTTTGAGCTACACTGTACTCCCTATAACGCATTTGCGCATTATGTTCAAGGTTGACCAATATGCGGATTAGCTCACTTTACTCGGGCACTAAATTCTCAAATTCGTAAACTTTTATCGTTCAAGAACTTCTCAGAAAGAATAATCAAGACACTAAACGCGTCATTAATACCTGTTTTATCTGGCACGTTAATCAACTCCGTGACCAACGGACACACACACAAATATTTACCAATTTTCTTTTACTTCTTCACTGCGATATTTGCCTACACAACGACGCGACCAACTTTCACACACGTTGTTGAATTTCCCAACCAAGCAAACAAGTAGATTTTAATAATATCCACGGTCATCGTTATGCTCAAGGGCACACACTGACTACCCGATAAACAATACAACCATGCAAACCTTCGCACTCAATGAGGTATGTGGGGCTCTTCGATCTAAGGGCTCTTCGCCTTCCGTAACCAATTCCTGCTCAAGTTTTCACGAGACTCCGTCATCAAAGCGATATCTAATATCGTTGCTTGTGCAATGTCGACAACGAGAATATCTATGGAATGCATCGCGTCAATCTCGGACGGTTACGATTCCGACAAATTCGTCACACCAAATTGTTTTCGGGCACCACAAAACTCACTTTTCCTGAAGAAAAAGAGAATTGCGGCTGCATTCGAATTGAAGTTTAGGATTATTGAGCTGCTGCTGCTGCCGTTTGTTGCCTTCGTCTGTCGTCACGCACTACTTTCCTCCGCGGACATTCAATAACTCCATGGCACATTTCGCGGGAGCCCGCACTAATCAATTAGCACTGCTCATGCTCTTTCCCACAGGTAATTGCACGCGTAATAATCACTTAATGACCGAGGAAATGTTACACTGCACTTATCTCGCACGGTTGTCCACCAGATGATCCCCGTCTTATTGACCAAAAATTGACCAATTGTCCGTCGTTCTTCACGATCTCCCGTCGACTGCTCATCCATCCAAAACTTTTTCTTTCTTCCCTTTCCGTATCGCAACTGTAAATCGAATCAGCTGAGTTCGATTGCATTCGGTAATGCAATACACCGTTGGGATGCACTAAATCAGTGTTCCCATGTCAGAAATTTTAGTTTGCAGATTTAATATTTTTCTGAAAAAAACTAACTGAAGTCAAGAAAAATTAAAAAAGATTTTAAATAGTAATAAAAGTTAAATCTCATGAAAAATATGATTAGAGGGAAATGTTTAAATTTAATATAAAGGAAAATTGATATGAAAGTTAAAAGTTAATAATAATAATAAGAAAATAAAAATATTTTATTAATTACAACTATGACTGGAAGTAATGAAATCTTTCTTTTTTCCTAAATCTGCAATTAAGATTTCGGATAAGGGTTAGGAAGGTTTTCGAGCAGTTTACCTGTGTGACTAATTTTCTCGCAATCCCAAGGCGACGAGGGTTGCGAAAAAGGAGCTCAAGGATCTTCAGTTGGAGAATCGATTGTTTTCGGGGTCGGAACGCAGAGTGGGAAGATTGAGGAAAACGATTAGCGGACGGACAGACTGACACGGATATTTTCGTTTTCCTGTGTGTAAACTTTGCGTGTGGTTTAAACTGAGTACGGACGGACAAAACAGACGTGTATATATACCTATCTACGCAGGTCTTTTGCGTGATATACTCCGATTTCTTTCCCCTATAGGTCGGTTAGCAGGAAACCATTTGGGTCCTACTGCCTTCTGTACACGGCTTTTCAGGAAACGCCGGTCTAGCTTGGCGTTGTAATCCCACTGGCGTTGCTTCGGCGGAAATTGCGACGAAAAACCTCATCTCCTTCTTAAAAATCGGAAGGTCGAGACCTGAGGTTGTAATGCGCCTCATTTGCACATACTGCGGCCTTTATCTTCCATCCGATTTGTAAGCGGAGGTCTCCTAAACACTCGCGGAGGTCTCCTAAACGCTCGCGCAACGATGGGTCTCCCAAACACTTCAATTGTCGTAGTAGCCGGTATGATTTGCCATGGAAAATCATGTGCTGTCCGAAGGCGGCAAAGTAAGGCGAGACACCAGTGACGGAATGATAAGACAACCGCAGAGCACAACTGATGGCGGACAATCTGTGGTCCCAATCCTTCTGAGTTGGATGGGCAGAAGAACGGATCGCGGCTAACAGTGAGCGATTCAAACGTTCTGATGCGTTAAACTGAGGAGAGTATATGGGCGTCAGTTGGTGTTCGACGCCGTACTGTTCGATTAGACCCTTAAACTGCTGAGATCGCAACTGTACTCTGTTGTTCGAGTACACACTTTCTGGTACCCCGAACACGTGGAATACTCGACTCTCTGAAAATTTCACGGTAGATGGAGTCATGAACTTGCGAATAGGTTCCACCAGTGGGAATTTCGAGAGTTGGTCTAGCACAACGATAGCGTCTAGATATATAGACGTCCGCGCTCCGGAACATTGAGTTGACCCATAGGAGGTCGAAGTGGCTGTTTAGGAGCGTCAGTGCCTTTACAGGTCTCACAGGCGCTCACGTAGTCTTTGACCTGGGATGACATTTTAGGCCAAACGAAGTACTTCTTAAGTCGCCAAAGCGTCCGACCCTAGTCACCGTGGGCACTTAAAGGATGGTCGTGTGCGCGGAGGGTCAGATTGTGAGTCATTTCCTCTGGTACCCAGAGTTTCCAGGACTCTTCTTCCTGCCATGGATCACCGGTAGCGTATTCATTTCGTCGATAAACGTAGCCGTCTATCAATTTCAAATCAGGTAACTGTATTTGTTGGGTTACGATGCTTTGCCTCAACTCCTTGTAGTTGTCTGACCCAAAATGTGGGCTGTCCAAATCTATCTCAATAGGGTCCTCCCCATTCACTGTCAATTCGGCTCCCTCGGGTGAAAACATTCACGAGAGAGTATCGGGCACGATGTTCTGGGTCCCTTTTTGGTATTTAATGGAAAATTTGAACCCTTGCAGTTTAAGAGCCCATCGGGCCAGACGTCCATGTAGGTTATCTTGGTTCATCAGCCATTGTAGCGAAGCGTGGTCTGTGATGATTTCAAACTGTTGGCCTTCGATATACGCCCGGAATTTCTTCACAGCCATCACCGCTGCCAAACATTCCTGTTCGGATACGGTGTAGTTCCTTTGGGCCGAGTTCAACTCATTGGACATGAAAGCAATGGAAGCTTCCTCTCCCTCTTCGGTCAATTGCACAAGCACGGCACTGGAGCAGATGTTAAGGCTTGTTTTAGCTTTTCATATGCCTTTCGATTGAGCTCGGTCCAAATGAACTTCCCTCTCCGGAGCACGTCCGACAGGGGCGCTGAAACTGGTGCGTAATTCCGAACGAACCTTCGGTACCAACCACACACACCAAGGAAACGTCGTAGCTGCTTAACGGCTTTCGGTAAGGGAAACTCATCAATCACCCGAGTTTTGCCCGGATCCGTTTTGATGGTGCCATGCCCGATGACATATCCTAGTTATCGAACTTCGTTCATTACAAACTTACTTTTCTGAGCATTGATGGTGAGTCCCGCCTTACTGAAATGTAGGGCTACTTCATCCAGGAGTAGGAGGTGTTGATCAAATGTTTCCGTGATGAGTAGAAGATCATCCAGGTACATGAACACTTGATGTTTCAGATAAGGTGGAATTACTTTGTCCATCAGCCGGGTCATTGTTTACGGAGAGGCACACAGGCTAAAAGGCATTTTGACAAACTGGTATAATGGTTGTCCAAGCATTGTGAAAGCGGTCTTATCCCTCGACCCTTCATCGAGTGGAATTTGCCAGAATGCATCTTTTAGGTCGAGACTGGTAATGTAGTTTGCTTTCGGCAGTCTCCCCAATATTCCATCGATGAGCGGAAGAGGGTAAGCATCTTTAACGGTCACGGCATTGACTTTCCAGGCATCTAGACAAAGATGGGCTTTACCTGGCCTCACCACCAAGGTTACCCGTGAGGACCAGGCACTTTGAACCTCCTCTATAGCCCCAACTCTAGCAGCCTGTCCAACTCTGCGTACACTAACTTTTCCATGGCCGGTGAAATGGCATAGTATCTCTGCTTTATTGGCTTAATATCGCCAACATCGATGACATGTGAGACCAGTGTGGTGCGGCCAAGGCCTTGTGTAGCGTAAGATGGAAAAGCAGCGATGGATGCTGTTGCAACCACGGAAGTCACCGCAGTTGCAGACATTAAGAATTAGCAGAGGGGTGTGTAGCCCGGGGTGGCATACTGAGGCCGGCTAGCGCTCAGTCGTGTCGTGGGTCTTCCGGGCCACCCTCTGCTCGTGCTGAGCCACCTTACATAAAAACTAGCACAAAGGGAAAAGGATGGGAAAGGGAGAGGTCATTTTGAGAAATGAAAATAAGGTTTTTAATGTACCATGGCCGTTTTATTTACAAAAAAAAATCCAACAATTATATTTACAACCAAAAAAAAAACCTTACGAGTAAAAGGCCCTTTTGAGAGTTAAACAAAAGAATATATACTAAAATACAACAAACCAAATCAATTCAAATATAAAAATTATTTATAAAAATTATTTGTAAAATTTTGAAACAAAATATGATTGTTACTTACTTCTTTTCTTGCAAAATCCTGAGCGCCCGGTGATGTACAAACAAAGAAGCGTGGGGCCACTGAAAATCAAATTTCAATATTAAAACAACGAAAAACTAAAAACACAACGGCCACTTTCAACTGTCTGATCCGTACTCGCAGAAAAAAAACTGCACTCAAGGCACCTGATCCTCTTCACCAACCAACAAAATTTAGTTTTTTTTTTTTTTTAAACTTTCAACTTTCGTCTTCCCGCACTTCAAATCAATAAAATCTTTTCTTCTTCTTTTCTGTTTCTTTTTCACACCGCACAAATTCAACTCCTTTCTCTTCCAAAATCCAATATTCCTCACTTTCTCAAAACTTTCACTCTCCTACTTCATCATTAACACTTCAAAGGAAAAATCTATTTGATTCACCATCACATTTTTCAATCCAAAAACTTTTTTTTTTTTCCCCCAATTTTAAAACACACAAAAATCACTCATATCCCGCACAGCAAAATTCTTTTATATTTTTTTCCAAATACCAACTCCCTTTTTTCCCAATCTTAAAACCCTCCAAAAATCAATTCCACTGAGCACACAAAACACCCTTATCTCTTTCAAATCCAAAAACTGACTCCCCAATTCCTCACAACTTAACCCCGCATTTCCTCTTCATCCAATTCGTATTCCGCAATCCTCTTCATTTTTAAATTACCGCTGCCACATCTGGGTAACGTAATCGAAGTTCATTACACTTCGATTCCGCTACCCACACATTTTTTGTTCCCGTATCGACAATCACAATAGTTTCCATTGACTTGCATATATGGCAATTTACATCCCCAAGAATCGCTTGATTGAATGTAAAGTGTCACACATACGAGTACATTACGAAAACTATTGATTTTGCCGATACCCCAAAAAAAAAGAGTGCTTCCGTGCGCCCGGGAGAACTTGAACTCAGGGTTCCAGCAGACCCATGATCGAGGACTCACGACGCAGCCAATGGTGCCGTAGATGGTCGATCTCCCATTCATCTCATAAGCAACTTCGACGATGCATTTGGGCATGAGATTGTTAGTAATCAGTGAATTCATTTTTGTTAGTATACAAAAAATAAAATTTGTTAGTGGGAATGGAATTAGTTAGTGTTAAGGAAGGAATTAGGTTTTGTTAGGGAAAATGAATAGAATGAAATTTTGTTAGTGGGAATTAATGTAGGGAGTGTTGTTAGTGGAAAAATTGAAATTATTAGTATATGTTATATGATTTTAGTTGGAAATAAGAGTAGGATGGTGATGATGAAGAAATAAAAATTGAAGGGAAATTGGAAAAATGTTAATAAAATTAAATGAATACACAGAGGAAAAGGTAGGAGTGCCCAAAGGAAGGGTGAAATGTTACGGCGGCAATTAGAAGTTGCGAATGGGAGAAAGTCGGTACGCCGAAATTCGCAACAATCGTGGGGACGACCCAGACCCTGAGTGTCTCATTCAGCCGGGCAAACAAAGAATGTCGGCAGGGGTAACTACGAATCGGATCGGATGTCTTTAGCGTGAAAGGTCCCAAGCAGCTTACAGGATTCATCCTCAAGTTCATAAGTAACTTGCCCAGTACGGCGGCGAACCACTGCAGGAACAAATCGTGGAGCGAATTTAGCCGCAAAACGATCGGCTGCATTGCTCACGGCGAAATTCCGCACGAAAACTTTCTGACCTTGAAGTAGCTCACGGGGGCGAGCCCGAAGGTTGTAACTTTGAGCTCCCTTCCGGTAGGCTTCTGTCAGCTTAGCTCGGACACGGTCTTGTACAGCTCGCAGACGATCACTGTTTGAACTTAGCTGTACTTCTCCATCCTCAAAAGCGTTCAAGCTTCTAAGGAGGGCGTACTCAGTGCCATGCTGGATAGGGTGGTATCCGAACATGAGGAAGTAGGGCGAAAATCCTGTGGATTCATGAATCACCTTGCGGAAGGCAAAACACGATTCCGGAAGATTCTCGTCCCACCTGCTATGATCGGACCCTACGTAGGCTCTGATGGCGTTCAATGTCGACTGGTTTGATCTCTCCGAGGCATTCGCTTGCGGGGAATGGTATGGAGTGAAGCAGTGCTGCACCCCATAGTCACTCATAAGCTTAGCGAATACCTTGGAGACGAACTGCACACCATTGTCCGAGTGAAGCCATTCGGGAACTCCGAAGGTCAAAAAGATTTCGCGCTCCAAGTATCGCACGACTGATTCCGCAGTGGCTTTAGCCATGGGTTTGAGCCATATGAACTTGCTATAATGGTCCAGGACCACAAACAATTGAGTGTTCCCGGATTTTGAACGAGGGTATGGACCCATGAAGTCCACAAACAGGCGCTGCATAGGTCTCGTCGAGTCTCGTGATGCGCCCATAGGAGGTCTCAAAGTGGAATTCGAAGGCTTGACCTGTTTGCATGTTGAACAGCCCTGGATGTGCTGAATAACATCTTGACGCAAGTGAGGCCAATAATAATATCTTTGTAAGACTTCCGTGGTCTTACGAATTCCACAATGAGAGCCCCGGGGATCATCATGAGCTCGCACTATAAGAGCCTGTTGGTAGCCCTCAGGAACCCATAATTTTGTTCGGGGGATATCTGTAGTCAGCGTTACAGGGGAACCAGAACCGATGTACACTCGGCCATCAGCAAGGTGCAAATTCTGAAACTTATCAGGTTGCTTCAGGATTTGCTCCTTGAGATGTTCGTACTCGGGCTCCTGAAACGCAGACTGAGGTATCAAACCATCAATATGTGTGTGCTCCGGGAGGCAAGCAATGAGCGAGGCCACCCGCTCGTCCTGCGAGCAAGATCTCGATAACGCATCCGGTACAACGTTAAGAGCACCTTTCCGGTGTTCAATCTGGAAATTGAACCCTTGTAATTTCAGACTCCAGCGAGCCAATCGACCAGAAAGGTCCGACTGCTGCATCAGCCATTTAAGACTGGCATGGTCGGTTATGATGGTGAAGGGCAACCCTTCGATATATGCCCTGAATCTCTTTACACTCTGCACCGCAGCTAAGCATTCCAACTCAGTAATGCTATAATTACGTTGCGCAGCGTTGAGCTTCATCGACATATATGCAATTGGATGTTCTCCACCTTCATCGTCCTTCTGGAACAAAACACTTCCAATACCCACTGGACTTGCGTCACACTGGATATAGAAGTGCTTCGTAAAGTCCGGGTTAGCCAGCACTGGAGCAGAAATCAGCAATTGCTTCACTTTATTGAAGGCACTATTGGCGGAAGCAGACCACTTGAAGGCACGTTTGCCCTTTAGCAAATCCGTTAGAGGGGCCGTAACCGAGGCGAAGTTTGGAATAAAACGCCTGTACCATCCTGCCATGCCCATGAACCGTCTCACGTCTTTGGCCGTTCGGGGTTCAGGATAGGAGACTATACCTGAAACCTTCTCCGGGTCGGTGCGCAGGATACCATCACTCACTACCAAGCCAAGATATTTGATCTCCTTCTTGACAAACTTGCTTTTTTCAACATTGATGGTCAAGTTGGCGTCCCTGAGCAGTTTTGCAACAGTACTCAGGAGCTCCAAGTGCTCATCAAATATTGAACTTGTAACAAGCAGGTCATCTAGGTAAACAAATACCTTGTCCTGCAGCTCATGCGGTATTACTTTATGCATCAACCGACACATCGTTTGGGGAGCATTACACAATCCGAACGGCATGACCTTGAAATGGTACAAGGGCCTGCCAGGGACAGTAAAGGCCGTTTTCTCCTTACTTGCCTCATCCAATGGTATTTGCCAAAAGGCATCCTTCAGGTCCAAGCTGGTAATGAACCTGGTACTCTGCAACCGTGCCAAAAGACCTTCAATCAGTGGCAACGGGTAGGCGTCCTTAACAGTCACCTCGTTGAGGCGTCGAGCGTCAAGACACAAACGCACCTTGCCGGGTTTTCTGACAAGGGTCACAGGCGAACTCCACGAACTCTGACTTTCCTCTATTACCCCCAAAGACAACATACGATCGAGTTCGTCATACAACAGTTTCTGTATAACAGGCGAGACAGCATAATGCCGCTGCTTGATGGGTCGAGCGGAACCAGTGTCGATGTGATGAGACACGAGACTGGTCCTACCCAAGCATTTTTCATTATACGATGGAAACTGTTGTTTGACGAAGTCCAGTCGTTGCTGATCTTTTGGGGACAGCAGATGAAATTCAGGGCTCTGAGGTTCCGAGGCTGCTTTGATAGCGTTGACCTGGATTGGTGCTATTTTGAAGAGATCCCAGAAGTCAATTCCAAGATACACTGCGTGCGTCAAGGAAGGAACAACTAGGAATCTCATCAGTTTGGTGGTTTTATTAAATTGCACCAATGTGGTGACGTATCCCAGAACTGGATCCTTGTGCCCTGATGCAGTCTGAACATGAGCATGCATGGTATGCATATGCAAGCCCAAATCTGACAGCAGGTCCAAGGCTCCGGCTCCGAGAATACTAACACTGGCTCCGCTATCAAGCAGGCCCGTCAATTTGCGACCCTTGACGGAAATCTCTGCGTAGGGCCTATTGTCGCCAGGAGTTGCAACAATTGACTCCACGCAGGCACGCTTCAAGAGACGCCTGGCGAAGAAATATCTCCAGGATCACCGAAAGCGATCCCGAAAAGGTCGTGCTCTAAAACTAGCGGGTGACTCACGATCATCGCCCGCCTTTCCATTACTTCCGGCATATGTAGTAATCTAGGAGCTATGGCTCTAAAAGCAGCGCTGACACAGGTACACAGCACGAACGCAATTTAACAAGGATTGAGTCGATTCAGTCACCTTCCCCATCGCAACACTCGTTTTTTTTTTTTCTTTTCTCTCTCGCAGGAAAAATAAGTGGAAAAATTTCTTTTGTACTTAACACCCGGGAAACAAAATTCTAAAAAGGTTAAAAAAATTTCTAATGTGTAGTATCTTATTACAATATCTTTTGAAGATAATTTAACGAATTGCGGTGTAACGCGGTATACAAATGCTTAGAACGAAACGGTTAACCCTTTTAATTATATGAACGCTAAAATCATTGTATCATTTAATCTTTTAAATTATATGAACGATAAAATCATTGTATCATTTAAACCCCACAAAATTTGTCAAATTTTACACAATCCAACCATAATATTAATTAAAAATTGGTTTGTTTGTCGGTAATTAACGCGTGCCTGTCTTATTCTTTCGATTTATTTCCCCCTTAATTACGCCTAATAATTATCAACATAAATTGCGTTCAATTGAAAACTTAATCAAATCTACAAAAAGACGATTTTGAATTTTAAAAACCACCGAAACGAGTGTGCATTATCACCATCACGGTTTCACTCATAGATGGCACTATTCAACGAAACTTTGCGCGATTTTCCATTGTTGTGTCGTTGCTCGATGGCTCGGCCCCGCCATTTTTTTGGCAACTTGGGAAAACACGAGAGAAGGAGTTCATCAACGTGGTCTGGGGTCGAGATTTTCCGGCTGACTACAGCGGTTGAGCAGCGGTGTCGTGGCGATAATTAAAGTGCAAGTTCAGTGTCAAGTGAATTTTTCGCGATTTAATTTCACCATCAGTCATAAAGTTCATTATCGGCAAGTTTCTGTGTGCTGAAACGCGATTTAAACTTAATTGAGCGGTAGAATGGTGATATTGTAATTTATCCCAGGGAAATATTTCCGCCCGTCACCGTTGTTGTAAGTTATTGTAATTAATGCGGTATAACATAACAGTTACCGAAAATCGTCATCAGGTCGCTGTAGCGTGCATTATTGTCTCACGTTTGATTAGTGATTGCATCGGGGAGAGATGAATGTTCGCCCGAATGCGAAAGTTGGTGTTGAGCTGTAGAGTGCGGAGATATTTTCTGATCGAACAAGCCAATTTGGTTTTGAAAGTTATCCAATTACAAAATTGTCATATAAAAGCTTCCAGTAGCCAGTCACATTACAATAGCCACCAAAATAGTAGCAAAAAACCCAAATCGGGAAAAACTCGCGAAGTCTACGAACAAAATCGACACATAACGAAGCCAACACCGACTCCTTGTGTAACGTTGGCAACACAGCGACATCGACAACAACGCCTGTTAGAAAATAGTACCCATACGAGTGGATCTATTAGATCGAATAAATCTCAATCCCCAAATCCTGCATCCAAAAGATTTGAACGAAAACGGATATCGGACCAAAACTCGTTGCCAAGTTGTGAAGATTTATTGACACATTCGAGTCACAAGAGACGTCGCCAGAACCCAACCGATAATAACGCTAATCGAGAACACGATAAATCTCACCAGAAGGATTCAAGTGAGAAGAAAACCAACTCGTCCAAACGTGATTGTGTAGCTTCTAGAAAACGATCGCGAACCTCAGACGACTTCAGTACCCCAGCCCACAACTTACGGCAGACATCGATCAAAGCAAGTAAATAACGTTCGTGTTGGAAAGGAACATAGTGCTGCAACAGTCGTTGGAAATCCATCAATATCTCAAAAGAGGAGCCTCCAAACCAAATCTTCGGTAAAGCAACCGAACAGCAACAATCAAATCATTTAGCTGCACATTTGTCTACTACGCAAAATAAGCCTAACCTGCTTAGTTACTATTGCAAAACGCGCGGTAATCGTACTTCGGGAAAGAAATCTGTAGATAGCACGGTGCTGGACCACGATTACCAATCAACCAGCAGTTGTGATACTCCTAGAGAATCACAAAATACAGAAACATCTTCACTTCCAATTATTTCCGATAGCAAAGGATCAAGTCATCACGAGGCTAAAACCTCTTATCAGGCAACTAGCAAGGACAAATCTAGCGAGAAGACGTGAAGGATTCCGGAACCTTGCGGGAGTAAGTGAATATTCCTTGGAATCAGATTCCCTGAACGAAAGTCAAATGCCAGCTTTTGATGATTCAGTGGTGAATCCTGAGGAGGCGATAAGCATTCTATACAAGTTATACAATGTCGTATCTGTTTATTTTGCGGGACATAACAAGTTCATTAAGTTCTTGGCCAATTATTAATATATTAAACTTTTAATGGTTCAAACGCAACCCTACCTAAAATTAAACTAAAATTATCATTCAAAATTAAAATATTGCACACTAATATTTGAAACAAGGCATGTGTATTAAATCATTTTCATAACGTGCAAGCACTTCAAATGACGATTCAACATAAACTTAATCTAAAACTATTTGTAACTATAAAATAAAAATATCCGTGATGTGCGAAGAACAAATATCTGTTATCTGCGCGCGTGATAGATTTTAAAATAAGAGAGTGTGTTTACGAACTTATTGGTGAGTCGAAACAGGCAACAATTGAAATTTGCGGGGAATACTCTGGTGATGTGAACTTTTTTATTAATTATTACCAGTCGCCGTGCACCTAGAGCTGACCAAAACTTTCTCAATGCAATCACGGTGTTGATAGTGCAAGGATAAATACGGGTACCCAACGCCATTTGAATTGAGGACAAGCCGCAATTACTCCATGGCCTACCGTGATTACAGCGATTGATAACTACTCGTACACATACAATACCCAAGCCCCATTTCGATGACGATTTCAATCCGTCCGAAGAACCAGCACTGGAGCAGTACTAATTAGCGGATGCCGCGTTTGGTTCGTTTTCAAGGCTTCGGCAACCCCCCCGCTCTACTGATCATTGTCTGGGACGAGCTGGTTAACGGAAACACGTTCGCCATTCCTGACATTCAAAGCGCATCGGATCGACAGTTCCTCGTGTTGCAGCGTATTCAACTGGCCCCACAATCATCGAAATGATTTTGTGTTCTGCACCCACCGCTAGCGAGGGAATTATATTCTCCTGTGTCAGGAACTGTGGTAGAGAAGAACACATCAGTTGAGGATACCCCAGGGTCAAGAAATACATCGTGCTATGAAAAGGCTGGTTATTCAAAGTGAAGCTCAGTGAAACTTCAGAAATTGATAAACTTATGAATGAGAAGAATTACGAACAATTCTTGAAAACGGATTCACACTAGCGCCCGTTTCAAGTGATTTGATTACTAAACTTTTGAATGGCATTCGGCCAAAGAACTTTTATAGTGATAGGTGAATTATTCGGCCTTAGACCATTATCGAAGTACATTGTAGCGTTTAAGTTAACCAAAAACGAAGATTTACAGGACGTATCCAGCACCCATCGAGCGCTCGACGGAACATGCGGTGAGTCCCTTTTCTTGATCTAATAAAATTATATAATAATTAATTTTAATATATACAAGTATAGTAGCTCTAATTTCCTACATGATCCGTTTGGTTAATTAAGCACACACAAGATGTATCTCTGTAGGGCAAGAAAATATTTAGATACATATATTAGATTTTAGAACAAAAAAAAAAAAAACAAAAAGGGAAGAGGAAAACTAATCGAGTTATTATATTCTTTGAAGAAGTAAGAAAAATATCTTATATAGAGAAATAAAGAAGAAAAGTAACGAATAACCACACTCCCTCAGATTCGAAGTTCCTTTCTGTCGAAAAAGGAAATGTCTTTAGTAAATTAGCTGTTGGCTCAGCGTAGATCCACATTTTGTCACCCCTAGTTGTTTTTTTTTTTTGAGCGCGTTCGACAGTTAAGTTTTGATTTCAAATTAATTGGAAGCCTAGAAATTTAGTGGACGCGTTTTCGTTAGCTGAACTTGCTTAAAATAAATCTTTCTTACTTTGCCTGTTGAAAAGCAACTCGGGTATTTCAAAAACTTGCTAAATAATTAAGAGAAACCTTTTAACCTGAAAAGCATAGTATAAACATGCAGCATTTGGTGTTGTTGTACTATAAGTAATATGAGCTCTCACCTGTTTTGCTCGAAACATGAATGCTTAACGATGTGTTAAACAACCGATTTTTGGCGGTCCTTTGCTTTGATGTAGGTCCTATCGCAAATTTTGGAAGCTTTGCATTTTGAAGCGAATCACTTTACAGTAATTGTCAGGTTAACATTCTTGGAAAAACATGCGATTTGTAAATAAAATGCTGAATTAAACAAAAACTGGTCTTTTCCCTTCCGGTCTTTTCCAATCGGGTATAGGACCCGGTACGGTGGCAGGCTTCCACCCCAAAATATGAGCCAGCCGCCGGGTACAGATTAATTCCTTCTTTTGTTTCAGGTGACTTTATGGGTTGAGTGGCCCAAGCCAAGTGCCTTTTTATGGCATAAAGTTATGCAATTCAATTGTATAATTCTATGACATAAATTGGTCACCGGGGTACTCCCCTTCTGATGGGAAAGTTCATATAATTCAAGTTGTATGAGTTTTCCACTCAGAAGAGGAATACCTGGCCACTTCAACGATTTAACATTGGATTTATTCCGGTTGGGTGGGCATGAAGGGGCTCCACCACCACCCGGTTGCCCCTCTTTCATTTGTGGGCCCTGAATGTGTTTGGGTAAAGACGAGGTCAACCCCAAATTAGTCTTTCTTGTCAGGTTGCACTTGTTCTCGCAACAAGTCGTAATTCCTTCGTGGAGGTTATCTACAGATTTGCGACTTCGGTCGTCCTCTTGAACTCTGCAAGCAATTCGTGAATGCGAAATGTTTTGTAGTGAGTCCTCGTGCCGGGGAAACGAACCCGCCCCACGACACCGCAATGCTAGCCTGCCAGCGCATTCACGCGTCTCCGGACGAGGGCATTCTCGGCAGGAACCAACACCTTCCTCTGCCGAGGCAGCAGAACATCGCTGCAGTCCTTCACGGACATTATGGAAACTCTAATTCACTACAAATGGCGCCCAACGTGGGGCCCCGAAAAGCCCGGCTGTATCATCAGTCGTGAGCACGAGACAGTCCATCGTCTCTAGGTGTCCCCACGAGGTGTTAGAATTATTGGCGGGTAGATAACTCCCGAGGGTTTTTGCACTGATCGTGCCCCAGCAGCCTAATAACTTTCGAACGTGTGTTGTCCCTGGACATCAATATCGTTTGGTCCTGCTTTTGAATTATACTTTGGTGGTTTACCACCATTTTATAACTAGTAAGGCCAAATGATATTAGAGTCCCTTTTTGTGTTCGGAAGTTATTATCCCAACATCTATTTTGCGGAGGATTCTGATCCGCTCCCCAAACCAGCGGTGCCTAAGTGTCTTAAATTACATGGATTTTGATTTCATGTGATTGGCTGATTAGCTAATCCATGACTATCCATGACAAGACACGCGCTGCTTGTGGATTAGAATCCCACCCTGGGCTGACAAGCTGTAACTGGAGAAGTTTGCTAATGAGGGATCACTTCGGAACCCTGATTTTCATGGTGCCACAAGAGAGTGTCCCTGAAACGTTTAGAAGGATTGTGCCATGGTGTCCATACTTGGGGGGAAGGTCGGAAAGGAAAGTCCGTTCATATATATTTTTTTTATATAACTTAATCAAAACTTTTTTTTGTGAGGTTCTGAGATAGTTCGCCACTGACGGCCACATAAGAATTTTAGTAACTTTTCTCACCTTTTCTTCATTATTTTCATTATTCATATAGTTAATCTTATATACCCATAGTCTTCATTATTTATTTATCTAGGTATTTAATTGGGAAAACCATTTGGATTTAAAATGCCCACAAAAAGAACTCCCGAAAGGAGAAAGTTGCAGTCGGATGCCGGACCAGCTCTATTGTGCTCCATCTGTCACGAGGACATGGACGAAACTACAAGCCAGAGGTTGCAATGCGGACACAGGCTACACCAGCTGTGTTTGGCCCAACTGCGGCAAACCTCATCCACGTGCCCGCTCTGTCGTCAGCCTTTGGAAATCGCACAGCCAGCAACAGAACGACCTCAGTCCTCCAGTGCAAGTGGAGCTGTCCCCAAAAGCGGACCCCTTCCATCCACGACAAGGAGTGCACGAGACGATGACTACAGGGCTGAAGCAGTTCCGCCTGCAGAAGAAGCGAGTCCCCCGGTGGCTGTGGAAGCCACAGTTCTACAAGATCTAATGGCGCTCGTACAGGACATGTCCACCCGGCTAGCCTCTCTAGAAAGCCAGAGAGAGAACCCCGCACCACCCCGGCCAAGAACTCCTCCTATGTGGGATTCGGACCCAAATCCGTGGGATTTCCCAGTAGACTCGCGGCGTGATCCCGAACGGATCCGGCCAGGTACAGCCATGAATCCGTTGGCTCCAGTTTACCGGCCCCGATTGAGCCAAGCACCGCCACCAAATCAGGCTCCCGTGATTCCGCCGGACCAACGCTTCCATCCACACGACATGTATCGGCTGAAGCCGACACAGATCCCCAGCATCATCCAGGGATGGAATCTACATTTCAGTGGGGAACCCAATACGATAACGGTAGAGGTTTTCATAAGTCGGGTGGAGTCACTGATTGAGCAGATGCTAGCAGGAGACCGCACAGCGCTCGCAGGGTACTTGCCAATGCTGCTTAGGGGAGCAGCACTGGAGACATATTGGAGAATACATTCAGCTCCACCATCCATACGCTGGTCACGGCTGAAGGAGGTACTCCGCATGGAATACCCTACGGTCGACATGGACGAATTAGTCCTGGATAAGATGAATGCTAGATGGCAGCGTCCGGACGAGTCCTTTCATCAATATCGAGCCGATATCCTTAGGTTGAATGACCGGTTGTCAGAGCCTATGTCTCCCACTCAACTGCTGCGGGTGTTGAAACGGAATCTAAAGCCGGAACTTCGTTGCCATGTTGTCAACTCGGACCCGCAGAACATGGAAGCACTACTGAGGGTCGTGAGCCGATTGGAGAGGCTTGAAGAAGACCTCCAAGAACAGCCTTACCTACATGCGAGGACGGGTCCGCGACGTGAAATTGCCGAAGTGGCACTAAATTGCAACAACCCAGATCGGGAAGAAGGCACGGAGTCAAACACCTGTGTTCCGGACTACCCAGATGATGCCACACCAAAAAACGGACGAACGAGTACCCTACCACCTCAGTAGTACTCAAAAACCCCGCAGTAGCTCCTCAGCCAGCTGCTCACCCCAACAAACTTGACGTTAACCCACCAGCCATGACCACTACGACTGCGGATGTTCACTCTCTTCCGGGGACCCCACCAACGACAATATTAAAGCGACCACCGCAGTCACTGCCAGAAGAACCGCGGCAGCCTCAGGTACGCACTCTGAAACCTTATCATGTTCGACTGCAGGAATATCGGGTGGCTCGAGAGCGAATATTTGCTTCCGAAGTCGTCACTTCCCGTTCGTGCACGACAAAATGGTCAACCCGTCGTTGGCGGAATTTCCGCAAGAGAGTGCGCACCTGCCGTCAAACCGTAAACTCTTGTAACATCTCGGAGGTTGCTGAGAATGAGATCAGACCTTATCATCCAATTAAAGTGTTGGGCGAGACCGTGTTTGCATTGATCGACACGGGTGCCAGTATCAGTTGTCTTGCCTCGAGCTTTGGCTCGAAGGTTGTCCAAGACTATCCGAACTTGATTAAATCCTGGCGCACTGAAATCAGTACAGCTGATGGCACCAAACACCCTATACGAGGTAAACTAACCACACCCGTGACGTTCAGGGGTCAGACGAAGGATATTACGTTCTACATTATTCCGTCTTTGACTCAGAATGTATACCTTGGTGTCGATTTCGTCCTTCGCTTTGGACTGGCCTCCGATTTATTCACCGATTTGTCTTTAAAAACCAGAAATGTCAACGAAATCACTTCTACTCCCGATAGGCATGACCTGACGCCTAACCAACGGCAACGCCTGGAAGCATCCATTGCTGCTTTCCCATCGTACGCTACCCAAGGCCTTGGCCGCACCACCCTAGTCTCACACGCCATCGACGTTGGCGATAGTAAACCGATTAAACAGAGACACTACGCCATCTCGCCGGCCATGGAGAAATTGGTGTATGCGGAACTAGATAGGATGCTCGAGATAGGGGTCATAGAGGAGTCCCAAAGTGCCTGGTCCTCACCGGTAACCTTGGTTGTAAAGCCAGGTAAAGTCCGCCTCTGTCTTGATGCCCGTAAGGTAAACGCGGTTACCATCAAGGACGCGTACCCTCTTCCACTCATCGATGGAATACTAGGGAGACTGCCGAAAGCCAATTATATCACCAGTCTCGACCTAAAAGACGCCTTCTGGCAAATTCCACTCGATGAGGACTCGAGGGACAAGACCGCCTTCACAGTGCCTAGACGACCATTATATCAGTTCGTCACAATGCCCTTTGGCCTGTGTAACGCGCCGCAAACGATGACTCGGTTGATGGACAAGGTCATCCCACCTCACCTAAAACACCAAGTGTTCGTGTACCTTGATGATCTGTTACTCATCACGGAAACGTTCGATCAACACCTCCTACTTCTACAAGAAGTAGCCCTGCACATCAGTAAGGCGGGACTCACCATCAACGTACAGAAAAGTAAGTTTGTCATGAAAGAAGTCCGATACCTCGGTCATGTTATAGGATATGGCACTATCAAAACGGATCCAGACAAAACTCGTGCGATTGATGAGTTCCCCTTACCAAAAACTGTGAAGCAGCTACGACGTTTCCTTGGTGTGTGCGGCTGGTACCGAAGGTTTGTTCGGAATTATGCAACAGTTTCAGCGCCCCTGTCAGACATGTTGCGGAAGGGGAAGTTCGTTTGGACCGAACTCAGCCGAAATGCATTTGAAGAGCTTAAACAAGCCCTCACATCAGCTCCTGTCTTGCACAGCCCCGACTTCACGAAGCCCTTCTCCATTCATTGTGACGCAAGTCAACATGGAGTAGGAGCCGTACTGGTGCAATTGACCGACGAAGGAGAGGAAGCTCCCATCGCCTTCATGTCCAATAAGCTGAATTCGGCCCAAAGAAACTATACTGTTTCCGAGCAAGAATGTTTGGCAGCGGTAATGGCTGTGAAGAAATTCCGAGCTTATATCGAGGGCCACCAATTCGAGATCATCACGGACCACGCGTCACTACAATGGTTGATGAACCAGGCAGATTTAAGTGGACGCCTAGCCAGATGGGCTCTTAAACTGCAAGGGTTCAAGTTCTCCATCAAACATCGGAAAGGAACCCAGAACATCGTACCCGACACTCTCTCACGGATGTTTTCCCCAGAGGGAGCCGAAATAACAATAAATGACGAGGACCCCATCGAAATAGATTTGGACAGCCCACATTTCGAATCAGATAGCTACAAAGAGTTGAGGCAAACCATAGCGACCCAACAAACACAGCTGCCTGATTTGAAGGTAATAGACGGCTATGTGTATTGACGAAATGAATACGCCACTGGTGATCCATGGCAGGAAGAAGAGTCTTGGAAACTCTGGGTACCGGAGGAAATGACACAACATCTGATCCTCCGCGCACATGACCATCCTTTAAGTGCCCACGGAGGTTACGGTCGGACGTTACGGCGACTCAAGAAATACTTCTTTTGGCCTAAAATGGCATCCCAGGTCAAAGACTACGTGAGCGCCTGTGAGACCTGTAAAGGCACCAAAGCGCCCAACCAGCCTCTTCGACCTCCTATGGGTCAACTCAACGTTCCAGAACGCGTGTTCCAGCGTCTATACATCGATCTACTCGGTCCATATCCTCGGTCTTCCATGGGACACATCGGAGCTATAGTCGTTCTAGATCAGCTCTCAAAATTCCCCATGGTGGAACCCATCCGTAAATTCACAACCCCATCGATCGTGAAATTCTTAGAGAACCGGGTATTCCATGTGTTCGGTGTTCCAGAGAGTGTGTACTCAGATAATGGAGTACAGTTCCGGTCTCGGCAGTTTAAGAGCCTACTTGAGCAGTATGGCGTTGAACACCAACTGACGCCCATATACTCTCCTCAGTCCAACGCATCAGAACGGTTGAACCGCACCCTATTGGCTGCGATCCGTTCCTACGTCCACCCATCTCAAAAGGATTGGGATCGGCGATTGTCTGCCATCACATGCGCCCTGCGATCCTCGTATCATTCCGTCACCGGTGTCGCCCCTTACTTTGCCGCCTTTGGACAGCACATGATTTGCCACGGTAAATCATACCGACTGTTACGGCAATTAAAGTGTTTGGGAGACCCCGTCGTTGCGCTGGAGCCCCACGAACGTTTAGGAGACCTCCGCCAACAGATCGGACGGAAGATTAAGGCCGCAGGTAGTGCAAATGAAGCGCAGTACAATCTCCGGTCACGATCTGCTAATTTCAAAGAAGGAGATGAAGTTTTCCGGCGAAATTTCCGCCAAAGTGACGCCGCGGGGCATTACAACGCCAAGCTGGACAGGCGATTCTTGAAAAGCCGCATAAAGAAGGTAATGGGACCTAACCGTTACTTGATAACGGATCCATCGGGAAAAGAAGTGGGGATATACCACGCGAAAGACCTGCGCCGATAGATAATTGGGCACGTCTGTTTGTCCGTCCGCATATATTTTCAAAAACGCGCAAGGTTGTATACTTCCAGGCAAACATAGTCATAAGTCAGTCCGTCCGTCTGTTAATTGTGTTCTTCTTTTATTGTTCGTCATCTCTAGTCCCGACGCCGAAGCCAACCCGTGAGACACAGAAAGATCCTTCAGCTCCTTTTTCGTAATCCGCATTGCCTTGGGATCACGAGAAAATTAGCTGCCCTGTAGTAATCTAGGAGCTATGGCTCTAAAAGCAGCGCTGACACAGGTACACAGCACGAACGCAATTTAACAAGGATTGAGTCGATTCAGTCACCTTCCCCATCGCAACACTCGTTTTTTTTTTTTTTCTTTTCTCTCTCGCAGGAAAAATAAGTGGAAAAATTTCTTTTGTACTTAACACCCGGGAAACAAAATTCTAAAAAGGTTAAAAAAATTTCTAATGTGTAGTATCTTATTACAATATCTTTTGAAGATAATTTAACGAATTGCGGTGTAACGCGGTATACAAATGCTTAGAACGAAACGGTTAACCCTTTTAATTATATGAACGCTAAAATCATTGTATCATTTAATCTTTTAAATTATATGAACGATAAAATCATTGTATCATTTAAACCCCACAAAATTTGTCAAATTTTACACAATCCAACCATAATATTAATTAAAAATTGGTTTGTTTGTCGGTAATTAACGCGTGCCTGTCTTATTCTTTCGATTTATTTTCCCCTTAATTACGCCTAATAATTATCAACATAAATTGCGTTCAATTGAAAACTTAATCAAATCTACAAAAAGACGATTTTGAATTTTAAAAACCACCGAAACGAGTGTGCATTATCACCATCACGGTTTCACTCATAGATGGCACTATTCAACGAAACTTTGCGCGATTTTCCATTGTTGTGTCGTTGCTCGATGGCTCGGCCCCGCCATTTTTTTGGCAACTTGGGAAAACACGAGAGAAGGAGTTCATCAACGTGGTCTGGGGTCGAGATTTTCCGGCTGACTACAGCGGTTGAGCAGCGGTGTCGTGGCGATAATTAAAGTGCAAGTTCAGTGTCAAGTGAATTTTTCGCGATTTAATTTCACCATCAGTCATAAAGTTCATTATCGGCAAGTTTCTGTGTGCTGAAACGCGATTTAAACTTAATTGAGCGGTAAAATGGTGATATTGTAATTTATCCCAGGGAAATATTTCCGCCCGTCACCGTTGTTGTAAGTTATTGTAATTAATGCGGTATAACATAACAGTTACCGAAAATCGTCATCAGGTCGCTGTAGCGTGCATTATTGTCTCACGTTTGATTAGTGATTGCATCGGGGAGAGATGAATGTTCGCCCGAATGCGAAAGTTGGTGTTGAGCTGTAGAGTGCGGAGATATTTTCTGATCGAACAAGCCAATTTGGTTTTGAAAGTTATCCAATTACAAAATTGTCATATAAAAGCTTCCAGTAGCCAGTCACATTACAATAGCCACCAAAATAGTAGCAAAAAACCCAAATCGAGAAAAACTCGCGAAGTCTACGAACAAAATCGACACATAACGAAGCCAACACCGACTCCTTGTGTAACGTTGGAAACACAGCGACATCGACAACAACGCCTGTTAGAAAATAGTACCCATACGAGTGGATCTATTAGATCGAATAAATCTCAATCCCCAAATCCTGCATCCAAAAGATTTGAACGAAAACGGATATCGGACCAAAACTCGTTGCCAAGTTGTGAAGATTTATTGACACATTCGAGTCACAAGAGACGTCACCAGAACCCAACCGATAATAACGCTAATCGAGAACACGATAAATCTCACCAGAAGGATTCAAGTGAGAAGAAAACCAACTCGTCCAAACGTGATTGTGTAGCTTCTAGAAAACGATCGCGAACCTCAGACGACTTCAGTACCCCAGCCCACAACTTACGGCAGACATCGATCAAAGCAAGTAAATAACGTTCGTGTTGGAAAGGAACATAGTGCTGCAACAGTCGTTGGAAATCCATCAATATCTCAAAAGAGGAGCCTCCAAACCAAATCTTCGGTAAAGCAACCGAACAGCAACAATCAAATCATTTAGCTGCACATTTGTCTACTACGCAAAATAAGCCTAACCTGCTTAGTTACTATTGCAAAACGCGCGGTAATCGTACTTCGGGAAAGAAATCTGTAGATAGCACGGTGCTGGACCACGATTACCAATCAACCAGCAGTTGTGATACTCCTAGAGAATCACAAAATACAGAAACATCTTCACTTCCAATTATTTCCGATAGCAAAGGATCAAGTCATCACGAGGCTAAAACCTCTTATCAGGCAACTAGCAAGGACAAATCTAGCGAGAAGACGTGAAGGATTCCGGAACCTTGCGGGAGTAAGTGAATATTCCTTGGAATCAGATTCCCTGAACGAAAGTCAAATGCCAGCTTTTGATGATTCAGTGGTGAATCCTGAGGAGGCGATAAGCATTCTATACAAGTTATACAATGTCGTATCTGTTTATTTTGCGGGACATAACAAGTTCATTAAGTTCTTGGCCAATTATTAATATATTAAACTTTTAATGGTTCAAACGCAACCCTACCTAAAATTAAACTAAAATTATCATTCAAAATTAAAATATTGCACACTAATATTTGAAACAAGGCATGTGTATTAAATCATTTTCATAACGTGCAAGCACTTCAAATGACGATTCAACATAAACTTAATCTAAAACTATTTGTAACTATAAAATAAAAATATCCGTGATGTGCGAAGAACAAATATCTGTTATCTGCGCGCGTGATAGATTTTAAAATAAGAGAGTGTGTTTACGAACTTATTGGTGAGTCGAAACAGGCAACAATTGAAATTTGCGGGGAATACTCTGGTGATGTGAACTTTTTTATTAATTATTACCAGTCGCCGTGCACCTAGAGCTGACCAAAACTTTCTCAATGCAATCACGGTGTTGATAGTGCAAGGATAAATACGGGTACCCAACGCCATTTGAATTGAGGACAAGCCGCAATTACTCCATGGCCTACCGTGATTACAGCGATTGATAACTACTCGTACACATACAATACCCAAGCCCCATTTTGATGACGATTTCAATCCGTCCGAAGAACCAGCACTGGAGCAGTACTAATTAGCGGATGCCGCGTTTGGTTCGTTTTCAAGGCTTCGGCAACCCCCCCGCTCTACTGATCATTGTCTGGGACGAGCTGGTTAACGGAAACACGTTCGCCATTCCTGACATTCAAAGCGCATCGGATCGACAGTTCCTCGTGTTGCAGCGTATTCAACTGGCCCCACAATCATCGAAATGATTTTGTGTTCTGCACCCACCGCTAGCGAGGGAATTATATTCTCCTGTGTCAGGAACTGTGGTAGAGAAGAACACATCAGTTGAGGATACCCCAGGGTCAAGAAATACATCGTGCTATGAAAAGGCTGGTTATTCAAAGTGAAGCTCAGTGAAACTTCAGAAATTGATAAACTTATGAATGAGAAGAATTACGAACAATTCTTGAAAACGGATTCACACTAGCGCCCGTTTCAAGTGATTTGATTACTAAACTTTTGAATGGCATTCGGCCAAAGAACTTTTATAGTGATAGGTGAATTATTCGGCCTTAGACCATTATCGAAGTACATTGTAGCGTTTAAGTTAACCAAAAACGAAGATTTACAGGACGTATCCAGCACCCATCGAGCGCTCGACGGAACATGCGGTGAGTCCCTTTTCTTGATCTAATAAAATTATATAATAATTAATTTTAATATATACAAGTATAGTAGCTCTAATTTCCTACATGATCCGTTTGGTTAATTAAGCACACACAAGATGTATCTCTGTAGGACAAGAAAATATCTAGATACATATATTAGATTTTAGAACAAAAAAAAAAAACAAAAAGGGAAGAGGAAAACTAATCGAGTTATTATATTCTTTGAAGAAGTAAGAAAAATATCTTATATAGAGAAATAAAGAAGAAAAGTAACGAATAACCACACTCCCTCAGATTCGAAGTTCCTTTCTGTCGAAAAAGGAAATGTCTTTAGTAAATTAGCTGTTGGCTCAGCGTAGATCCACATTTTGTCACCCCTAGTTGTTTTTTTTTTTTTTGAGCGCGTTCGACAGTTAAGTTTTGATTTCAAATTAATTGGAAGCCTAGAAATTTAGTGGACGCGTTTTCGTTAGCTGAACTTGCTTAAAATAAATCTTTCTTACTTTGCCTGTTGAAAAGCAACTCGGGTATTTCAAAAACTTGCTAAATAATTAAGAGAAACCTTTTAACCTGAAAAGCATAGTATAAACATGCAGCATTTGGTGTTGTTGTACTATAAGTAATATGAGCTCTCACCTGTTTTGCTCGAAACATGAATGCTTAACGATGTGTTAAACAACCGATTTTTGGCGGTCCTTTGCTTTGATGTAGGTCCTATCGCAAATTTTGGAAGCTTTGCATTTTGAAGCGAATCACTTTACAGTAATTGTCAGGTTAACATTCTTGGAAAAACATGCGATTTGTAAATAAAATGCTGAATTAAACAAAAACTGGTCTTTTCCCTTCCGGTCTTTTCCAATCGGGTATAGGACCCGGTACGGTGGCAGGCTTCCACCCCAAAATATGAGCCAGCCGCCGGGTACAGATTAATTCCTTCTTTTGTTTCAGGTGACTTTATGGGTTGAGTGGCCCAAGCCAAGTGCCTTTTTATGGCATAAAGTTATGCAATTCAATTGTATAATTCTATGACATAAATTGGTCACCGGGGTACTCCCCTTCTGATGGGAAAGTTCATATAATTCAAGTTGTATGAGTTTTCCACATAGAAGAGGAATACCTGGCCACTTCAACGATTTAACATTGGATTTATTCCGGTTGGGTGGGCATGAAGGGGCTCCACCACCACCCGGTTGCCCCTCTTTCATTTGTGGGCCCTGAATGTGTTTGGGTAAAGACGAGGTCAACCCCAAATTAGTCTTTCTTGTCAGGTTGCACTTGTTCTCGCAACAAGTCGTAATTCCTTCGTGGAGGTTATCTACAGATTTGCGACTTCGGTCGTCCTCTTGAACTCTGCAAGCAATTCGTGAATGCGAAATGTTTTGTAGTGAGTCCTCGTGCCGGGGAAACGAACCCGCCCCACGACACCGCAATGCTAGCCTGCCAGCGCATTCACGCGTCTCCGGACGAGGGCATTCTCGGCAGGAACCAAGACCTTCCTCTGCCGAGGCAGCAGAACATCGCTGCAGTCCTTCACGGACATTATGGAAACTCTAATTCACTACACATAGTCCGGTGATCTGCTTGAGATATTAGCACTGCTAAATGGTACTGGGGATTCATGATGATACATGTCGGTATTATTGTGACAAAAATCTCTCATTCCGCTAGGATGGAAGTTCATTGGCACACAAGATTCCAAACCAGCCGGTAACCGATCAGGTGGTCTCATAGAATTAAGTTCATAAGGCTGAACAGGAGGTCGACCATACTTGACCTCCAGCTCACGCCAAGTGTCCTCAATTCGACGACACCTCCAGACAAGCTCACGGGTGGTCGAGAACTCATGTCCAGCTAAGTGATCCTGCAACCTGAAACTCATATTTTTGAAAACTAGGTCTCGCAGATCCGTGTCCCTAATCGGAGTCCTGAGTTGAAGAGCCATAGCTTCAAGGGATTCATAAAATTCGATGAATGGTTCATTGGATTCTTGCCTGCGGGCGAACATATTTTCCCAAATATGAGCGTCATCAAGCCGAGATCCAAATCGTTCCATGAACTCCACTTTTAGCTGCCCCCAACTCAAGTTTCTATGCAGGTCACGTATCTGCCAGTACCAGTTTTCGGCATATCCCTGCAGCAGAACATGAAAGTCTCGAACGAGTTCACGCTCTGTGAGACCATAATCTCTAGCCATAATGCTAGCACGAAACAAAAATTGACGTGCATCCAAACCATTGGAGCCACCATCGAACTTAAAACCCCATTTGGTGATTGGGATAATCGTTTGATGAGTCTCAACTGCCTGACCACCACCCTGGAAAGAGAGCTCCGACTGAGGATTTGGCAAATCTTGGGAAGAGCGTAATGAACAGCGAGTGAAATTATCGGGTTCATGTCGTATGTGCGGAAACATGATGACTATCAAAAACAATAAAAATCTACAGACCATCTAAATAATTTAAGTACATATATTAAAATCAGTGAACAGACGGACAACACCGACAAATTAAATAAAAGAAATAATTTAATTAATTACAGACAGACAAACAAACGATTCTTTAAAAAAAATTAAAATTTGAATGCCAGACAGACAAACGGACAAGTAAATAAATATATAAAATTTTAAAACTTACTAGCTAGAATAAAAATAAAAAGTCTCTATAATGCACACTACGTGCAAATTAACCCTGACCAAAACCTAACTAACAAACATAAACTAAAATCAATTATCAAACTCAACCTTACAATTATTCAAACCCAAAAAAAAAATAATTAAACTAAACGCAATCTCCAATCATCAAAACTAAAACTAATAAAAATTACTCAAAACCCAAAACGAACTAACCTAATCTCAATCATTAATATTAAAACTAACCGAATTACTCTAAACTAATATCCGTAAAACCATAAACCCACTTATCTAAAACTAATCTAACCCAAGACCCTAATTGACTCTAATAATCTATAACTAATCTGAACCTTAATTCAATGAGTTTGAAGTCAACCCAAATCTAACACTATCTACATTACAATCAATCATAAATTTTGAATGAAGTGGCGAAATAAAGGAAAATATATGACGAGAAGTAAGCGGGATGAGTGCAAGCGAGTGCAAATGGAATTATGTTTAAATTCAATTATCGAAAGTGATTTTGCTATCATTTCTCAAAATGATTTCCCCTAGGAGGAAAAGGAAAAGAACAGGTAATTATATGGGATGGTGATTAAAATTTAGACATAACACGAAGCAGACAAACCACAACAGTGCCTGGTATAACAATGGAATTTGTAGGCGGACTCCGCTCCAATTGTCACCTCAAAATCTGACTACGAGACCATTATGAAATACTACGGACTTCATAATGGCTCGGACAAGAGCCGCACATATCCCAAAGCTACCACCAGATAGATGATGGAAGGGCCGAAAGCGTTGGCTAATTCCAAGAGATGGATCTAAGTCCAACTATCCCGTGCATGGAGATATAGCCAACGACTCAAAATTCGGTTGATCCCAACCAACATCCACACTGCTAAAGCATGCCCACTATCATAGCCGGTGGAGACTATCAAACACAAAACAGCACGGTAGGCGCCACTGCAACTGCGGCGAACCCCGTGATCAAAAATCTATAAATTAATATCAAAATCGAAACTAAAACATTTTAACTATTACTCGATCACTTTTCATCATTCAAACAAGTCATCAAAAATTTCTAACAAAACAAAAAAAAAATAATTTCCCTGGAATGCTCAAACCACTATTCAAGTCAGGCACTCCAGGTACTCATCCCAAACAAATCTGAAATTGAAAAATTTAAGTTATAATTAAAAACTGATAAAATCAACTAAAACCATCTTGGGCGCCATATGCTGCAACCACGGAAGTCACCGCAGTTGCAGACATTAAGAATTAGCAGAGGGGTGTGTAGCCCGGGGTAGCATACTGAGGCCAGCTAGCGCTCAGTCGTGTCGTGGGTCTTCCGGGACACCCTCTGCTCGTGCTGAGCCACCTTACATAAAAACTAGCACAAAGGGAAAAGGATGGGAAAGGGAGAGGTCATTTTGAGAAATGAAAATAAGGTTTTTAATGTACCATGGCCGTTTTATTTACAAAAAAAAATCCAACAATTATATTTACAACCAAAAAAAAAACCTTACGAGTAAAAGGCCCTTTTGAGAGTTAAACAAAAGAATATATACTAAAATACAACAAACCAAATCAATTCAAATATAAAAATTATTTATAAAAATTATTTGTAAAATTTTGAAACAAAATATGATTGTTACTTACTTCTTTTCTTGCAAAATCCTGAGCGCCCGGTGATGTACAAACAAAGAAGCGTGGGGCCACTGAAAATCAAATTTCAATATTAAAACAACGAAAAACTAAAAACACAACGGCCACTTTCAACTGTCTGATCCGTACTCGCAGAAAAAAAACTGCACTCAAGGCACCTGATCCTCTTCACCAACCAACAAAATTTAGTTTTTTTTTTTTTTTTTAAACTTTCAACTTTCGTCTTCCCGCACTTCAAATCAATAAAATCTTTTCTTCTTCTTTTCTGTTTCTTTTTCACACCGCACAAATTCAACACCTTTCTCTTCCAAAATCCAATATTCCTCACTTTCTCAAAACTTTCACTCTCCTACTTCATCATTAACACTTCAAAGGAAAAATCTATTTGATTCACCATCACATTTTTCAATCCAAAAACTTTTTTTTTTTCCCCCAATTTTAAAACACACAAAAATCACTCATATCCCGCACAGCAAAATTCTTTTATATTTTTTTCCAAATACCAACTCCCTTTTTTCCCAATCTTAAAACCCTCCAAAAATCAATTCCACTGAGCACACAAAACACCCTTATCTCTTTCAAATCCAAAAACTGACTCCCCAATTCCTCACAACTTAACCCCGCATTTCCTCTTCATCCAATTCGTATTCCGCAATCCTCTTCATTTTTAAATTACCGCTGCCACATCTGGGTAACGTAATCGAAGTTCATTACACTTCGATTCCGCTACCCACACATTTTTTGTTCCCGTATCGACAATCACAATAGTTTCCATTGACTTGCATATATGGCAATTTACATCCCCAAGAATCGCTTGATTGAATGTAAAGTGTCACACATACGAGTACATTACGAAAACTATTGATTTTGCCGATACCCCAAAAAAAAAGAGTGCTTCCGTGCGCCCGGGAGAACTTGAACTCAGGGTTCCAGCAGACCCATGATCGAGGACTCACGACACAGCCAATGGTGCCGTGGATGGTCGATCTCCCATTCATCTCATAAGCAACTTCGACGATGCATTTGGGCATGAGATTGTTAGTAATCAGTGAATTCATTTTTGTTAGTATACAAAAAATAAAATTTGTTACTGGGAATGGAATTAGTTAGTGTTAAGGAAGGAATTAGGTTTTGTTAGGGAAAATGAATAGAATGAAATTTTGTTAGTGGGAATTAATGTAGGGAGTGTTGTTAGTGGGAAAATTGAAATTATTAGTATATGTTATATGATTTTAGTTGGAAATAAGAGTAGGATGGTGATGATGAAGAAATAAAAATTGAAGGGAAATTGGAAAAATGTTAATAAAATTAAATGAATACACAGAGGAAAAGGTAGGAGTGCCCAAAGGAAGGGTGAAATGTTACGGCGGCAATTAGAAGTTGCGAATGGGAGAAAGTCGGTACGCCGAAATTCGCAACAATCCTTCCAGATGTTGTCGTTGGTTAGGCGTTAATTCGTGCCTGTCCGGTATAGAATCGAGTTCATAGACATATCTAGTATTTAAAGGCGAATCTGTGAATAGTCTGGGGCCAAACCAATTTGAACGACAAAATCGACGCCAAGGTACACGTTCTGAGTCAGTGACGGGGTAATGTAGAAGGTAATATCCTTAGTTTGACCTCTGAATGTCACGGGTGTGGTCAATCTACCCTGGATAGGATGTTTAGTACCATCAGCTGTGCTGCTTTCAGAGCGCCATCTTTTACCGCCGTAGGGTTTTGATGGAGTACCTTTGAGCCGAGACAGCTAATACTTGCATCCGTGTCAATTAGTGCAACAGCGATTTCGCCCAACACTTTGATCGGTGCGTAAGGTCGAGTGTCATTCTCAGAAACATCCGAGATGTTACATAAGTTCAAAGTTTGGTGACAGATGCGCACTCTCCTGTGGAAGCTCCTCCAATGACGAGTTGACCACTTAGTTTTGTGCTGGCGTGGGGTGAACTTTTCCGCGGTAAAAATCGTCTCTCGTGCAGCAATATACTTCTGCAACCTAATATGGTATGGCTTCAAGACAGGGGTCTGTGGCTGCTGGGGTTCTTTAGGCAGTATCTGAGGTGGTCGCTTCAACAATGTCATTGGAAAGGCCTCCTGAGAAGATGTGCATCGTAAACCAGCAAACGTATCGTGGTGTTGGACTCCAGTGGGTTTACTGGCGAGGAACTTGTCGTAGTGGGACTGTCAGTAGATGGGACAGAGAACCGTTCCGTTACTGAGTCTGTTGCGAGTGCTGCTAGCTGTTGCGAGCACTCGCTAGAAAGTTTTTTGACTTCTTGCAATTGGTGCGATCTGGCGCATGTATATCTGGTTTCCCACAACGGAGACCAAAAATGTTAGCCTCTGCCAGGCATGCGATAAAGTGGTGTCCCAACTGCCGGCAGTTCCAACACCTAGGGGCCAGTTCGTGTAATTCGGTTCGATGTGGTTGGTCCAGTTCTGTGGATGATGGATAAATAGTCTCTGACGCGCAATCTACTATGGGCGGAATGAGACAAGCTGGCACGGGTAGAGCAGGCACGCTGTATTCAAGCTCAGCTACTGAGCGTCGTTCCAGTTGCTCTCGTCGGCTAAAGAAACTACCTTGGGGTGTGGATCGCTGGGAGTGTTGTACAGCTTCAAGCTCCTTTGCGGACGCGCGAAGAGCATGCACGTTGTGGCATGGGGCGAACACCATTCACTCTCGTAGCTCGACCCTGATTCCCTCCGAAAGGAGACTGAGGAACTCAGACTCTGGCATGGGACTCATCAGATGTTACAACAGGCAACAGGCTTCATAGTAATCGTCTACGGTATCCTGCACCCATTGGCGTCTGTTTCTTATGTGCTGTTTTAAGGTGTCATCTCCCTCGACTTGTGTGAACTCCTGCAGTGCTGCATGCCACAACGTCTACCAGTCAAACGTGGCAGAAGTGTCCACAAACCGCCAAAACCAACGGACTGCACTCCCAGTAAATAGCATTTGAGCACAGCGTGTGACGGCTCTTATGTTGCCCCCAGGTTCGACGAAGCCATAATTTCAACCCTTCTCAGAAAGGTACCAATGGTCGTAGGGTCATTCTGGCCTGTAAATATTAACTTACAGCCAGCCACTATCTGTGCCACTTTAGATGGTGGAAAATCTCCGGAATCCCAAGGCATGGGTCGAGATGGTAGATTCGGAGCCGCAGACGAAAGGTAATCTGTTCTCTGAGTCTGAGTCGGCTGGTTCATAGTTGGGTCTCGAGGTCCTCGTGCCGATCTGAATCGTTGTAGCGCCGTCTCGGTTTCTTTCCAACGACGTATAAAGGAGTTTATACGTTGCACTTCAGTGTAACAATCACCGCAGATTTGGTCTGGTGAATGATATTAATTTTGATGTACACCTTCAGAAAGCTAACGACACCAATTCTCCTCGAGTTGTCGACCAAACAATCATGCATTCCTCGACTGCTTATATTTATTACGAGAGCCGAATTGGTGTCCCTATAGCTGTTATACATATTTCGCAGGCATACATAGTAGCTGTACTCTTTTTATTGGCGGAGCACACGGCATTTAATTCTTTTTTTCCGATTTCTTAGAAAAATGTTGTGTGTCTAAAGTGCTGCTAAGCGGAGCCGCTGGTGTTTCTATTCCCCACTGACGATTTATAAGTTTATATGTAAGGCTATTTCTAAAGTCTATGTAGCTTAGCTTTGTATCGTGAACTTTCTTGCGTAACTAACAAGAATTCCAAATGCTTTCGTCAAATATATGAAAAAACAATTTCATATACCAGCGTGTTGAAGTTCGAGGAGAAGAATAATATGAAACCATTTGATCTGGTTTATCTATTCCTGACATATTCTCATTGCCACTGTACAGGGCTTATACGAGTATACCACTTGCCCACTTCTGCACCGTGTTTCTTAAAATGATGTTTTATGTCTTGTTCATATTGTTAACAGATTTTGTTTATCTTTCCGCTTCTGCACTAATATATTACGACTCCTTGCATATACTGATTCCCCTTTCTTTAACTTTATCTTAATTACAAACATCTGATTGCCTCTGCAATTTTTTCGAAGTTTAATCTTTGTACAAAGAAGTTGTTAATCGAAGTAGTTGTCTATGTAAATAATATGACACTTTGCCAAGTAATTGCCCAATAACTGGTACACAATGGAGAAAGCGTGACCGTTATTACAGACCATATTCTTTCCACCCGTCAGGAGTGTATAATTCATATTGGATAGTCTAAAAAGTATTGACCCTTTTTTGTCACTAGATGGTGTTCGTTGTCATATATCGGGCAATACTAATCAGATTGAGTCAAACTGGCATGCGTTTGAAAGGTGACATTCCGGTCTACAATTTTCATATGGACAGTTTTGTATTTTTGCCATTCATGTCAACAGTTGTATTCATTTAAAAATGAGTGAAATTTTTGAAAAAATTCGTTATATTTTACAATATCACAACGATCAAGGTGAGAATGCATCTCAGGCTCGTGAAAAAATGTGTGGTGTCTACGGTCAAGATACTTTATCAAAAGCCACAGCCAAGAGATGGTTTGCTCGCTTTCGTTCTGGAAATTTTGATGTCAAAGATGCACCTTGCCCAGGTCGACCAATCACTGAAAAAGTCGATGAAATCTTACAAAAAAATTAAAGAAGACCGACATATAAACAGCCAAGACATTGCTAAGGAACTGCATATCCATCACCAAACAGTTCAGACTCATTTGCGTAAGGCTTGATACACAAAGAAGCTTGACGTTTAGGTACCGCATGAATTAACACAAAAAAATTTGATCAACCGAATTTTCTTTTGCGAAATGCCAATAAAACGCGATGAAATCGAGCCATTTTTGAAGAAAATTATTACGAGAATTTCGTTCGAAGATCATGGTCAGAAAAAGGTGAATCATCACAAACGACTTTAAAGCCAGGATTGACACCAAATAAGGTTATCCTGTATGTATGGTGGGATTGGAAGGGAATTGTTTATCATGAGGTACTTGCACCTGGCCAAACACTCAATTCAGCTTTGTACTGTCAGCCATTAACCAGATTGCAACAAGCAATCCAAAAAGACAGCCAGAATTGATCAATTGAGAGGGCGTTGTCTTCCATCATGACAATACCAGACCACACACATCTTTGATGACCCGGCAAAAATTGACAGAGCTTGGCTAGGAAGTTTTGATGCATCCACCGTATAGTCCAGACCTTGCACTATCAGACTAACATTTGTTTCGATCTCTGCAAAACTTCCTTAATGAACAGAAATTCACTTTAAAAAGGGACTATGAAAATCACTTAGCCAAGTTTTTCGCCGATAAACCACAGAAGTTCTACACCGATGGAATAATGGCTCAACCCAAAAAATGGCAAAAAGTCATAGAGAACAATGGACAATATGTACTGAAATAAAATCCAAGTTGAATGAAAGAAATATTCAATCGAAAAATGAGAAAAAAAGGCTCAATACTTTTTGGACTTACTAATATATTGTTATACCATATTTTGCCTTATTCGGTTGAATGTATTATTTAAACGCTAAACATTTCTGTAAGAGCAAAGCCTCATCTATTGATAAGTTCTGCCGCGGATATTACACTTCTTTAATGTTTTTCAAAATATGATTCAATACTTGATCTATTTTATCAAGACGGTTTGTCTTAACGCTGTATCATTGTAGAACCGCAAGCAGCGAAGTATTGCTTCGAAACGATTTCTCGACATTGTTCTCCCAAACAAAGAATTGTAATAAAGGATATTTGTGCTCCAATAAGACTTGAAACTAGGCATTCGGATGTTTCCAATCATAATGCACAACCCCAAAAATTCATATCATCTGTTGTCACAGCTGACCACTTTTTAAAATTTGTTTTCTAGACACAGACGTCGTTGCCCCGACCACTTCAGCATAGATATTTGTCCATTGTACAATTTTCCTTACAAAGGGGCATTAGATATTAGTGAAAATGCATCAAAGGGTGTACTATCGGCCGATAAATTTACTTCCAGTCCCTTTTCACCAGTGAACCTGTGTGACACGGGATCCAAATCTGTTCTTGACCAAGCTATATCACTTCCAGACAAACTATTTTCCTCGTTTGTACCACAACTGACATTATCATCTCCACACGTAGTTATTGACCAGGATGAGAAACTCATATCTTCACATTCAGTGAAATCGTTATCACTTACATTTTTTCGCTCAGCCTTATCATAGATTAGGTATAACATTGGCTATGGCTTGAGCGCACACGTCATCGATGTACGACCTTGGTCCTTTGGACTTATAATATCTTGGGGCCTTTACTAGGCTTCTTATGCTTTGCCTTGATCCTTTGGACTTATGAAAACTTGGGGCCTTTACTAGGCTGCTTATGCCTTGATTGTGCATAGAGCCTGACTGTTTTATTTTTGTTTTGTGTTTTAGTATTGGTTGGGGTATGGTAGTTGAAGTTTGGATTAATACTTAGTGTAAGATAGAGAAATCATTTTTAAGGGATTTAAAAGCCTTGAATATTGAGGCAGCTAAATCCATTGCATTAATCTCTGCATTAATAATTTAGGGGTATTGTTCAAACTGAAAAGCTTTGCTGCATTATCATTGAGAAAGTGGATGGCACAGCCGGTGCCTAGTAAGTTTTTTGATGCATCTGTGGAATATATTCTAGTATTGTTGTTACGGAAAAACTTTAGGGTTTTTTCTATTGAAAAGAGGAAATTATTATAGTTAAGTTTGGGTAGGTTTTCCGTTATGTTGCTCATAAATTTATCAACTTGAAACAATGTCCTGAGCCACAGGAAGTTTGCTTCCATAGCACGTATTGTTAAAGTAGCTTTTGTATTTGGCGTAAATATGAGAGTAGATGGAGTACGAGGAATTATCTATCACTATACTCTTAAAGTCTTCCACATGTAGGTTTAAGGCTATTTCCTTAGCAACAATCTGCTGTACTCTGAGGTGGGCTGGAAGTTAAGAATATTAAATTTTTGAACTAGGAAATAATGTTGTTACCATATTTAACGGCTTGGGGTTTTTTTTTTTTTTTTAACAGAAAAGTCTATTGCTTGAGATTTGCTAATGTTAAGAGGGAGTTTTAGTTGGTTGCATTTTTTAATGAAAAGATCAAATTTCGCTTTTAGGGCATCTAAGGTTGCTTGTTTGCCTTTACCTTTGCAGATAATTACAAAGTCATCTGCGTACTGTACCCGAGTTGTGGAACTGTCTGAGATATTGTGGAGTTCGAACGTACAAAGATTAAAAAGTAGAGGGCCAAAGGCATCTCCTTGGGGTAGGCCATTGTAGAGCGTGTTGTTGTCTTTCTTTTAAATACTCTCAGAGAAAAAAGTCCAACGGTGTCAAATCACATGATCGTGGTGGCCAATTAACATCGCCGCAACGTGAGATAACACGGCCATTGAATTTCTCGTGCAAAAGAGCTATTGTTTTGTTGACTGTGAGGCAAGTGGAACCACATATCGTCCAGGTCCATAACCTCAATTTCTGGCCACAAGAAGTACGTTATCATCTCGCAATAGCGGACACCATTCACGGTACCTGCTTGGCTGTCCTCATTTTCGAAGATGTACGGCCCAATAACGCCACCAGCCCATAAACCGCACCGAACAGTCAATCTTTGTAGATGCATCACTTGTGGATTCTCATTTGCCCAAATGCGGCAATTCTACTTGTTAACGAATCCACTGAGGTGAAAGTGTGCCTCGTCGCTGAAGATGATTTTCTATATAAAGTCACCATTCCCTTCTGTCTGTTCAACCAACCTTTCGGCGTATTGTCGACGCTTGAAATGGTCAGTAGGCTTCAGCTCTTGAGTCAATTGAACGTTGTAAGAGTGTAAATTCAAATCTTTGTTCAAAATTCGCATCAGTGATGTTCGTGAGATGTTCAATTGTTGGGCACGACTGTGGAGTATCGTTCTGTCCCGCTCTATCCCATAGTATATACATACACATTATTCGTAATGTAATACATAGTGTTAAGAAAGAAGTCAGTCAATAAACTGAACTCATGAAGATCGGTCGTCTTTTAATTAACGTGCGAACACTACATAGTGGCAGCGGTGTCGGAAAGTAGAGAAAAGAAAAATTAGGTCGTTCGCTGAATATTTAAATCAATAAAATGGTAAACGATCCGGAACAACAGCCTGCGGCGGCGGGTATATCGGGTAATAACTTTACTGTTCAAGCGCCGGAACATTTTACATTTAACCCTTCGGATTGGCCACGTTGGAAACGGCGGTTTGATCGTTTTAGAATTGCTTCCGGACCAAACAAAAGAAATGAAGAGGAGCAGGTTAACACCTTAGTCTACCTAATGGGTGATCAGGCAGATGATATATTTCTGTCATTCAATCTTTCTCCTCCCGACCAAAAGAAATACAATTCCGTCATAAGTAAATTCGAGAATTTTTTCGTGTTGAAACACAACGTGATTTACGAGCGGGCAAAGTTCAATTCTCGATGCCAATTAGAAGGAGGAAGCATTGAGGACTTTATAACATCATTATATTTGCTTTCTGTGAACTGTTCATACTCAAGCTAGCGTGAAGAGATGATACGGGATCAGTTGGTGGTAGGTGTACGAGACAGAAGGTTGTCAGAAAGGTTGCAACTAGAAGCAGACCTAACGCTTGAAAAAGCGGTACAAACGGTAAGGCAACACGAGGCAGTGAGACGGCAGCAAGTAGATTTGGCAACAACACCTTTTAGTGCAAATGCAACAACCGTTAATAGTTTGCGTTCTCATAAACCAAAGACGTTATCATCATCACCTTCACACAACTTCAGACGAAGCGTACGAGAGACTGCAAAGACTAGAGAATGTCAATGTCCATGGTGCGGTGCGAAAGAGCAGCACAACAAACATAACTCTCCCGCTAGAGGCAAACAATGTCGTTTCTGTAAGAAGTGGAACCACTTTAGTAAGGCTTGTGAAAAGAAAATAAAAATCAACAACAACGAAATATTTCATGTCGAAGAAGAAGACGAGACACTCTTCATAGGCACGATGACAGACGAAAACAATAACGATGAACGGTGGACCGCTAAAGTAACGGTCAACGATAAGCAAATTAATTTTATGCTAGATACGGGAGCTCCGGTAGATGTCTTACCACTTAAAGAATTTAAAATAAATTTCCCTGACGCGAAAATTAATAAATTGAATAAAAAATTATGTGGCCCTTCTGGCGAACGTCTCGACGTTACGGGAATAATGAACTGCGTGCTTAAATATAGAAACATATTCTGTAAATATCTGAACTGTACATTGTGAACAATTTAAAATCACCACTTTTAACTTTAAAATCTTGCTAAAATTTGAAAATTATACAACGAACTAACACCTTTGATAATCCGAGTGTCGAAACAATTCAAAAATCGTTGGAGGGTTACGAAATCAAATTGCAACCAAACGCGAAACCTTATGCAATTGCAACAGCTCGACGAGTCCCGATTCCATTAAAGGAAAAGCTCAAGGCAAAACTTGATGAAATGCTTCAGTTGGGTGTAATCAGACGTGTAGATGAGCCAACAGATTGGTGCGCTCCGATGGTAATCGTTAACAAACCCGACGGTGATATTCGTCCTTGCGTTGACCTCGCGAAACTCAACTTAGCCATTCAACGAGGTATACACCCGATGCCAGTTGCTGACCATTCACTGGAGCAATTGGAAGGTGCAAAGTACTTCACCAAGTTAGACGCGAAGTATGGATTTTGGCAGATAAAGCTATCTCCCCTTTTACAACTTTTCTAACTTCATTTGGAAGATTCTGCTTCCCAAGGCTGCCTTTTGGTATTTGAACGGCCCCAGAGTTGTTCCAAAAACGAATGCAGTTGACTCTCGAAGGCCTTAATGGAGTCATCTGCCAAATGGATGACATATTGGTGAAAGGGAAGGACATACAAGAGCATGATCTAAATTTGCGTGCTGTACTTAAAAAGCTAGAAGAGAATGGAGTAACCTTAAATAAATCTAAGTGTCAGATAGGTATCAAATCCATTACATTTTTGGGACACAAAATTGACGAGGAGGGTATACACCCTTGCCTATCAAAAAGCAAGGCAATTGATGAATTTCCTCATCCGCAAAATGTAAGGGAACTGCGCCAGTTTCTGGGATTAGTAAATTACCTGGTTCAGGAGGAGGCTTTCTTAAAACTGAAACGAGCACTAACAACGGCTCCGGTATTGAAGACATACGATCCTACACATAGAACCCTTGTGTCGTCTGATGCATCTTCTTTTGGATTGGGAGCGGTGCTCCTTCAGACAGATGTGGACGGTATCCGGAAGCCCGTAGCATACGCTTCGCGAACGATGTCTGACAGCGAAAAGAAGTATGCGCAGATAGAAAAGGAAGCTTTAGGCATCAAATGAGCATGTGAAAAATTCCGGGACTACATCGTTGGCATCCATTTTACAATTGAGACGGAACACAAGCCGTTGATTCCAATTTTTACTACGAAAAACCTCGATGACTTGACGTTAAGGATCCAAAGATTCCGTATGAAAATGATGGGTCTTACTTTTAGTATAATCTATACTCCTGGAAAAGATCTTATAGCAGCTGATACGCTATCTCGCCATCCTATCCAAGGAACAGGACCGGACGATGACGATGAAATCGAAACATTCATCAACAGCATTATCGAAGAGCTACCAGCATCAACCGACAAACTAAACACTATTCGGAAAGCCCAGCAAGATGATCCCATCATCAGAGAAGTAAAGGAGTATTGCCAAGACGAATGGCCACATCGTTCAAAACTATCACAAGAAGCAAGGTTATTCTATAACGATCGCCAATATATTTCAATTAATGGCCAATTTTTGATGCACGGTAAGAGACTTGTCATCCCAAAGGCCTTGCAACACGGGATGTTAGAAACGATGCATACCGGGCATTTGGGAATTGTAAAGTGCAAAAGCAGGATGCGCCAGTCTGTCTGGTGGCCTGGCTCGTCAAATCCGATGGAAGAATATATTCGGCGGTGTACTATCTGTATACAGTTTTTAGTTCCAAGACATGATACGCTCATCAGTTCTGAAATGCCAGAGCGCCCTTGGCACACCATAGCAATGGACCTCTGCGTATGTCATGGTAAGACGTTTCTTGTTATAAGTGACTACTTCCAGGTTCCCGGAGATAGTACATTTGGAATCACAGACTGCCAGATGCGTCATCACACACTTAAAATCGATTTTTGCGGGATTTGGCATTCCGGAAATTGTTAGAACTGATAACGGGCCCCAGTTTGCAACGGTCCACACATCAGAGTTTCGACAATTTGCACACTCCTGGGGATTTAAGCACATTACATCCAGCCCTCGTTTCCCTCAAAGCAATGGATTCATTGAGTCGGCGGTTAAAATTGTTAAAACGCTTTTAAAGAAAAATAAAGAAAATCCTGAATTAGCGCTATTGGAGTACCGCGCCACACCACTTAATAACGGTAACAGTCCAGCAGAACTTTTAATGGGTCGGAAAATTCGATCAACCATCCCGATGACGAGTGAACGTTATGAGCCAAATTCTCTCAATATGGACAAAATAACAATGGCTGAGGAACAACGACGACAACAATAAACAAATAACTACGATAGACGCCATGGTGTATGCAGCGGAAGAAACTTTAAAATCGGTGACGTTGTCTGGATTAGAGACATACATCAGTGGGGTCGCATTGCAGCCAAAGCCGATACCCCCCGTTCTTTCTATATAAAAACCAATTCTGGGGTTTACCGAAGAAATGTGTTTCATCTTAACAACGCCCACAGGAAGAACGTGCCATATATTCCCGAAGAAGTAACTGAAGGAGAGCTCGGAGCTTCAAGTTCAAAACCTTCGAAGGGGGAGATGAAGGTGAATATTCGAAGTGAATCAAAATTGATCCCAACAACATGTCAACCTACAACATCTACAGGCCACTACACGACAAGGTCAGGAAGAATATCAAGACAACCCGACCGTTTGACTTACTAATCAAAAATTACTTATGAATTAATATGTAGCTATGTAATTGTTTCAAACCAAAATATAATATTATTTTCATCTTTTTATATACATACCATGAATACATTATAACTCTATATTGATGTTTATATTATGAGGAAAGAAAATAAATGAATTAAAGTTATGTTAACATTAATAATTTACGGGGGAGATGTGGAGTATCGTTCTGTCCCGCTCTCTCCTATAGTATATACATACACATTATTCGTAATGTAATACATAGTGTTAAGAAAGAAGTCAGTCAATAAACTGAACTCATTAAGATCGGTCGTCTTTTAATTAACGTGCGAACACTACAACGACGACGAGTCGAGGTTGACGGCTCTTCTGCCACACTATCGCGAATAACAGCAATGTTTTCCGCAGAACGAACTGGGCGAACATGTGCTGGTGATTTCACATTTCCTACAGACCCGGTTTGCTGAAATTTGCGCATAATTCTCCCGATTGTGGACACATTTGGTCGATTATGCCGACCAAAAAAATCACGAAGTGCACGACATGCATTTTGATTTGAACGCCCATTTTCGTAAAAGGCTTCAACAACCTTAACGCGCTGCTCAATTGTGTACCTTTATATGATTGAATTTGTCAAACACTGAAACAAAGATATGTCAAATTAAGTTGGGCGAAAAACTTGACGTTGTGTGACTCACAATTAACACCGTGCATTTATGGTTGGACCACCCTTTACATACAAAGTTTTGTGTCTGTAGGTGCTTTAGTTTCGGAGAAAAACTGCTGTGACATACAAACGGACGGACGAACAGACAGGTAAAACCGATTTAAATATGGTTTGGTATTTTAATACAAAACCTGATACCCTTCCCTCGAAGGCGCTCCGATTGAGGGTTCTGCAGGCTCCGGTTTTGCTCGTCAGAGACGGGCGTGGGCGCCACTCGCTTCAGCCCTAAACCCTCACGTCAGCCGCTAAGCGAGCGGACGGTTTATTGGAGGAACTTCACCGCTCAAACTGAGAATCTCTAACGCACGTATTGAAGCTGCACCAAAAATCAACCGCTAAAGGAATCCCACCGACACAACCTATCCTCGAAGCCAATTCCCACTAAGCTGGGAGGCAGGAAAAATTATGAGGCCGTATCCCGAAATTTTGAAGGGGACCACCTGGAACCGATATTGCGCACCTTTTAGCGTTATCCGCGAGCCAAGTTTACAACACCAGCCAAAACTAAAATTTTCCCGAAATTCAATATGTAGTTCGCACAAATTTGAAACCTTTACAGAATTCACTACAAAAATCACGCTTCAATTTAAAGGAAAATGTATTTCTGCTTGCACAAGACTTGAAATTGAGTTACTTACTAATGCATCTACAAACGTAGGGGGCCCCCGGTATTTCCGCCGTCAATCAAAGATTTTTCCTCGCTACCTCCGGTGATTTTGCCACCTTTTCCAGCTACCGATTTAAAACGTCTTGCTCTTGTGGCTCTGATTCCACATACTGGCTTGCCGCCGCCAACCTTAATACCGCCATTGTTGTCGCTGGGAACTCAATCAATCTTCGTTCTTCTGCTTCCGTCGCCACCAAAGGTCGTTTTACTAAAGAGAGCGATTTCATTATTCCCAGGTCCCTCGTCAATTCGTTTCCAACGGGAACCCGTTAAGTTTTTTTTCAGGGGAAATGAACTTTGTTCTAGCTGTGCGCAATCTACCAGCGGCACTCAAACTGTTTTGATATTGGGCAATTGAAATATAGATTTCCGAGTGTATTTCTTCCTTGAAGTCGTATTGATTCTAGCATCATTGCTAGTTGCAGTTGCTGTAGTTATCGTCGCCGTAATTTGTGCTGGTACGCCAAAATTTGTCAATCTGGCATCTCCGTGTGCAGGGTGTTCGCTGGACTGATGTCCCTATGAATTTTTTTCATCAATTGTAACTACTCCAACCCCTTGCGCACGTCACGGCACATAGAGGTGATTTCACATTCTGTTGGCGGACCCGATATTTGATGGATATCCTGCAAACTGCCACTACCACAGTATCCCATCAGATCCAAAATTTCATGGCAACGCAAAGCGACCATATGACAGTTTCTGTGTCCTGATGTTCAAGGGCGCTATAAATTGAAACTACAAATTTGGAAGAATCGCAGTCGATGGCCATTTGTTCTTGTTGTTCGGGCTTCCCGTGAGAGGAAACTTTTCCTTTTCCTTGTCTGGTGTGGAAGTGGATTTATCTTGCAGACTTGCGCACTAGTTATATGCATGATTATTTTACTTTACACAGTGTTTTTTTTTTTTAATTCGAACAACTATCTGAATTTTTCTTCCACAATAATTCCTTACTTTAAACCTTGGCTCGCGGTGGTTAATGTGTCCCGGTGCTCAAAATAAAGTCTTCATTTTCTTACGGTCTTGCGTGAATAGCATACGCGAGATTTCCTTCCAGGGTCGGGTGGGAAACAAGGGTCACTCGTAAAAAACCATAAAAAAAAGAATTTCGACATCTCTCTTGGTTGTTAAAAAAAATTTGATGAAATTTACGGCATTCTAACTACTGTTTTCTTGACTTGAAAATATGTTATTTTATACGGGTTATTATTAATAGAAGAGAATATATTCAAAAAGGTTCTATTAGGATAGGATACAAAAATTTTTAATATATATATAGAACTTTATTAAAAGATAATTCACTCTTTCCATTTACAACACTAATCAGTTTAGTTATCCTAATTTTAAACCTATTTTCTTTATTTTTAATCATCTTCTATTTTCTTTTTCTTTTTTTTTTTTGAAAAACAAAAAACACTAATTTACATTGACTTTCAGTTTTATAAATATACAAATTTAGATTTATTCATTTATCGGCGATCGTTGCCAGAAAAGGCGCTTAATAAAAATAATTTAAACTAAATAAGATAAAAAATGAAAACATAAAGTAAACATTAAATAAAGGATACGAAGAAATAACAATTTAAAGTGATGAATTAAGTTGGTCATGCTCAATTTTTGGGTATTTATTTTTCAGACAGTATTCGATTATTCACAGTATAATACTTTGAATTTTGAAATAACGTTCACAACGGTGCATTGCAGTTGAATATAAATAAGGGAAATGATGTAACAGAAAAGTAAATTAAAAGCCAAAAATTAAGATGTTTAGATCGGTGTGTGTGACTCAGCACTTAAGATCTCAAAAATGCGTTTATTTTATTTTGAAATTAATCGGAAGACAAAAATTCAAATAATATAATTTTCTGATGTGTCGGCGGTAATGGTCTACTTTATGGTTAAGTTATAAAGCAATTTTTAAAATTTTTACATGTTAACATGAAACTTAACATCTGTAGTTATAAAATGCTGTGGTACTTCAAGTGCTGGGTCATTACAATTAGGGCGAAAAATTAGCAGTTTCTGGCGTCTATTTTTCCTTAAAGTGTAATCAAATATAATTTATGGGAGATGCATGACTACCTGCTCCTGGCCGATTGCTGCTGGGTGACTTGCTGCTTGATATATGAATATTTGATTGTTGCATTTCCTGTAATTCAAACATAAACTTTAAGAATATGTACATGGGAAATCGAGGTGCTAAAGAAATTAGTTTTCATTTGACGCAGAACAGAAAAATAAAGTCCAAAGAAATTGTCTATGCAACTTTATAGCTTTGTTGAGATCATGGCGCAGTCGGTAAAATAGAAAAAATTTAAAAAGTTGCTCATCAGCAAGTCTACTTTTTCCGAGTACTTGACGAACATTTAGTAAGTTGATGATATGCAATCTACAATTTTACAGTAAAATCTAACAAAAAAAATAGGTAAATCAAAATACCAAAAATTAAAAAGCAAAAAATGTAAAGAAACGAAAATATTTGTATTTACCTTCATTTCTTGAAGGATTCGTTTCTATGGAAGCTTACTGTTTGATTATTTCCAAGAAAGTCTTGAGACACTCATTGACAAGTCGCCGATCGAAACCGTTTGTACTACTTACTAACGGAATATCTTCTTGTATATATTTGGCGTGTCAATTACAGTCTAGGTGTGGAACAAAATTCAATGAATAGAATTCAAATTTACTCGAAATTAAAACGTCAATGACGTTAAAAATTATATGTCCATATCGCAATTGATACCGAGTGCAATCAAATGAAGCGGATTTAATCATTTACGACTTAAATCCAAGCGGCCAAATTATTCGAATTAAGAAGTTTACGATCTAAATTCACGCTAATTTCAAATCGGATTATTGAATAACCCAATCAACAGTCTCAAAAAAACAAAATGGGTTTTGTTTTGGACAAAATACGGTCACATCAATTAGAAAATATAAGTTTAGACAAGGAATTAAACATTGAAGAAATAAAGCGAAATTACCTCAAGTTCCTTCAGAGCTTGCATGATTTGGAGGACATCGAGTTCGCTGTCACGATCTCCGCTTGCTGCTGCTGTTACATTGTTGAGATCAGCACCAATCACTGCCCTCCTCTCTTTCCCAGAGGGCTCCAAATCGTTATAACGACTATTAACCGTAGGCCCTTTGCTGCTACCAACATGATCTCTTTTTAAGTTTTGTACAATCATGCTGTTAACAATATTTGGTGAAGAACTTCTACTATTAGCACTGCCTGGTTTCTTTTCTTTGTGCTTATTCCCTCCAGCGCGATTAGACGATGAAGAAACTGGCTGCTGCGTAGGCGGCGGTCCTCCTGAATGCTTTTTCTTTTTATTCGCAACCGGAAAAACACCGACGATTTCTACTCCATCACTATCGCTCCCGCTTCCAAAATGTAGTTCTTCAATTGTTGTGCTGCTGGCACGACTAGACGGACGCAAATGTTCAGAGCTGGGCAAAGTATCCTTACGTATCCTTTCCTTCTCTTTTTCTTTTTCCAAAGTATTGTTAACGCTAGCCACTGATCTTATCCGAATAGTTCCATTGGTCACGGAGGATGCAACCGAATGTGAATTGGATACTACGCCACTGCTGGCGCTGCCAGTGTTGCTTATAAGTTTGTTTGAAGTTTGAATAATGTCTGAGGTATTTTTAAGATTATCTACAGTTATAACGTGTGTTATGGCAGTATCAGGAGTGACGGGATTGCCACTAGCTGCGGCTGAGTTTTTCACAGTCGTTAACGCTTGCGAGGTACTAGCGACCGTTGGAACGTTGCTACTACTGTTGGAATGATGTGTAGGCGAGGGCGTCGTCCTCGACGACATTATGCTATTAATGCTGTGATCTGTCGCTCTTTTAGCAGGTGACGACAGATCTAGACTTACATTTGCATGCTGTTTCTTTGAAGCGACCTGGTTGCTGTGATTACTACTATTCGAGTTGCTTGATGAATTATGTTTACTTTCGCCACTCTGTTTGCTGCTATTATTTATTTGCTGCGAGTTATGTCCCACCTTCAGATTGACACCAGTCGAGTTCTGATTCAGAGGGCTGGAACTGCGACCACCTGTTGGTGATCTCAATAGCGATGTTGCATTAGTGGCGGGCACGGATTTATGCAACTTTTGATGAGTTCCTTCGGTCAGCTGAGAAAAAGCGGATATTCAACATGAATGCTTCGGCCTTGATCATCTTTTGGAACGCTTACCTTATTCGCACTTGCAGGTCTACTGCTACTGCTGCCGCCTCCTTCAGTCGTAGGAAGCGGTGTCACGGTCAACGTATCGCTGCTGGAAATAGGCACTTCTGATTTTTTATCGCTTTTCGTAGATATTGTTACAACTAAGTCCTTTGTAGAAATTATCGATACATTACTGTTATTCGTTAAGATTGACGACAATTTATCTATCTCTATATTTCTTTTCGACGTAGCTGCCTCTTCATCTTCGAGTTTTTTACTCTCTTTTGGTTTTTTCCTCTTCTCCAATTCTTTCTTCAGTTCTTCATATTTCATCCAGTTTTGTGGCCAGATTGGAACTACTTTTTCTTTTAAGTAATTTGTGATAAAGTCATTTAACGTTTCTTTTCGGGTTCGGAGCACCACAAATGACGTCCACCGTACTTGATATAACTCATGCAAAAGAGTCCTAGAAAGTTAAAAATTATTAAGGGACATGATTGTAGTACGTGAATATTAAAAAGAACGAACCGTATTTTGTCATTCCAAAGGAATCTTTTCTTTGGGTACTTTGGCAATTCTGCGCTATCAACATTTGTTTGAGCTGCGATAGCTCTGAAACAAAAATATTAGTAACTGATTTTTCTCACAAGTAAAAACTTGGGATACCTCATCTCATCAACTTTCCGACAATTTGCTTCGTAAATCATAAGACTGGACGGCAATACTTCTTCAACAGCCTTTTTCAACTTGAGGAACGCTCTTCTTGTCTTATTCCTTTCCTGTTTAATGCGCAACGTTCGAGCTTTACGCAAGAAATAATACTTCGGAAGTGTCAGTTGATATTCTAAATGAGCGTAAATCTGATTGCGAATGGTTTTATCTAAACAACTGCATGCGTCGTCAATCCTATGAAAACGAAATTCTTATAAAACTATGAATCACATCGAAACAAGTTTATTACCTCAAGAAAGTATCTACCATTTGATCAGTAAAATGAAATTGCTTTCCTCCTTGTGTGGATTCCCGAACAGATACTTTCAACTCTTCAATGTCTTTAAGAACACTATCCGGTAAGTCTTCAGGCAGTTTCACATCAGTTGTCCGCATTTCTACGATACAAAAAAAAATTCAAACGATCCTACTCAAAAATTTTCTGTATTCTTACTTTCACCTTCTTCCCCATCACCAGACTTTCGAGACTTTTTATCAGGAGGTTCAATCTCAATTTCACTTTCTGTTGCCGTATCAGACGAATCCTCAGAATCGCTCTCCTTTTCGCCGTTAACAAAATAACCTTTAGTTGCATCTTCCTCTTGTTGCATTTTTCGGAAATTATCACGTTTAGCTTTAAGCATGTCTTTTACCGTTGTTGTCTTGACAACTTTTTCCTTTTCCTTCTCGTTACCCGAGTCTGGATAGGTTTCATTCTCGACTTCTTTTGGTTTAGGTTTTTCCAACTTTTTATCCTTGTTATGCTTAGTTAATTTCAATGCTTGCTCGGCACTTTCGTCAGAAATTTTCGACTTTTTCTCCGGATTAGAGTTGCTTATTTTACCATTAGCCGTACTTTCCTTCACAGCCAATTTCCCATCAACTTCCTCTTCACTGGGCTTTTTACTTTTATCTTTCTCCGCAGCTACCTTGTCCTCATCATCGCCACTGCTTGAAGATGTCGACAAGGCTCGTTTTCTTGGTTTACCTGTTTTAATGTTATCATCATCTGCAAGATGTGTAAATTCGAGAGCACCCGAGTTGATATAGAACCCTCCTCCAACAGTTTCAACTTCTTCCGGGATAATTTCGTCATACTGCAAAAAAGGATTTTTAATTAATTACCTTTCACTGCACTATCGAATTACTCACAGCTTCAGTATTATCAATAAATGAATCAGATTCATCATAGCCTGCTCCTTTGTCGTAATAATCATCTTTTTTCCCTCGCCGCCCTTTTGTAGCGTATGCCCCGCTGTATTTCTTTTCAAACTCTTTGGCAATCCTAGCAATATCATCATCATTCTCCTCGAATGGGTCTACGTAACCATTCGATTTAGATAACTTCTTTATTTTCTTCTGTAAAAAGAATTTTAGAAAAAATTGGTTTATTATTCTTAATTAAAATATGTATGTTCTAAGCACTAAATTTGTGAACAATAAATATGTCTAAAGATGAAGAAAAAAAAAACAAGTTAGGTAGGCAGGAGAGTGCTTCTACCAAAAGGGCTTTCTAGGAATCGTAGGGTTCAAAACAATTTTTCGGATGACTTCAATCGACGACTTTAATTCTAGCTCCATTGCACATATATTAAATCTTCCAAACAAGTAAGACAAAGATTACTTTCGCTAGCATAATAATGCCGCCATTTTGTTTTGACTCTGACAAATTTGTAGAGTTTTCAACATATTCATTCCAAATACAATTCTGGAATTTTTTTATGAAAATTCAAAGGAAATCGTAGTATCTAGGTCGATTTGAAATATATAGAGGAACCATTAACATGCGTTGTTGTAATTTCAGAAAATACCAAACTTGATTATGATCCGATTTCTATGAAATTTTGTAAGTGCAAGGATTTCGTTTGTTTAGGCCGCTCTTTAGCGATGAAGACCTTTCCATTTGGAGTAGTGATGTAGATCCTTCAGATTTTTATCTGTAAGCATGTTACAACCGAAATGGACGTAAGTGTAACAAAACCCTCTAGGCGAAAGTTGCATTTGTAGTACTCAGCCCACTTGCTCATGTGGACCGTCAGCCTACTTCGGCAAAAGCAAATGCTTGTATGGCGTAATATATACTATGTTTCACATAAAAAAAGTGCAAAACACATTTCTTGCATGCCTAAAATTCACCTTGCACTTTCAACTGTACACCTACACTTTTTAGAACAGCTAAATGAACACATGTTCTACACTTTCCACTGACAGCTAGCTTGAGGAGGTAAACAAATTCCTATAAACTTTGAAGTCAATTATTTTAGTTTATTATTTTGTTTATCATATCATATATATATTTTGTTTATTATTGTGTTTGTGGTATCCGCAGGCCAATTCTTTTTTTTTCCTTAAAAGCCGTCGAGCGTTACTTTATTAACTTTGAATCTCAATAAAACATGAGCGTATCGTATTTATTTATTTACAGCATTCTATATACAGATTATAAAATCCAATTATAATATACTAAAAGAAGCAGTTATGAAAGAAATAACAGCGCATATCCAAACAAAACTAGAAAACATAGCAAGAAAGTTCGAACTAGAAAGTACGTTAAAGTTAATCTACAAAACTATAAAGCATAGTACATTCACATAAAGGGTGATCCAACTATAATGCACGATGTTAATTGTGAGTCACACCTTAACGTCAAGTTTTTCGCCAAATTCAACCATGGAAAGGTACACAATTGAGCAGCGCGTTAAGGTTGTTGAAGCCTTTTACGAAAATGGGCGTTCAAATCAAAATGCATTTCATGCACTTCGTGATTTTTTTGGTCAGCATAATCGACAAAATGTGTCCACCCATAATCGGGAGAATTGTGCGCAAATTTCAGCAAACCAGGTCTGTAGGAAATGTGAAATCACCTGTGCATGCTAGCCCAGATAGTGTGACAGAAGAGCCGTCAACCTCGACTCGTCCTCGTGCCCAACAAGTGAACATCTCACGACCATCACTGATGCGAATTTAGAATAAAGATTTGAATTTACACTCTTACAACGTTCAATTGACTCAAGAGCTGAAGCCTATTGACCATTTCAAGCGTCGACAATACGCCGAATGTTCGGTTGAACAGACAGAATGGAATGGTGACTTTACATAGAAAATAATCTTCAGCGACGAGGCACACTTTCACCTCAGTGGATTCGTTAACAAGCAGAATTGCCGCATTTCGGCAAATGAGAATCCACAAGTGATTATTGAAAAACCGATGCATCTACAAAGAGTGACTGTTTGGTGCGGTTTATGGGCCGGTGGTGTTATCGGGCCGTACATCTTCGAAAATGAGGACGGCCAGCAGGTACCGTGAATGGCGTTCGCTATTTCGAGATGATAACGGACTTCTTGTGGCCGAAAATTGAGGTTATGGACCTGGACGATATGTGGTTCCAACAGGATGGTGCCACTTGCCACACAGCCACCGAAACAATGGCTCTTTTGCGCGAGAAACTCCATGGCCGTGTTATCTCATGTTGTGGCGATGTTTATTGGCCACCACGATCGTATGATTTGACACCGTTGGACTTCTTTCTTTGGGGATATTTAAAAGAAAAATGTACGTCAATAAGTCAGCACATTAACGGCATTGAACCTCAATTATGTCTCAGAGTCATTGAAAATATGGACCATCGGAAGAAAGTATGCCACCGTAGCCGTGGCGAGCATTTGGGCGATATTTTGTTTCACACATAATTGTCATGGATGCTTCTATTATCTTCTTTTCCTTCTTCTTTGTAGAACTACAGCTCCTCTCGGGCCTTCACTTAGAGATAGTTAGAGTATCTTATTTTTATGACCGTATTGATTTTTTCGGAAGTTGGTTTGGTCAGTACCATGCTCCCGTGTGCTTGCTCAGCTATGATATGATCTGATTAAATCAGTACATATCACCACTGAGTGAACACTCGTAGTCTGTCCGAAAAATCCCCTGAACTAAATCACGTTGCTCCCAACGAGATTTCAGCCTGGGATCTTCGGCTTATGGGTTCATGCTTAAACCACTAGGCTCTGTGTGGCCTAGTGTCCTTCTATTATAATAAAAAATATTAAAATAATTCTTTGAAAACTTTTTATTTTATTTACAATTAACATCGTGCGTTTAAGTTGCACCACGCTTTAGTATCCACACCTACCATTTACCCTGTGTTGCACACTTTCGGAATTTCCCCAGAGGCCGGTCAGCTGGGCCGGGACACGTCAGCTGAGCCCAGGCCTGTCGTATTCAAAAAACAAAATAAAAAGCAAATAAAATTTCCGACGCACGTGGTCTTTTACGCATTTCAGAGCATGGAAGTGTTGCCAGATCCTAATAAAAAACTAAAAGATAGCATAGAACGAATTTGTTTTTCTGCAAAGTTATTGATTTTTTGAGATCTGTAATCCTGAATTCCTGCTACCGAAGATTTATGGTTCGCTCTTCGTCTTGAGCTCGGATTTTTCCGGAGGCTATATTGAGTGTGGCTACTATGTGAGTATACTATGCTATAAAGAAGGACGAATTGTCTAAAGTTTATTTTTATATTGCGCAAAAGATCGAGGTATCCGACCAAGGCCAAGAGAGTTGTTTTAACGCGCCAAACGTAATAATGGCGAAGAATAAAACACATTGGTTCGGGCAAAGGGAACGTTAAAAATCATTGGCGATCTACTTGAGCCCTGTGCGATATAGGTGGATATCTCGTTACAGAGAATCATAGGGAAGAGTTTGTGGTTCAGTTTAAAGAGCAAACATTCATCAAGAAATACATAACACGAGACTAAATAAGGCATGCGCAAGAGGGATAGACAATCATTATAATACGGGATGTGAAATTTAAAGAGAAGAGAACGGATAAACCTACGTTGAACAATCTCCACCAAAGACATATAAATAAATGGACAAGCAACGAGAATCTGTATACTCGTCCATGTGGGAAGCAAATTTAACACATAAATAAGTTATAAATAACTTACGCTCTCGAAACTATATGATTCTCTCTGCTTCTCCTTGCCTTTTGTTTCCAGACAGGGTTTTCTTTCCTCTCTTCAGAAGAATCACTTCCCCCACTGACACCCGCGCACGCCAACAAAATTTCGTCTCACGTGCACACGATCGCGCCTTCATTATCATTCGTAGAACAGTTTGAGTACAACACAACAAACGTTCTCTAACAGAAAACTCGAACGTCAAAGCTAATGAAATTCGTAGGGGCGAGAAAACTCATGTGTCAAAGACGATGGAAAATTCGTAAGTTTTTAATAAAAAAGAGAACTAAAGTACCGATCCCGTACACGCGATCTTCAAAATCAAAAACTTTATAAACGTGAACGTGTTTCGGAGTGAGTTAAGCGCAAAAACAAAAACATATCACTTCAAACCTCAACTTCACACAATTTTAACGACCGGTTGCGGATCCAGGACTCTCTATATCTATGATCTCCACAGTACTGCATAGACTTTGTTGATGAGGACTCCAAATTTGCGAGCAATATCCCAATAAACTTCTAACCAATGAGAAGAATAAACAAATACAGGCAGAACTATTTTTGAAGCCGTTGGTGGATCTTAATACAAAACCTGACATTCGAGAGGCTTTGCAAACAAGCTGGGCTATATGTTGCCTATAATGCAGCTTAGATCTTTATGAAGATTGACTGATTCCAGGCAAGTGCAAGATATGGAATAATCGAAAGGAATGGTAAACTTTCTCAGTGATTAAGTCATACGATGACATTTGCTTAAATCACGTTTCTGACGATTAATCGTACATCAATCTAATAGAAATTGTAAATCTAGTTGTAAAGAGACACCGTCTTCCAAGGACTCAATCACTCTAAAAATTTTCCAATCGTCAGCATACGTAAGCGAAGAGGATTTGAATAACGATGGAAGTTCATTGATAAAAACAACGAATAGTAATCGGCCGAGAATGGACACTTAAGGCGCGCCAGAATCCGACGAGAAAGGAGAAGAACTCTACGAAATTACGGTTGACAAAGTCCGAATGGAACCATTGACAAACAGATGAGCCCACACTAAGATCACCCAGGTTTGTAATAAGTATTAGATGACTCACTGAATCGAAAGCCTTAGAAAAATTTGTATAAATAACGTCTACTTGCTTTGATTTATCGAAAGCTGACGCAATAGTATTTGAAAATGAAAGCAAGTTTATAAGAGTGGACCTACCTTTGATAATGCCATGCTGTTCACTAGCAAGTGATGAAAACAAGAAGGGATAAACCTGATCATACATAGTTCTTTCAAAAAGCTTACTAAAGCACGGAAGTAGGGAGATAGGACGATAATTATATATATTAGACTTATCACCCGGTTTGTGAACCGGAAACACATTAGCCATTTTTCAAAGAACAGGAAATTCATAGTCAGAAAGACTACGATTAAAAAGAATGGACAAGGGAACACACAAAGAAGATGACAAAGATTTGGCAAAAATATTAGGAATTTCATCCGAACCATAGCCAATGTTATTATCTAGACTTTTTAAGTAATTAATCTACGTCAAGAGGGCTTACCACAAAGGACAAATTTAAGGAAAAAGCGATAGTATGATCAGAATTTTCAGCAGTTGAAGTTCCATAAAATGAAGAAGTTTACAAATCTCATAATTAGTGGATTAGGAGAATCCATTATAGTGCATAGAATTCGACAAACCACCTGATTTTTTAGGCCCATTGATGTATGACCAGAAAGGTTTGCACAGATTCGTTCTAATTGAATCTTCAACATAATCTATATACTTTTTTGGGCACTATTAACCAATTTTTTACCTTCTCTGCGTAAAGGTTTATAGCTAAGAGAATGAGCGAATTTCAGAAAATAATGCATCCCACATAGCATTGTGTTCTGCCAAACATTCGCATATATAGTGCAAGGTTGACCCATTTTGTACTCATTACTGTTTAATTTAAGTAGTAAGACTGCTAACTTTTGGTTAGGCTTCATCAAACAGTGACTGCGAATATGACCAATTGTTGATAATTTTTCGACAGCACTCATCCAGCCATCAATTCTCGGGGACATGATTCACCAATAACATGAAGATGCTACTATGACCACTTGAGGATGTTCCTGGGTATCTTGCCATCGTAATTCGCAGCAAAGACTTCAGAGCCTCCACCTTTATAGACATTTCAAGGGAAAGCAAATTTAATAATACGGCATTCAAGCCCATGTATGGTATTGTGCTAAATGCTCTGGTCACTCCCAGATTTACTATTCATTGCAGTCTGCCTAAGCAAGACGACGAGCAAGAGTGGCTTCGCGTCACCAAACTACAGTGGCGTAACGATTCAGTGGCCTCACCCAAGTCGAAATTTCAAACTTTCATTAATGATTCGTAAATTGAATTAAAGTCGATACGACACTTTCGAGCCTAGAGAAACATTAAATAACCGTTCATGAAACTTCTGTTGGACTTCAGTTATTACGAACTGTTAAATTGTCGTTTTTGTACCAATATGTAGGCTTGATAAAGGGTGTCAAATAAACTTCTAAGTTATTCGTTGTTTTTGTACTCATACACACCTACCTCCATAATTTTTTTCAGATTTTTTGGTTCACAGGTGTCCAATCGCGAGGGGGGGGGACACAAATTTTTCGTGTATTTCCCCTCCCTGTGCGCCCCTCGAAACAAAAATTGTCAAATTAAGATCTCATCAAGATCTTTCATTTGATATCCATATCGGCTAGCTTTGATGAATTTTTTTTTCAGGGGCCACTCTCCTATATGGGGGGGAAACCTCCCTTAAATGCCTTATAAAATTTTTTTGTAGTTGAATTTTGAAGAGAGCACCACTTTACACCAACATCCAAAATTTGATGTTTCTAGCTTAAGTAGTTTGGGAGGAAAAGTGCTGTGACACACCGACGGACGGACAGACAGGACACAATTTTAGAAGGGGTTTTGTAAAATTATTTTACAAAACCCTAAAAATAACAATAACTGTAAATACAAGATAAAAATTACAATACATTAACCAAATGAATCCGAATAAAAGTAAGCAAATAAGGAAAAAGGCATCAATTTGAATCAATTTAGGATTTTAGTACCGTTATTCCGCGGTATTCACCTCGGTCGCAACCACTTTAAATGGCAGAATCTTCTTACACGGCTGGGAATACTGAGGTCGTTTAGCGGTTAATCGTATTGTGATTCTTACCGGAATTCTCTCTGCCCATACCGGCCTTCCTTAATATGTTAGGTTGGAAAGAATGAGGAGGATGATTGTGAGGTAATTCAACAAATCGCATTTACATGAAGCATTTTTCATCCAAAGGCGAGTTCCGGATTTGCGGCAAAGTACGAAATAAGTTTTTATTTTTCCACGCAAATTATAGACCGAGAAGCAGCCTCTAGTTATACCTTTCTACGTAAAAAAATCAGGGTTTAATTAATTTTAATTCAATTTCCTTCATTCTTAGCTTCCACACACTACATCGATTTACCATTGATTATCCCCCTATATTCAAAATGTTAACCACCTTTATCCAAATTTTTCACCTACCCTCATCAACTAACTCCTCTCCCAGCCATTTTCTCAGTTCTCTTGTCATTCCTACTACAATCATTTCAAACTTGTGCAATTTCCGTTGTTTGCAACTGTCACCTACAAATGACCATTGTTTGTTATCCTCACCTCCACCAGATATGAACTTCATGCAACGATGTAAGTACTTAAAGCACAAACATCATCACACGAAGATCACCCGCCAGAGTCCACGATAAACCTACAGAAAAAATATCCACTAGCTGGTATTGAAGATCGGACGTAGTTTATTGCACACCAAAAGCCAAAGGCATAAACCCACCAAGCCAAAAAGATTTTAGAAGATATTAGTAATAAATTTGAACTAAGAAAATTGAAGAATAAAAACGAAAAAAAAACTATGACAAATACATAGAATGAATTATAAAATCGCACCGATAATACATGTAGGGAATCGGAAATCAATCAACGAAAGCGAATTGAAAAGGAATTTTCAGGAATGAATTACAACTTGCAAGAGATTGCGATTCAATTTACACTGAATGGGCTTAAGGAGATTGCAAGATTTCAGATGGAGAAACCGAAGTTGGATGTAGCAGGATTTTGAGCACTGTACTTTGATGCTGCTTGAGAACAAATTTGTTATCCGAGAAAATTCTGTCATATCTCAGTATAAAACCAGATAGTAAGTTTTAGGAAGTAAACTGATAATACAGAGGTCAAATTTTAGCTAAGGCCCATACGTAACCACAAGATCTGTCTACATTGAAGCTTCTTTTAGAGTGCACCAGCCTATTTTTTTTAAACTTCCATTTCCTACCACTCTCTCCATCTCTCTTCCTTTGTCGCATAACGTTCGTGCGATCTGCATTCACATTTCGTCGCTTCTTCGAGTGTGCCACTCGAACAATATAATAATATAATAGTCATAAACCAAAGGATTTTTTAAATGTGGAAGACTTCTTAAGACATTAGAGGATCATTCTGGTGCGACTAAAAATCATCACACGAGTGAATTATTCTAAATACTTAAGATTGGCAGTAAAGATAGTAAGTTGCAACCCATTTTCCAGGGCAACAGCCACTTTATTAATTAGTTCTAACAAATATGGTAGCAGTTAAACGGAGAGGAAAGAAGCCATTTTTTTGAATCGCAATGTTATAGACTCGAGCAGTTTAGAAGGCGAAGAAATTCTAGAAATGAAATGGCTCAGATGGACCATGTTGGACTTTTCCAAAATTATGTGAAACTTTTGACATTCTGCTTAAATAAGACACGAAAGTCAAAGAAACTGACGGAAGAAGGGAAAAATTTGGCAATAAGGTTAGTGATGCCGCCACGGCGGGGTCGAATTTGGGGATAAGTGGAATTTATAGTTGATTCAACAAGGCTAGGATCGACTGAAAATAAGAAATAATAGAAATAGAATAGGTCATGAAATTATTTGTGGGTTGAGCAGCCGTATACATGAAAGACACACTGCAGTAGATATACTTCAAAAATAGCCACAAGCATAAACAAAACGAATTTTCACGCAGACCATAATATAGGGTTTTCCATTAAGGACATTACAATAAATACATAAATTTCAATAAATCGATCGTGAGGCGTGCTGTGTGGCTAGTGGCACCATCTTATTGAAACCACATATCGTTGATGTCAAGTTCATCCAATTCTGGCCTCGGCCTTGACGGTAACATGATGGTCGGGTTTATCCACGAAAAAATACGACCCGGCGAAAACGGAAGCGAGACGAACCATAACAAAGGGAAACCCCCCAAGCCAAAAAACCTCTCTAGGGCCTACCTGTTTTGATTTGATAGTGGGAATACGTAACTTCAAGCAAATAAATAAAAATAAGGGGTTATTACAAAACCGACATAAAGATTTCTATCCGATGAGAGGGCCTGGCTAGATTCGAAATGTGAATTTACTACTTTTTTATCTTCTCTTACATTTTCGGCTAAAGGTGGCCGACCGTCACTACATTTCGGGGAACGTAGTAATAATTCGAAGCGTAGAAAGACATGCTGCACATATGAAATTAAGAGCTGTATGAGCTAAGTTTAAAAAAAGGCACCAGCAGAAACACCTGACTAAGCCAGTGACTGTTTTAATTTATCATCAGGGACAAAAATAAACAAAACTATGCACGCGGGAAGTACGTTCTTTAGGTATGGAAGCTCAACTATCTAGACATCAATATGAAATAATTAGAAACTATGCAAAATATTTCCTTCCATCTTACAAAGTAGTACAGTCTGAAAAACCATGCTCTTATCGCAAAAATATTGAAGTGATGGAAACACAAGCCGTGATACCTCTAAAACCATTGTTGGATCACACCGACACACGGTTATTACAGGCTCTTAAAATTTCACCAAAAAAGTTCTCTCAAAAAATGGTACTTCACTCAAAATGGGCTTTCGATGGAAGTTCGAGTCACACATAATGCAAGCAGAAGTTTATTTCAGAATCAGCAGACGATAAATACATGTTCTTGAAATACTTTGTTTACTTAAGACTCACGTACCAATAAATGATCAAATATATGTTATATGGCAAAAGCCAAAACTCCCCTGCCCAAGATTTTGCCGGCCTTTTAGTCTACAAAATTTAAAGGAAACTGATGCATTGGTCAAAAGTAAAAAACAAGATGTATTGTAGTTTATAATATAGCTATTAAAAATTCTAGTTTTTTCATTGAGTTTAGAAACAAACGACCTACAATAATTCAAACAAACGAATTGTGCTAAATGTAGAGGAACTACTTTCAAAAAAGTTGGTTTTGTATTCGAACATGAAATGTAGACTTTTTTATTTAACTATTTATGTATAAACTCCACAAACAGTTCTGCGAATTTTTATTACAAAAATAAACAATTTGAAGTAGCAGGAGAGTGCTCCTGCCAGAAGGGTATTGTAAAACATTTAGTAAATCAATCAACATATTCTGCATAAATATTCAGATTCCATAAATTAAGTTCGAAAAATTATTATGGTTATTATATTTTTATATTCGCCGCCTATTTGTTTCAAATGTTTTGGCCCCTCGCTTAGTTAGTCATGATAGGACATCAATCTTCTTCTTTGTAGCACTACAGCCCCTCTCGGGCCTTCGCTTAGAGATAGTTAGAGTATCTCATTTTTATGACCGTATTGATTTTTTCGGAAGTTGGTTTGGTCAGTACCATGCTCCCATGTGTCTGCTCAGCTATGATATGATCTGATTAAATCAGTACATATCACCACTGAGTGAACACTCATAGTCTGTCCGAAAAATCCCCTGAATTAAATCACGTTGCTCCCAACGAGATTTGACTCTGGGACAAAATTTTCGTACATTTTCCCTTCCCTGCACCCCTCAAAGCAAAACTCGTCATTTTCAGACCAATTTTGGAAAGCTCTAATCAAGACCTTTCATTTGATACCCATATTGTCTACATGCAATGATTTTTTTTTCAGGGGCCTCTCCCCTATGTGGGGAGACCCCCTTAAACACCTTATAAATTTCTTTTTGTGATGAAACTTTGAAGGGGGCATTACTTCTTATTTTGTGTTTCTAGCTTATGTAGTTTGCTAGAAGAAGTGGTGTGACACACGGACAGACGGATGGACAGGACGCGATATTAGTAGGGTATTGTAAAACGATTTTACAATACCCTAAAAATGTTTAAAAATCAAATCTGTACAATTTTTTGGCCTGTTAGTTTCAACAAAAATTCGTTCATTTCCGGGCTATTTGGCCAAATTAAAAATATACACTTTTTTCCACAAAGACTGTTATATTTAACGTTTCGATCACATTTGTGATCGTCTTCAGAAATACTACATCACAGAGCCATTGCAATTCATATTTTTCACTTAAGTGTTTCTTCATACCCTGCAATAAACTTCATTAATCCCTTCGGCGTACGTTTTCCTATTCATCGCGTTTTCGGTTGTCATTATTTTTAGAGCATCCATGATCATCCTCTTTTTGTAATTGCGCTCCTCCCCTATCATTTTTGTGTGCTGGAAGTCAGGGGCGTGTCCTGTTTGTGCACAATGCGTCGTTAGTGCCGTTCGGTTGCTGTTGCCGCTCCTCAGGTCTGATTTGTGCGCCGATATCCCTCTCTTGAGCCATTGCTTCGTTGTACGGAGATATGTCAAATTGCATTTGCCGCAGGGGATACTGTAGATAACGTTTGATTTGCAATCCTGGAGTATTTTGTCCTTTTTCGTGGTGTATAGGGTGCCAAGCGTGTTCTTCACTTTGTATCCAATCCTGAAAGCTCCACATTCCTTGATAATTCCTCCACATTCCTTGATAATTCCGTTTCTTCGATCAGCCCTGGATATATTCCATACCTACGAAGACCGGTTGGTTTTCCGTGTGTTCTACTCGTGCCTGTTCGTTGTTATTCCTGTCGTACTTTCCGATGAGCCTTTTGATCGCATTTCTCGGAAAACCATTTTTTGTGAGTATATCCAGTATGGCTTGTTCATTTTTCTCCCTGAAGCAGTCGTCGCTTATGCTGAGAATTCGCTGTATTATATTCGATACCGTGTTTATGATTTGTTGCTTTGAATGGGCTGATTTGAAATGCAGAATTTTCCCGGACGATGTTTTTATGTTCCGGTACCAGCCCAATAGCTTGCCTTTTTTTCCTGATTACCAGAGCATCTAAATAGGGCAGTTTTCCGTTCTGCTCCTCACGGTAATTGTTGAGGATCTTCAGAAAATTATCAATTTCTGTTGTTTTTACGACCGCGAAGATGTCATCTACATATTTTATAATAATTTTTGGTTGTGAGCTGGATTTATCCAGCGCGTTCTTTAATAGGTCTTCCATGACGACGTTGGTGATAATGGCGCACAAATCAGACCTGAGGAGCGGCAACAGTAACCGAACGGCACTAACGACGCATTGTGCACAAACAGGACACGCCCCTGACTTCCAGCACCCAAAGGTGATAGGGGAGGAGCGCAACTACAAAAAGAGGATGATCCTGGAGGCTCTAAAAATAATAGCAACCGAAAACACAATGAATAGGAAAACGCAGTTTATTGGGGAAAGAAACACTCAAGTGAAAAATAATGTAATTATGTAGTTAAAGATAAAGTTATACGAGGGTCATTCAACAAGTACTTAGCCTCACCGCCCGATGGCGCTGCTATTACAAAAGAGTTTTACCATCGTGCAGTACATTCAACAAAACTAATGAAGGGAATTGACTGAAACTTTGACAGTAGGCTACTAAAAGAATGTACTGCACAATGGTAAAACTCTTTTGTAATAGAAGCGCCATCGGGGGTGAGGCTAAGTACTTGTTGAATGACCCCCGTATGTATAAATATGAATATCAATGGCTCTGTCATGTAGTATTTCGGAAGACGATCACGCAAGTGATCGAAACGTTAAATATGTCTTTTTGGGAAAAAAGTGTATATTTTTAATTTGGTCAAACAGCCCGGAACTTAACGAATTTTTGTTAAAAATCAAATCAACAAACAGTCTACCACATGTACACTAAATGCTTAAATCGTGGAAACGGCACCTCCATAGATGTATAAGATAATGTAAAGACGCCTATAATTTAATGCTTATAGGCGTCTTTACATTTTCTTATACTTCTATGGAGGTGCCGTTTCCAGGAAATTTTCTTATACTATAAAAAATTCAGCAATACATCAATTTATTTCAATTTTTTTCTTTAAAAAAAATAGCATAATAAACTTCCTACTCAGTGAATTTAAGAGATCTTAGACCATTTTAGAATGAGTGGTATTTAGCTTATACTTATAAAAGGGAAAAAGACCAATATAATTTAATTTAACAGAAACAACGTTAAATAATACTGGCGCCCAATGTTTTTTTTTTTATAAATCTAAGGATGTTAAGGTTATTTACAACCGTAATTTTGAACACTTGACACGCAAGGGTTCTGGATTATTCACTTCCTTGAAGCCGTTTGACACATATATGAGATTAAGCCTTGTTTTGCTTTTTCAGTGAGAAGGGGGGAAAGGAATCGCCAGAAAAGGCGCCCCTTGACGACTGCAGGCGCTGTTACGACTGCCCCTGCATAGTTTGCCACATGGTTCCATTTGTCTATTGATCTCTCTATCTCCCTCTCCGATGAGACATCTGGAGAGCTCTCTTTACTTGAACACGTAATCACTTTACCTTCCCCATCTTTTGCACGAAAAGAATATATAGAAGGGATCGTCCTCCTTTTCAAAACAATATATGCATCAAAAGACCGGGCTTACCAAACTTATGTAGGTAAAACTAAAAACACTCACGACCGCTCAAAGACTGGGTCAGGTAGAAATTAGTTCACTATGTCGTTGATTGAGCCATGGCCTCAGGTCATTGATGACATGCTCTGTTCGTCTTCCTTTTGCTTGTTTTATCCAGTATTGCTGCAATGGTTGAGTGAGCATAGTCTATCCTTGGGGGAACAGTCTCTTTGCCGCCATCATTTCTATACATGTAGATATTTCTGTGTTCTCTAGCAAGAGGGCGATGGGTATTACTTCTGTGATCGGCCAACATCACCGACACAGAGACTGCTCGAGTCTCTGAATCGGTGTCAGCAATTTTCGACGCATCTCGTTGCTGAGAGCATAGCTACATTGTTTTGATTTGTGCAATAACACAGCACTCATTAGCCGTCACCCTTTTGTTGAGGTGGATCCTAATTTGGTCATAAGTCGACCGAGAGCAGATACACCCGTTCCAGCTTTATACAAGCTGGGTAGACAGAACTACGCTTCTGTCAGAAGGATTTTGTACTTAATCTACTATATGCAGACATAGAGAATGATTTAATTGAAGAAAAAATCAGTGTTACTCCATTTTAACCGGCCAACATTATGTTGCAATGTCTTTTCGTTATTCATCTTATCCGAAAATTTGGAGAAAATGCAATCAAAAGTATAATGTATGGTTCGATGGAAGACCCATGTAGTAGAGAAACCGTGTATGATTGTTGTAATCGGAGAAAATTCAAACGGCAATAACTTCTGAACATTCTATTCAAACTAATTGAGTATAAGGACCTTTTAAAGGGCACTTAAATATCTACTTTCATCAAGTTAAATCATACTAATACAGTTTTACTGGCGAAAATATTAAATTTAGAAATCCCACTATTATAAGCAAAATGCAACGCATTTCAACCTTTAAGTTATTTGTTATAGGATCTACTCCCACAATAAATACAGCCAAGTGTTAATAGTATGTACCTTAAATGGGAAGTTCGGAAAAAATAACACAATTTTATGCAATGTTCTCATTTAAAACAACCGCTATTTTGTCTTACAGTTACTGATGTCACCCGTTGAACGAATTCTCAAAGATATTCATTATAAATACAATTTTTGAAACTTTCATGTAAATCCTAGCAAACCCGTATTCTCTGAGTTGATTGGAAGTGCATATTGACACATAGGCATGTATTGTTGCAGTTATAATTCAGGACAATTCAAACCACCATAACTTCGTTAAATACTATCCAATCTTTCTGAAATTTTCACTAATGATCAAACTTACAAATTGACTTTTTCCTTGCGTCACTGAAGATGTCTCAAAGGAGTCGAAACGCGTCTGCTATCCCAAAAATGCAAGACCCAACGGCATTTAAAAAAAGAGATATCAAATAAGCAAAATAATTGATTGCAAATTGACATTTGCATATTGAATTTCATTGAATATAAGGGTGCCCTTATGATTCCATTTAAAAATATTTAAAATTGATAAATCATACTATTACTAACAAAGTTGAATGAATTTCGACTTCCAACGTATTTGTTGTGGTTTTGCTCATATTTTTTTTCAGTTTTTTCGGATGAAAAGTGTCCAATCGCGAGGGGTACAAGAAACTTTCGTGCATTTTCCCTTCTCCAGCCTCCTTCGATACTGATAAGGTAATTTTAAGATCTGTTTTCAAAAAATTTCATTGACTTTTCATATGACACCCCATTTGACTACCTTTGACGAAAAAAATTCTATATGTATAGACCCCCCTTACAACTCTTTGAACATTTTTTTACCCCAAAACTTTCAAGATATCTTCACTTCTGAACTTCCCACAAGTTTCACGGCTGTAGCTTCTATAGTTTCGGAGAAAAATTGCTGTCACATACCGATGGACGGACGGACAAATGGACACAGGTCGCGATTTTAATAGGGTATTGTATTTTAGTACGAAGCTCCAATAAGCCATTGCGCTGAATAGTTCGAGTCTATCAGCTAGACCAGGTACTTTAATTCTGGTTTCAATGTTCTGCTGGTTAGGGGCAAATCTAAACTTCGGTAAGTATGATCAATTCTATGTCAGAATGTTAGTAGTACAAACATTGCTTCCATGATAAGAGATAGGTGTCGGCAGAGCTGTCAATGTATGACAACAAAATTCTGAAGTACGAGGTGCAAGAGCTGACAAGAGAAGTTTTCATCCGAAACCCTAGAAGAATAAATTGCATTTTGTACAAATCCACTTTGGAAAGCTTGAAGCTTAAGTATGCTATAGAAGAACTGGGATTTGTTTAGGGAAACAGATTGAAGTTCGGAAACTGTACGATGCCGAAAAAGTTGAGATGCTTTCCACAGAACTTTAACAAACTATGGTCAAGAAATTCGTAAAGCAAAACACCACATCTTCAAAATCTTTTCTGAAAATGTCACGAAAAAACTGCAGCTTCATAAAGCCTAACCAAAACACAGAAACAGCCAAACCGGTGAACTAAACAGGGCTAATGACACTTCAACGGAAATTTTGAGAGATTGCTTCTTATAATGAAGATCTACTTCCTATGGAGTGAGTGAGATTGACTCACTAGTGCGACAGAATTGCACAACATGGAAGCAGGCCATCTGTACAAAATAGCGTACACGATCAGCATTAAACTATTTTCAATCCTTTGAATAACCGATTAAGATAGAGTATAGTCCAGTCCTTATTCAAAAAGGAACAAGTTTACTCATATCCTATTTAATACGAATATACAGGAGAAGTTTAAATTCGCGAAGCATACCAAAGCGGCAGAGGGAAGAGAAATAAAATATTTTTTCTTGAAAAGCCGTCGTCGGGCCTTACTTTGTTGTGTGAGCAGACGCGTTTCGATTCCTTTAAGTCATCTTCAGTGTCTAAAGGATGTGCGGACGGGAATAACTCTATATAATCATAGGATGAGTTAAGCAGATAAGTACTAAATTAAGTCAGGTCGAGTGACATTAGGTTGTTTTTTGGATTGTTGGTGGTGCGTTTGTTCTGTTTCATCTTATTTTCGTTGGAGAGTCTGGCTAGTACTGACAAAATTGCGTCAAAATTTTTAATAACTTGCACGTTTTTTATCCAAGGTAGTCAATATCAAATGGAAGGTTTTGACGAAAGCTTTTCAAAACAGGTCTGAAAATGACACTTATAGCTTCAAGCAGTGCAGTATTCATAATTTATGTATAAATAATACAACTCAAGAAATTTTAAAAACATGTATTAGAATCAAAAAATTAATAATTTTAAGGAATTAATTATTTTGTGGTATGTATTACTTGTACATAGAATCTGTTCTCAAATCACGTTAAGGAAAGGATCTATTGTGGGTAGTGTTTTCCGTTATGAATTCAAAGGATAGGAAGCATTGTGGTTCACACATAAGATGGATTTCTACGAGTATATTATTCAGTTTCCTTTAGAACAGGAGGTTGCCATCTTTTGGGTACCTTTTAAAAAATGTTGCTGGCTTAAGGTGCTGCCTCTGTAGTATGTGGTCCGCTTTTGTTTCTTCTCCTACTTTATATGCAGAAGAACACACAAATGGTTAGTTAGTAGTTATTTTCAATAAAACCGCCATTGCAGGATACACAAGAACGTTGTTGCCGTTCTTACAGAGACAGCACCTGAAGAGTATAACATGTAGTTGGTTGGACGAAACCAAGCAACTTTTTTAAAAGGTAGGTTCGCAACCCCCTGTTCAAAAAGAATACTTCAGGTTACATGGGGCTTCTATGAAGAGCCAACCTTCCTATCCTCATAAGTGGCGTGCGGATCGCCATCCAATGTACGAAGTCCGCTAAAAGTGGCAGTGTACAAGAGGAACGGCAGAAACATTTTTGTAATCAGTTTCTGTTTTAAGCTTCTTATATTAAAATACCTATGATATATTCGTATTATTGGTCGCCCATATTAGAACTAATAGTCAACGATACCCCTCCCATTCTGTCCTCATCTTAAATATTTCCCTTAGTTCCGCTTTTCGGCTGTTTCTCCATACCATTTATAATCTATCTGCTCGACGACACTGTTTTCGCATCTTGTTAATCTTCCTATAACCTCATCACGCACAGGCTCGAATTCACTCCAGCGCACTGATGCCTCATTTCACCGAGTGCTTAAAATGCTGGTTAATTTTTAATTTCTTTTATGTTGAGCTCTCTCTCTCTATCTTTGTAGCAATACAGCCCATCTCGGGCCTTCGCTCCCTGCATATAGCGCCTCCAACTGTCTCGATCCATTGACTGCGTCCTCCAATTCCTAAATCCGAGCAGCGATGAACTGTCTTCTTCGAACGAGTTAGACTAGCGTTTCCTCGGTTTTCCCATTAGTCTCCGCCCTTCAGTTCTCCCAATGAATACCTTTTTGGGTTTCCGTTGTTCGTCCATACGATTCACGTGGCCAGCCCATTGCAGCTTCCGCAGTCTTACAATCGTTGAGACCTCCGGCTCACTATCGGTCGCTGTCTAGCTTCGCTCCGATTATTTGCCTCAGGACCCGTCGCTCAAAGGCTTCGAATATGTTTGCGGATACTTGGGTTAGGGTCCACGTTTCACACCCATTGCATAACACAGGTCTTGTCGCAGATTTGTATACTTGGAGCTTTGTTTTCATGTGTATGCAGCTTGTCTCCAAGACCGTCAAAACTGTATAAAAAATTTTATCGGCTAATTTATTTTTCGGAGTATTTCATTTCTTTCATCAGCGATTCTGATGTGCCACTACAAGTTTGGCACTATAGCTTTTCACTCGTTCGGCATATGTTCTTGTTGCAAAATGGCCTGAATGACATTTTGGATGGCTTTCTAAACACCGCTGCCACCATATCTACTGAGCTCCACTGGAATCTCATCGATGCCCTGCGCTTTATTATTCTTTTGGGCTTTGATGGTGGATCAAACTTCGTCCAGGGTTGGTGCGACCAATGGAAGCTCTCCGGGAATATCTTTAGGCTCTGATGTTCTGGAGCTGTGCGGAGGATTAAGGATGCTCTTGAAATATGTTGCCCCTTGCCCATCTTTTTTTCTGCTTTCATCAGCGATGATGTTGCCGATATCATCACGTGGTCTTGGGCTGATAGCCTCCTTTCAGGCTATATGCTTGTCTTGTTTTGTTGCTCGCTAGACTTACATACATGCTTTTCAATTGGTCCTTCTGAGATTTTCATATTATTCTCACTTTGTCCTGGTTTTCCTACCTAAATATTTTTTGTACATCTGATTCTTTTTGTCTAATGCATTCTGGCACTCATCGTCGAACCAATCATTTATTTTGCGCCGTGCTTGATGTCCGATTGTCTTTTATGTCACGGTCTTAACTAACGCTTTCATTTCCATCCATAACTCGTTGCTTGTTTTGAGCGATGTGTTTGATAAAATGGGAGCTCACTGGTTGTCAAGGGTCTCCGCGAAATGTTTTGCCACAGATGCCGTTTGGAGTCTATCGATTTTGAATTTCTGTAGACGGCTGGTCTTCGTTATAAATTTTCAAAGAATATATAGCAAATTCCAAACACCAAAGATTTTAAAACTTAATGGCCCAAATGGCTCTCTAAATTTACACGTTATCAATCAAAAACAATAACAAATTCAAATTAATCTAAATTATCGATTTATGATTTAATTGGAAAACGGAGAAAAAAATAACTGCTGCTATTCAAACATTAATTATAATTTTAACACATCTAATATGTTATAACCTGATTCTAATCAAATTCAATCAAAAACTTTATTTTATACTAATATAATGCTATCACAATATTCCTAACCTAAACGTTAAACTATCTTACGAATAATTTAAACATTGTCATTCTGTCACCAATACTTAGATTGCTCTATCCCAGCTCGACGAGCCGCAACGAATCTAGCAAATGAGTATCTCCATTAGAATTGTTGATCTCGCGAACTAAAATTCAGAGGATATTTTATCTTCTTATCGGTGTGATATATAATTGGGACACCGTCAGAATCAAAAACGTATCGGTGAACACCCAAATACACGAATGCTTCTGGAGGAACGAAGCCAGTAGCGAGGCAAGTTTCAATATACCCGTCTGCAAGGTGGAACAGCTGTGAAATCCAGGGGTTTTCGCTCACAGTTACAGATCTTGCCATATAATCCCGAAGAAGTCTCAATGTGAAGAAATCGACTTTCGTCACTTTAGAAGTGTGATATTGTAAATTTTTCTGTTCAATATATAGTGTTTCCAACTCACCTCAGGCTTTCTATACAAATGAGTACATGCAGGAAGACATTTCCTTTCGAAAATTCTTAATCTTTTCATAGTTGGATCAGATTTGACATACATATGTCAAAACTGGTCTAACAAGGATCTTGTAACTGATAACTTAAACCTTTTGATCGATGTGTCTGGAATGAAAGAGTCGTCGAAGGCACATGATACTTTTTGTGTTTTACTGAACATAATTTTGGTATACTCAGTATAGTACAGATACTGATCGAGATGAACACCGAGATATCGAATACAGGATTTGTGTAGAATCCGTTCTGAACTACCTCCAGCAGCTATAATGTGGAAATCCTTCCAGTTACGTTTCAGGTCTTGCCTGGCCCCCTACAGCGTTGACCGAAACAAAATTGTTTCACATTTCTGAGCATTGATTTTCATTCGTTAATTGTCGGTGTAGAGGTGCACATCATTAAACATTTTTTGAAGATTGCTCTGAACTATTGTAGCTTTTCGGTCTGCCTGATCATCAACAAACGCTACTAATGATCGCGTTGGCGAAACGTTAAAATCAAAGCCGTTCAATAGCTTGCCAATGAATACTGAGAAAAGCAGAGAAGAAGTAACTATTCCCTGCTGTAAACCATTGAAGTCGCACATTGTCGGCAGATTTCCATCAGTTACAACAAATAATTTCCCGTACAACATATTGCATATCATGGCGACAAAGTGTCTGGGGAGCCTCTCCTGAAGGAGTTTAAAGATTAGTCCATCTTCCCATACCGTATCGAAGACTTTCTACATATCAATGAGACACGCTTCAACACATTCTCTGTTGTTGCAAATGTCGGAGAACTATATTTGGAATACCGTCAAAATTACACAATTTCTTGTTGTTTATCCTGGCAAATATGGGACAAAAGTCTTTATCGCTGACAAAATAATCAATATGATTCAAGCTCGATATGAGGTAGATGTTAATGTTTCATTGAAATGAAAAACTGATTCGCTGTTCAGGCTCGATTTTGCTTCAACGACCACTGAAAATATTTCATTCCCTCTCTCAGGGTTTGGTAGATGAACCAATTCAAAACGTGTTCCAATCAGGGCAAGTTTATGCAATCCCTCACATATAATCCTGTTTCCATTTCTATCCGGAGTCGTACTATCATTTTTGATACCAGCCCTATCGAGAAGATTTATCTCATCACTAGTGACTTCAAGATTCGATACCTTCACTCGAGACTTCTTGCGGAATAGCTATTCACTTTCGCGTAAACGCCATCTGGGTCCTGTGGGCTAATACCCCTTAATTTTTCCGCCCATTGATTGCTGAACTCACTCCTGAAGTATGAACGGATTAAGTTCCGGACATTCTTCAGGTGTAATTTCATCAAAGCCAACGAGGGATGATTGTAGTCCAAAAATTGTCGATAAATATTGTTGACGAGTGTGAGAAGAAGGCTTTTCAACCTTGCGATGGTTGGTGTTCCATATCCTTCCATATTGTTTCGATGTTTAATCTTGGGAACTACTTTCTCAATCGTTTCCAGCGTCAGCTTCTCTAACTTGGACAAATAGAGATCTTTTTCATCGTTAGTTAGATTCTTGTCATTAGGAAGCATTGAGCAAGAGTTGCCATCATCAGAAGGAGGACATTGCTTCTGGTACTCTCGATTAAACTTATTTTGAAAGTTTCCCCAGTCTGTTTCACTGAAATTCAACCGATGATTTTCACGTTGAACTGGAATGAGGAAGAAATCATCCCTTTGATGATTGATTTCCATTACGATAGCGTTATGGTCGCTATCATAAGGAAGCACCTGCAGTTTCCGTCTGCAATGCAGAGGTCCAAACATGAATTTGTCCTAGGGTATGTAGGGAGCTCCGACCCATATAGATTGCACCTGTATTCAATTTGGTTCTGTTATCCACGATTTCAGGAAAACACCTCTTGGATTATTGGTAGCGTTCAGCCATGATGTATGCTTGGCGTTCAGGTCACCAGCAAGAATATAATAATTATGCAGCCTCTTCAATTCGAGTATTTTAAAAAAGAAATTGAGCTCCTCCTTGAGCTTGAGAACAGTTCAACCAGTTGCATAGGCAGAGATAACGAAGAGATTATCCCCACCTGGCAGTGAGATTTTGATAACGGACACTTCAAGAAATTCAAAGGTTTTGAATTCGACTTTTTCAATATTTTAGAAACAATAGGATCTTCGAACCGATATCCCGGTGCCACCTCCCCCATCACCTATTACCCTATCGTTTCTTACGAATTCAAAGTCCTTGAATGTCATGGAGTGCCATGAATTGAGGTGGGTTTCAGTGAGAAGCATATGTCAGGCTTTTGCTTAACAATGAATTCAAGGAGATAATCACGCCAAATGTATAGTAACAATGGAGTTGACGTTGATCGAGATGAGACGAATCCTATCCATGGGAATATGAATGGATGACAAATTATTTTGAGGCATTTGAAACCCCTAAACAATGAAAAACCAGATTAATTTTCGTATCTTGTTTGTCGATTCTCTCCGATAAAGAATTTAGTTGCTGTAAAATTTTGAGAAGCAGCTCATTATTGCCACTTACATTATTTACATTATTTACCGCATTTTCTGCAGGTCCTCTAGCGGCTTGTGCAAATGATACTCGGGCTTGACGAAATTCGGAGCTAAGACACTGCGGTGTAGTTGTGTTCGCTCTGGGACAAATTTTACTCTCGCATCTTGATACCAGGAGCATCCTCGATATGATGCCGGGTGACCAAAAACACCGCAGTTAACACAATATAAACCTCCGTCTGAGCCAATTTGCACTCACCGGGAGCATGCACGTCCTTGCATTTGAGGAATCGGTAATGCATGGCGCAGTTGGCAGTCGAATGCCCAAATCATTGACAGCAATAACACTGGTTGACTACTCTTTTGGAGGCGTTCCCACCTCACCACTCGGAAGTTCAAGTATCTGATTTGTTGAAGAGCACTTGGACTGCTCTTATTTGGTATCTGCACTAAATAAAGTCGTAATTTTTTTTTTCTACCGCCGACCTTCTTGTCGCGAACGTTTTAACGGAGATGAATTCAATTTCTCGTGCTGCTTTCTTGAGCACCTGAAGAAGATCGATGGTATCTTCTCCGCAGTCCAAGCCCTCCAACAAAAAGGTCTGGTTCTTCTCACTTTTCGGGGTATATGTGGTGTGGAACCTCCCCAGAATTTAGAGCATTTTTTGCTGATTTGAAATCAACCAGTGATTTCGTTCTGATAGTTAAATTTTCGGCATTGATTCTTTTAATCTCGAAATTTGTTAATTTATTTTCGGCTGGCAATAATCGAACCATGTCCTTTCCGCTTTGACCGAACACATTAATTGACGGAACTTTCTCTGTATTCTTGGCAACTTTTTGAGGACCAGCAGAACTACGGGCTGGTTTCTTCTCCTTATTTTTATTTTTTAAACAAAGAATAGAATTATCATTATCTTGACTAAAATTACCTTCAGTACTTTCGTCAACGTCCATTTCTTGTTAGAGTCCGTCCAGCGCTGCATAGTAGTTCTGGCTGTCGTTAGCGCCTCCAGCAATTATTACTTCTTCTGGGATGATTTGTTTGACAGCTTTCTTCTGCTTAGTTTCCGTATTTTTTTGTCGTACCGGTTCTGCATCTTGAACTTCCATTGCTCTCTCGTACATATCTTCGTACGTTTTCAGTTTTAGTTTCAATTCTTGTATTTCAGCTTGAAGTCGACTCACTTCTTGCTTATCTTCGACTACTTGAGCCTTACGCCCACCATCTGCGGAGTCCTGAGTACTCGTGTGTCTTCGTTTATTAACGCTTGCCGCCAATTTCACATTGCTATTCTCCCCGGGGCCCCCCAACGGAGGGAAGCCGTCGGGCTCCTGCATACAGCAGTCCCGAGTTAGTCTTTGGTTTATTTGCTTTTGTCGATTTATTGATTCCGTGGGTATAAAATCAAATCAATCAAATCAAAATTTGCTTTTGACTGACTTGTAGAAAAATTAATTTAATTTTTTGAAACTGATTTTTGTGAAAAATTAATTAATTTTTAAAAATTAATGACAGGAGCGATTAAGAACACGTCTACAAGCAACTAGTGCTAGACGTGGAATCACTTTCTCAATCGTTTCCAACATCAGCTCCTCTAAATAGAGATCTATTTCATCGTTAGTTCGATTCTTGTCATTAGGAACCATTGAGCAAGCGTTGCCATGATTATAAGGAGGACATTGCTTGTGGTAATCCCGACTAAACTTCTCTTGAAACTTTCCCCAATTAGTTTTTTTGAAATTCAACCCATGATTTAATGTTAAACTGAAATGAAGAATACAGCATCCCTTTGTTGATTGATTTTCATTACGATTGAGTTATAGTCGCTGTCGAAGAAGTACCTGCAGTTTCCGTAAAGGACTATTAAACCTGAATTCAAGTCTTGTGTCAGAGGCAGAGGTCCAAATATATATTTGTCATAGGGTATGTTGGGAGCTCCGACCAATATAGATTGTACCTGTATTCAATCTGGTTCTCTGTTATCCACGATTTCAGGAACACATGTCTTGGATTATTGTTGGCGTTTGGCCATGATGTATTCCGAGCATTCAGGTCACCAGCAAGAATATAATAACTATGCAACCTGTTCTATTCGGGCATTTCAAACAAGGAAACGAGCTGTTCCTTGAATTTGAGGTTTCGACCAGTTGCATCGGCAGAGATAACGAAGAGATTATCCCATACTGGCAGTGAAATTTTGATAACGGACACTTTGAGAAATTCAAAGTTTTTTAATTCGACTTGATTAATATTTTGGAAATAATAGGATCTTCTAACCAAAACATTTTACGTACCGATAGTGCATGGCGCAGTTGGTAGCCGAATGACGAAATCATTGGCACCGGTATCCCTGGTTGACTTCACCACTCTGAAATTCAAGTCCCTTATTTGTTGGACACGGAGTGCTTTTATTAGAAATTTGTACCAGATAAAGTGGTAAATTCTTTTTTTCAATTGTCGGGGTTTGACAGAAATGAATTCAATTTCTGGTACTGTTTCCTTGAGCACCTGAAGAAGATCGACCGTATCCTCTCCGCAACTCGTTCTCCCCGAGTTTAGCGCATCTTTGGCCGACTTGAAATCAACCAGTATTTTCGCTCTTATAGTTAATTTTTCAGCATTAACTCTTTTGATCTCGAAATTGCTTAGTTTATTTTCAGCTGCCGATAGCCGAACCATATCTCTTCCGCTTTGTCCGAATACATTTAATGGCGGAACTTTCTCTGTCTTGTTGGTGGATTTTTCTAAGGAACCAGGAAAACTGCGAGTTTGTTTCTTCTCATTATTTTTATTTTTTAAATATTGAAAATTTAATTCAAATTTATTGAAGTTTGCCGCCAGTTTCGTATTTGAGTTTCCCCCAACGGTAGGAAGCCATCGAGTTTCTCCATTCCATCGGTCCCGAAGTTGTTTTTGGATTCTTTGCTTTTCTGTACTGATCGAAGTAAAATAATATTCGATATAAATTCCTTGAGTCGGTTGCTTCGACGATATAAGCTTTTTCTAATAAAAATTAATTTCGGACTAACGATTTAAAAAATTAATTTAATTTTGGAGCGACTTAACGCTAGACGTATAGTTTCTCATGTGAAGTGCAGATCGCACGAGCGTTGTGCGACGATGAAGTAGTAATGGAGACTGGTAGGGAATGGAGGTATTAAAAAAAATTAGAGGGCTGTTTCATTTTCATTTGTGGACATTAATTATGGATGTGATATCAAAACCACATAACACCAAATAATTGTGTTAATTTAAAAACAAAATAGAAATGGTTTTTTTTTGTACTTCAATCGTTTTTTTTTTTTGGTGGAAAACTAGCAATGCTTTGTCATTATCATGATGAATATTTTTGCTACGGGAAATTTAACGCAATTAGAACATAAATACATTTTCAGGACCTCAAAAACGCTTTTGGGAGACAACTAACATTCTCATATCGAGCAGAAGCTGCACAATATAATTACTCATAAACCTTTAAATCTAGGTAGCCTTATACGTGCAAATGTTCACATCGCACTTAAAGTAATAACCCCAATTCACTTGTTATCTGTCTTGATCCTAATGATTTTCGTTGAGAGTGAAAGTGATGACAGTTCGGACACCTCAGCACTACCCCAAGCACCGCTATGACTCCTTTAACCTCACGGCAGTTAAAAACTTTTAATAAAAAATCGACCCCACTTATTCAAAATTACGAAACATAAACAATTCATCAACGTGGATCCAGCACAAACGATTACAAAATTGGAACAGTCGGAACATTATTCGGCCTCGCCGCACACATCGGACAGCTGTCAAACGCCAACTGTCTGGATGACGCACGCATGCGCGCACTTCGTACAAGACAGGTTAGGGACATGCAAGCAAAGAAGACGAAAAGAAAACAAACCGAAATGAACCAAAAGCAACTGGCCAAGTAAGAGGAAAAGGAAAGATGACAATGTACACGCACACATTACACACACCAGGTGGACATGGCCTCAAATACATGACACGCGATTAGCGCGAAAGTCCGCAGATTCAATCACATTACACGGGACTTCCTTACTGCCGAAACTTGCATCAATACAAGCACCCTGCAAGGACCCAGCATTGTTGGCAGCCGACAGGCTGGTTTTCTTGGCGACATACACTTACCTTTTCAACGTGAACCAATTTGGAATAGTTAAACTCGGGGAAGGAGTCGGCGTTGGGGTCGAATAATTCCAGTTTGAATCGCAAAGTTTTAGGACCGTGGCCCTGTGACGTCACTCGAGCGGATGAGGAAGGCGTCTGACCCGCTGCACCTCCGCTCGCGGGTGGAAGCATCACTGCTTCGTCATCTTGGAACAGGGCCGCCGCCGAAAAATTCCCGGACGACGCTCGCCTGACCGTGAGGTCAGCGCTGAGGGTCGTGAATGCAACACGTTTCATCTCGGACATTATGGTCACATATTTACGAGACAAACAAGTCAAACTAGCATTTTACAAACACCGACAGGATTCAGATAGCATATGTAACGCACGCATCCCCCAGAAATTAATTTGATATTTTTCTCCGCGCACCAACACTTCTCGAACAAACACAGAAAATTCTATATGCGTCCCAAAATTAAATTTCAATCAAATTGCAACACCTCGAGGAGGCAATCTCAAACTTTCTTCTCACAATCCTTCATCACTTCTGCACAGAAACGACGTCGGCAACTACAATCGCTGGAAATGGCATCGCGTCGCTCTTACACTTTTCGCGAACGCGGATGAAAATGTCGAACAACTACCGTAACCCGTTCAAATTGCGTTTGGGATGGCGAATTTGCAATGCAACTGTACTCCAAAATACCACACGCTTCTTCGCACTTTGCAAACGTCTATTTCGGCACAGCTCCACCGAATTTTCACTTGTCGGAGACCAGCATATAAATGGGCTGAATTCCTTTCACGCCGAACGCGAATTTTTCTTCTTTCACTTCACACACTTCTTTTCGTATCGAATCTTTTTTTTACTGCGAGGGGCGACAAATTCTATTGTCACACACGTTTCGCCTACCGTAGAATAATTATCCCTATCCGACGGCTCCTTATTAGGTATAACTTGGAAAGCACTTAAGAACTACAAATTCACTGTTATTAAACCAAAGCCCATTGGAAATTTGGAAAAATCAACTTCAAGTAATTAAGTACGCGATTGAGTTGGAGTACGTACATATATAATGTGGCCCGCGATTGCCGATTTGCTATTTGCCAGTTGTGCTGCTGTTTTTGACGTATGACTGCGCTTGCCCGATATGCTCGCATTAGGCTCGCATGCATTTTCGCCGCCGTTACGGCCGTTATTGGTGGTCGCTGATTTCTGGTGCCTTTGATAGTTGCTTGTTTGTTTGGAAGCGGCAAGAGATAAACGTAAGCGTGTGGAATGAGTTAAGGCGGGATGTGGGGTGATTTTAGGACAAATCGGGAGCGACGAGGGCAAAATGGTGGCAATTGACAGATAAAGTACGGCATAAAGTTTGCCGAAGTTCTTGCTTATCAAAATTTTGTAGGCGCGTGGCAGCATGTAATTTCTAAAGCAAATCCCACCTGTTAAATTATCATGATTTTTTTCACTAGTTTTGATGATATCCAATCAATAATAACAAACTGGAATAATAAAAGATGTTTTGCTCCAGATGACGTTCCAAACATAGTAATTAGGAAACCTAGCAACTCAATATCTGTCGTCATTGCAAATCATCATTTATAGCGCGCCAGCTCAAGCCGGGCCTTGCACTTAATATTTGCTTTAATGATGGATACTTTCCATCTACTAGGGAAGCATCCACAATAGTTCCTATGCCAAATCAAAGTCAAATGGCGACATTGAAAACTTTAGAACAGCCTCTTGAATCTTTTTTCTATGAACCTAGGCAAAATTTTTGGCAATATTCTACGATCTTTTAAACTATTTTTTAAATCACTCATTCCTTTTGGAAACAAGTTGAAGTAGCAGGAGGATGCTCCTGCCAGAAGGGTATTGTAAAACAATTCTTAAATCAAACAATATATCCTGCATATCAAAACTTGACTAATACATATACAGATTCCATAAATTGAGCTCGAAAAATTATTATGGTTATTATGATTTTAAACTCGCCACTATTTTGTTTCAAGTGTTTTGACCCCGTCGCTTGGTTAGTCATGAAAACACATGAATATTACAAACCATTTCTAAAATTTTTAATAAAATTCCTACATATTTGTAGTGTCTAGGTCCGTTGCAAACGTGTATCTCCCTAGTATCACGTGTTAATGTTGTTGTAATTATTAGATATTCAATCGGCTGTAACTTAGCTGTTTATTGCTCAGAAAACTTAAATTATAGATTTTGGGAAATTTAAGGGTCCCATCTTGATTTTATAGACAAAAAAGCAAAATTTATAAAATGTACTATCGAATTTCGACCTCTAAGGTATTTGTTGCCCTTGTGAAGGAAAAATTTTCAGTTCAAGTACTGTTTTGAAAAGCTCTTATAAAGAACTTTCATTTGATATTCATATCGGCTACTTTTGATGAAATTTTTGTTCAGCGGCCACTCCCCTGTACTGTAATCTCCGATTCATGGCCTATTTTTTCGAATCCTAGAATGGTTACAAAGCCCTTTTGCTAGGAGCTCTCTCCTGCCTCCTCGACTTGTTTCACCTATGAGCATTAATTGTAGGTACTCATCTTCAGGCATTCATTAAATTGAATCAAGTGTTAAAAGTATGCGCCTTAAACGTTGAAGTTGGGGAAAAATACATCAAAATTATTCAATCTCCGCATTTCAAACAGCCACTATTTTATTTTACGATTACTAATACCGCTAGCTGAGCCAATTCTCAAAGCAATTCATGATACCTATCATTCCTGAAATTTTCAAGCAAATCCTAACAAAGCTGTAGTATCTGAGTCGGTAAAAAGCGCATATTGTTCCATAGCCATATGTTTCCATAGTAATGCAGCGCATATTGTTCCATAGTAATACAGGAAAATTCAAATCGCTATAACTTCATTAAATACAATTCAATCTTTATGAACAGATTAATCTTATGAATAGTCATCAGTGTACTGAATTTCATTGAATTTAAGGGCATGTTTATATTAGCCCATGTCAGTCAACATTTGCTCCTACATTAAATAATGTAATCCGGTTAGGTTATCATTCTCCAAAAAAGAAAAAAAAATCGAAATCCTTTTTCACATTCATTAAATACCATGCCTTTCAACAGCTATATACTCTTTAATGCGTTTTAGATTTTTTTGTTGGTTGTCTATTTTCGTCATCACGTTTTTCGAAACTAGATCATTAAAAGCATCCACGCACTCAGAAATCTCACCGATTTTCCTTTTTGTTCAGGTGATATTGTCTTCATGCAATTAACTTAGCCGCCGACTTTTGTGGTGTTTCACTAACAGGTCTGAGCATTGAACTTGGCTCGGGCTTTCTGCCGGCGCTGCTGACGTTGCTTTGACTTCAGCATATGTTGCTCGACACGGAGGTTTATCCTCCTTGCTACGCGGTCGTCTGGCAGCGAAAAATGCTCCTCTTACTGTGTAGTAATCGAGCATTTAAGGGTCTCTTACTGTGTAGTAATCGAGCATTTAAGGGTTAAAGAAAATTCAGGCAAAAAATGTCCCAGATCAACTTAACGATCGAACTGGTACGATTGCAGATTGAACTGGAACAATTTCAGATTTAATTGGAACAATTTGCGATCGAACTGGTACGATTTGAGATTGATCTGGGACGATTGAATATTTTTGACAGCTGTTGCCATTGGACGGAGGAGTGAGAAGAAAGATTTTTCTTGAAGTGCAGAAAACAGGTAACACCCGTTTGGGAAGTTGTGCCCGATATTTGATTAACAGTTTTATTTCTTGTCTGTGTTTAATTTGTTTAGCGCATGTCCATCGAGAATTTGCAAAACTTTGACCCCTTTGCTGATGCAATGAATTGTGCTGAGGATACGGTACAGGACGGACTTGCGCACATGGGAGTTCAGCTCGCGATATACTAAGAGGTAGATCGGCCGTTCCGCTGCTTGGCGAAAGTGTTTCCAAGACGATTCCAATTGAGGTTGGGTTTTCCACAGGTAAGCGGAAAATTCGAAATTTCAATACGACTTACTGAACGAACGCGCAATTCGCACATATAGGACAGTTCGAGGGTTCGCATTGTGAACGGAAGTGCACGCATATAGTGTGGGAGCTAGCCAACACCCGCGCCCACAGCCCCAACGTTAGTTTGGCTGGTGGTGAAGTTACTCGCTGCTTTACGGTCTTCTACATTTCAGTTCTTCCCTGGCGGTCGACAGTTTTGAACCCTCGCCGCGAGAGAGGTGATCTGACCTACGTGACTACACGCAATCCGCATATTCCGCGCTTCCGTGGTTCCATTGAAAAGCCAAAGGACTTGAACATCAACTCCGACCCACCCGACCATTTCGACCGGTTTCTTGGTTTCAATTTGGTTTATTTGTTTTGGCAGTGAACGATTCACGGAATCCCTCGCGAAACGCGACTTGGAGCTTCCTGTCTTGCAAGGCCAAAATTCTAATTAGTTGAAAGCGTAGATCAGTCCGCATACTAGATCCTTTATAAAGGGTTCTCTGACAGCATTCGTGGCAAGACTTGTGAACAACTTGTGCATTATATGATTTCTGCATTGAGATCAGTGCGACCGTGGAGGGGTTATTTGGATCTCGGGGAAAAGCAGGCAAAAAGTCGAGCGAATAATTCACCAACTGCTGTGTCTACGCGCATAACCAGAGTTGACGGGCGAGGAGAGCCCATTATATTTGCGGGCGATATATTCTAGCGTGTAACAACCATGTGTTGACATAAACATAGGAGTTAAGTTAAAAGTCACTACGAGCTAATCTCGTTTTCAATCAAGTTTTCTTTTCTAAGTCCTGCCTTTTTATTATAATGCGTGTTACACGTTAATTACTAAGCGAAACGTCGAAAGCAACATTTTACCAATATACCTATATTCTCGCCTATTCTATCAACGAATCTAATCCGCCAGTAACAGGAAGCTGTTACCCCGTTTTCAAGAGGCCTGCCACTCAAAACGTGATTTCCAAAAGTGATACGAAGTACAAAAATTTTTGAGGTTACCCGCCAGGTAAACTCAGTGGACTTTCGACGAAAACAGGGATCGGTATATCGCGAAATAGTTAGTGACAGTTGGTAAGAAGCCAAAATGCGAAGGGACTTTTTTGGCAAAACCACTGTTACATCTGCATTGATAAGGAAAAACATATATGTGTTGTTAGTCCGCTTATTACGATATCCTATAAGGTTTAGCGACACTTTCTTCACTCGTGTGTAATTGACATTAACCCCGTGCTGCCGGGGAAGTGTGTGCGCGGATACGAAGTATGATGTTCAGTTCGATCCAAGTCATAATCAAATCTGAATAAATGCAGCCAACACAGTCACCATCGCCGCAAGCTTCATACATTCCATCCCAATCACCTCCAGACCAACAACCACAGCTATATCATATCTTACAACAACAGAATCCTTCAGCGGCTATCTTGCATCAGCAGCCTCCTTCGGGCTCGCAGTCACCCCAGGCAGGACAAGGCCAACCAGGTCCAACACCACTATATGTGCCACAACAGGCGGGATACGCCATACCAACAGGTCAATCCATTCGCATGAAAATGGCAACAACCTAATATTGTAATAAGGCTACCCAAATTAATTAGATCGGTTCATTAAACCAAATTCGGACTAGTAAGAACCCAAAATAATTTTCGAGCCAAATTTTCTACGTGTCTCTTCTGTTATGTTGAAATAAACCTTCTGATAAAGGAACAATATTATTGAATGGACATAAAATCAATCAACTCATGAAAACTAATCGAAAAGGGAGGAGTAAAAGTGTGCGCGTCAATTTGGATGTTCCCCTTCCTTGTTGAACTTGAAATTTAGAGCGTATAGATCGTGGAGTTAAACAAAACCAAAATAACGGAAAGGTGTAGCTTTGAACTGAATTGTGTGGAGCTGTGAAAATCAATGACAATCCCAAGGATAAATTCCCTGAAGCAACTAGTAAATGCCTTTCGAAACATCAAAGAAGGCGGAGTTTTGTTGTCTTTTCATCGTACGTTGACGAAATTTACCGGAATTTTAATACATGGTGAACGCGAATTTTGGTTTAGCCTTTTAACTAAGTTCGGAATCGGATGTGGAGTGGGACCCAAATAAGCAGTTGAATGTCTAATCGGGATTCGTGTAAAAGCAAAATACCATCCAGCTGAGCGAAAGACAATGCTTTTGACTAAAACCCCTCGAAAAGGCTAGATAGAAGACAGTTTGGTTCATTTATAGATTTGTTCCGTGTCGTTTCGTGGTAAATTTTAAATTGTAGTTTGGGCTGGATTCTAGTGGGCAGAACTGTGAAGTCTCGCATTCCGAACTCTCTTCTTAGGGTCGTCGCAAGTATGAAGTGCTCGGGAACGTCGCATTGCTCAAATTATTGTTATTGCGGAAAGCCAGCACTTATTAACAGTACGTAAATTTCAACAATTGAAGGAAGAACGATACGAAGAGGCAGACGTAGTGACATTAAAATATTCTAATACACGGTGCCCCTAAATCATTTGGTAAAACTAGGAGCCAATCGCATTGTTTCTATCGATTTGCCGCTATACATCGAAGCTCCATTATATGCCCAAAATATCGGTGTCTTCAAAGGAATAGGAAAGTCACTATTTCGCCAACTATTCCTATGGATGGAAATTAGCAAGGGCAGCAACGACCAAAGAACAGCTGTTTGTCATTAATCTCCGATAATTTTGGTTGGAATTTTTCTTATTGGAATCTCAGTATTCGTCGATGTATGTTAACGTTAGAAGTAGATTTAACGGCAGTCAAGTTGCATTACAGGACCACCCACATCACCAGCGGGCGCCCGACGAGGATGTTTGGGTGAGTACCTTTACTTTTGTCGTATACATATATATTTTTTTTACAATTTTTACATAATTTTTTTGCACTTTGTCACATACATATATTTTGTTACATTTTCTTTTATACATACATAATTTTTTTGTATTATTTTTGGCATGTACATAGTTCTTGTTACATTTTTTTCACATACATATAATTTTTTTTAATTTTGTTAGATGTATAAAATCTTGGTTGTACATATACCTATGTTTTTTTCCCTATTTGGGCACATACGTATAGCTTTGCGTGGAATTAACCAGTTAAATTTTGCGAAAATAAAAAGAAAGGATGAATTGCTAATTTTTTTTGAAAATCGGTCTTTCTTTTCCCCAACCTTCTGACCGGGTATAGGACCCGGTGCGGTGGCAGGCTGCCCCCTAAAAACATGAGCCAGCCGCCGGGTACTTAATTAATCCTTTTCGTTTCAGGTGACATCGCGGGTTGAGTGGCCCAAGCAGAGTGCCTCTTTATGACATAGAGTTATGCAATCGAATTGTATAATTCGATGGCATAAATTGATCACCGGAGTACTCCCCTTCTGATGGGAAAGTTTATACAAGTCAAGTTGTATGAGTTTTCCACTCAGAAGAGGAATACCTGGCCACTGCAACAAAATATGGATTTATTCCGGTTGGGTGGGTGCGAAGGGGCTCCATCACCACCCGGTTGCCCCTCTTTCATTTGTGGGCCATGAGCTTCGTCGGGTAATGACGAGGTTACCCCAAGTCCACCTTTTTTCTCAGGTTCCCCTTGTTTTCGTAACAAGTTATATCTCCCTCGGTGCAGTTATCTACACTTTTTGCGACTTCGGTCGCCTCGTGAGGAACATCCAATTCGTGAGTGCGAAATTTCTTTGTAGTGGGTCCTCGTGCTGGGGAAATGAACCCGCCCCACGACACCGCAATGCTAGCCTGCCAGCACATTCACGCGTCTCCAGACGAGGGCATTCTCGGCAGATATTGTCATCTTCTTCTGCCGAGGCAGCAGAACATTGCTGCAGTCCATTACGGACTTATGGAAAACTTTCAATTCACTACAACTGGTATTGAGGGAGCTGCAGTTGGTGGGAGTTCCGTGCCACTAACGCTGAGTTCAGAAATTTTTAAGCAAGCTGTATTATATAGAACTTACTTGTAAAGTTTAAAAATCTTCAGCCTGTCGTGGGGAACGGGCAGGATGCTAGTTTGCGACAGAGAACGTGAGGGTGCAGGCGCAGTCAGCAGCAATCCGGGATGATGTTCTGGAAGCATCCAACGAATGGGGCTGCTGCCACTGTCACGGATAATCTTAGAGCAGGGACCAGCACCACCGATACTCAGGGACAACGTGGAACTCAAGGACAGCACGAGCCGGACATTATACTCCTTCCCTTTTTATTTCTTTTGACACACGTCAATTCGTGGTTCAGTGGCAGCGAGTCGTTTAAAAGTTGCTCACGAGCCGTCGACGTCAGGGGCTAGGGTACATGGATCGGCTGGTCAGCGTCAGTGACGTAGGGCGCTAAAGGCTAAGTTATTACAAACATTATGAAAATCTCAGAAATGTAGAGGATAAGATGATTAGAATCAAGAAAAGAAAATACTATGACGACGAATTGAAAAGCATAGATGTAAGTCTAGCAAGCAACAACACAAGACAAGCATTCAAAGTAGTGACAAGATACAGTGCGAAAACTATCGAGGCACTATTTTGCATGGCGTACAAAACATTTTCAAAGATCTCAGAAAATAAAATTAGATCATACGATAACAATATTATTGGGGAGTATCAAGATGGTTTTAGAGCAAGTCCTTCGACAATAGATGAATTATTCACAGTCAAGCAGGTACTTGAGAAATGCTGGGAATTCAACATAGACGTACATCAAATTTTCTTTGCCTTTAAGCAAGTATATGACAGTATTGATCGTAACGCACTGTACCAAATAATGCTTTGCTTTGGCATCCCAGCCAAGTCAGTCCATCTTATCAAAATGACAATGACGTCGACACAAATATTGAACTAAAGCAGGGAGATAGGCTGGCCCCATTGCTATTCAATTCTGGAGTTCATCATAAGGAAGCCAACTGTCAATACACGAGGAAGCCAAGTAGTAGCCTATGCGGGCGACATCAGTATTTTGTCACGGTCGTTAACAACTGCCAAAGAACTCTTCCTGAAACTCGACAGCGAAGCAAAACTAGTAGGGCTATAAATCAATGAAAATAAAACAAAGCTAACGACGCAGTCGAGCAAAAATGCCTCAAATACACAAAATATCACACTTGGTGAATACAGTATTTAGGTGCCAAAATAACGAGAGCTGCCAATGAAAGAGACAAAATACGCCGAAGAATGCAGCACGCAAATAAAATTTCCATTTACATAAAAAGGCAATTTGATTAAAACCTAGGATACGATCCAATTAGATAAATGACTTTGTGGCTTACTCTCAAAATGTTCGGTTGATAAGTTTTAGTTTTTACATATTATTTTTGATGCACTTTTGGTGCTCGTGTGCTAATATTATAAAAACAATTTCTCACAAATTAAACGATGGATATAATTACGTCCCTCTTTTTTAAATATAAACTATAAATGTGCGTAACAAAGTAAAAATGGATAATAAATCAATCTTTAAGGATAAACATTAAATAATTTAATATTTATGCGATAGTAAAAAAATATCTATTTTTAAATAGGAAAACCTTCATCAAATGCAAAAAAGACCGTAGTTTTCGTTGGTGAACAGCGCTATTATTTTGCAAAAAAAGAAAACAATATTTAATTTGACCACGGTTATACATGTACGTTAAAGATAAAACAAAATGAATTGATATATATATATATATATATATATATATATATATATATATATATATACACTAATGATAAAGATGAGTACGGAATAATCAGTAAATTTATAAAAATAGGATACTCAGAGATTCTTTAATATTTAGTTGCAACCAAAACTATTTAAATTTTGATTTACTCGTATATGTCAACGTTAGGAAGCATAATGCAAATAAAGTAATGGACTAACATTTTAATGCTTCCTTGGACTTCTCAGTACGTAAGACTATAGATCATAGAAAACATTACTGAACATTTTAGGAACGATTTTTTTTTGACCCAAATTTACGAAATTTATAAAATTATTGTACTATGAACTAAATAATAATTCTTGGTTTTTATCCAAAATTAATGATGAATTTGATCTTATGTACCAGTTGATAAGCATTGTAGGATTTTTTCTAGTTCTCACTACATTTTTTATCTTCTCCAAGAAAATTTCCTACGTTCTAGATCGTTGCAAACGACTTGCAAATGATTCTCTTTTGTGAGCCCCCAATAACTCTCGGTCATTTATTTTCAGCAGGCACCTGTTTAATAGACGTGGTCAAATGCCAACAAACATCCAAAGCTTCTTCAGCTTATCGGGTCCTATCATTCACGGTAACTTTGGCTCAGAATATTTTTTGTCCAATTTCAAAATTGTCCTAGCATTTAAAAATAGTCCTAGCTTATTTATATTGTGCTAATCCAATTGAATGAGACTATTTAATTTTATTTCATTAGTTAAAATTATCGCTTTTAAAAATTTTACACCAGAAACTAAGCAGATTAAACAACTGAAAATGTTGTAAGCATCCCCATCATGAATGTTTTACTTTTAAAAGGAATTCTCAGTATTTAAAACTCTACAGTAAAAATTTCTAAATTTCTTTTGAAACCTGCGATTTCATGAGTTTAAAAATGATACTAACCGTTTCATCAAATTAAATTAATTTCCTGGGGTGGAAGACTTTCTTTACTGCTTCGCAGAATGCTTCTTTATTGCCAGAGCCTCTGCTTTGTTTTCCGTGTATCTTTACTGTCATTCTATTCATAATCGTTAGTACCACTCCCGATGTGCTGTAAACATCGTGGCTACTGCCATTGGTTTCGTCGCCGTATTTGTTATTTTCACTTACTTTTTGAGAGCTTTAAATGAAATTAATTTTATTTTCAAGTACTAAAAAATTATATGTTTGATTGCGTTTTGAAAATTAACACTGAAAAATATGAGATATAGAAATGTTCCAGCTGAAAGTAAATTCCTCTCTTTATTAATTGATGGTCACAATATTTCTCTAGAAACTGAAACTGGTGCATCTATAACACTGTCTTTCAAGCAAATTTCAAAATTGCTGTACTAAACTTATAATATACAAAACTCTTATTTGTTTAATTATTACCTGATTTTTTCCTATTTAAAATTCTGTTTCCTGAACTGTCACTGATGAAATCAAATTTTCGAACGTGAAACCGGAAGCATTAGGCCAGAAAAAAAAACATTTCAGAAACAGTATACTTTACGATAAGACCAAAATTAGGTGAATACTATTTTTCACTCCATAGTAGAAAAACTCACGGTGGATTTCATCTTTAAGGGTGCGAACAAGTCCCTGGATTTTTACATTATATCCCAACTGACACAGAATCTATACTTAGGGGTTGACTTCATCCAACGATTCAACTTGGCTCCGGGACTATTTTCCAGTACTACCTGTCTTTGTCACCACCGACAATGATATGTGACACTAAGTCGCACTCAATTTGACATGCGCTAGATGCCAATCAGCAGCTACAATTACACGCAGCTATAGCGGTTTTTCTTTTGCATAAGAAGGAAGATCTTGGACGAACAACCTTGGTGTCTCACACTATAAATGTGTGGAGACGTTAGACCCATCAAGCTGAGATATTTTGCAATACCTCCAGTGAAGTCGATCGGATGTTGGCACAAGGCGTGATTGAAGAATCGAAAAGGTCCGATTATGCTAAGATGCCAGGCGCTTAAATGCCATCACTGTTAAAGACGCGTACCCCATACCATTGATCGAGGTTATCTTAAGTCGGTTACCTCAAACACACTTTATTACTAGCTTAGATCTCAAAGCCGCATTCTGGCAGATCTCTTTAGACCTTAGTTCAAAAGAGAAGACCACCTTCACAGTCTCAGTTTGGCCATTCTACCAATTTGTGACCATATCTTTTGGGCTGTGTAATGCACCACAGACAATGACACGCTTTATGGAAAAATTAATACCACCGCACCCACTATACAAATTCTTCGTATACCTGGATAATTTATTACTAATAACCGAGACCTTGGATGAACATATCATCCTGCTTCAGAAAGTGGCTTTGAATATCCGGAAGGTGGGTTTAACCATCAATACCCAGAAGAGTCAATCCGTTATGACGAAGGTTAAGTAATTAGGCCACATTATTCGTGATGGTAACATAAAAACCGGCCCGGATAAGACAAAGGCGATCGACGCCTTTCCTCTGCATCAGATCACCAAGCAGTTACGCCGACTTCTGAGCTTATGCAGTTGGTACCAACAATTTGTACGTGACTATGCGACCAACACCACACCCTTGACGGACATGCTGTGCAAGGGGTGAAAGTGCATCTGCGAAGAGCTCGGCTTGCGGGCCTTTGAAGAGCTGAAAAAGAGCCTGACAACAACTCCCGTACAACATAGCCCAAACTTCAACAAACCGTTCTCAATCCATTGTGATGCGAGTCAACATGGAGTGGGAGCAGTCTTATCCAGGTTAGGGAAAACGGTGAAGAAATGTCTATAGCTTTTATGGCCCACAAGCTAAACCCTGCCCAGTGAAACTACACTGCCTCTGAGCAGGAATGTTTCACGGCAGTAAAGCATTTTCGCGCATAAGTCGAAGGACAATCCTTTGAAATCGTTACGGATCATGCATCCCTGAAATGGTTGATGAGCTAAATTGGGCTTCATGGCCGATTGGCAAGATGGGTCTTGAAATAGCAGGCGTTGGACTTCACAGCTCGTCACAGGAAAGGAAGCCAACATGTGGTACCCGATACCTTGTCGAGGATGTTCATCCCGGAAGGAGCCGAGATGGCCCAGGAGGATGACCGCTCTCTACTGACCCCGTCTTCAAGTTGGCAGGCTACACCCAGCTGGTCCAGAGCCAGCTGCCAGACCTGCGGTTAACGGAGAGATTTGCATAGAAGTGGATGGGACACACATCTGGAGATCCCATACATGAAGAGGAACAGTGGAAGCTATGGGTACCTGAAAAATTGACCATTCATCTTATCAGACGGGCCTATGACCACCCACTGAGGGCAAATGGCGGATATGGTCGTACCTATGGTGGCTGAAAACTTATTTCTTTTGGCAAAAATGGCACAACAAATAAAAGCGTATGTAATAGCGTGTTGGACGTGTAAGTGTACCAAAGCGATAAACGCTGTCCTTCGGTCTCCGATCGGTAAATTTGAACTACCCGAGCGTGTTTTCCAGCACTTGTATATGGATCTCATCAGACCATATCCTCGTTTGACGTCAGGACACATCGGAGCTGTCGTGATCCAGGACCAACTGTCAAAGTTCCTGATCATTGCGCTGATTCGAGACATGCATAAAACCCCGACCCTAAGGTTCTTGAGACGTATCTTCCATATATTTGGAGCACCGGAATATGTCGTCTCCGACAACGGAGTCCAGTTCACATCTATTAGGTTTCGTGGACTCATGGATAAGTATGGCATTACACACCAGTGGACCGCAGTCTACTCTTCGCAAGTCAATGCTTCTGAGCGGCTAAACCGTACGCTTCTAGCCACTATTATGCCCATGTCAATACAAACCAGAAAGTTTGGGGCCGAAATGATTTCCGCCATCACCTGTGCTCTGCATTTTCCATACCACACTGCCACTGGGATCTCGCCTTACTTTGCGGTTTTCGATTAGTACATGTTTTTCACGGTAAATCGCAGTAGTTGTTGCGGCCATTAAATTGTTTGGGAGACCTATTAGTGGCTCTGGAGCCTCTTAAGAAATTCCGAGTATTACGAGACCGAATCCGATATAAGATTGAAGATAGCAGATATGCCGGGGCGGAGCACTACAACCTGCGATCTCAACGTTCTGGTTTCAAGGCAGGCGACGAGATATATAGACGCAATTTTGGACAAAACGACGCGGCCCAGCACTACAATGCCAAATTGGATAGGAAATTTTTAAAATGCGGGGTTGTCCAGATGTTAAGTCCCACATATTATCTCCTCTCTGACATGTTCGGAAAAGAACTGGGAGTCTACCATGGGAAAAACGTGCGGCGTTGAAGCACGCCATCTTCAAGAAACTTTCTTTTTGGTTGTCATCCGATTGCCATTACTCACAATCACATAGACCTGTAAACCACCAACAGCGACACACTCCCCCGAACTTATCGTTGGACTGTTATTCATCAGTTCCCCATACCCCAGAATACTTGGCCCTCAACTAAGAACTCGAGACACCTGTCTTTCAGTCTCCCCATGCCTGTCTGCCATCGTGGACACTGCCCTGTACTGATCTTCGATCCCGCAGAGCAATACACGACAGAGATCTGTCATCCCTACACAATTGCGATCAGCTGGCAAGTGTTAGATGACAGATCTCTACCACTGAACCGCCACTTAACGCCGGCAGTGTGGTGAGTTGACTTTTTTTGAGTGGCATTCAGATAGCTGTTCATGTACTGCTGAACGGAGTATGGTGACTGCATTTCTGCAAGGTTTCATACGATGACGAAAGAAATCCGCGAGTAAATTTAGTTCACAAAATCGTTTAATGGATTTTAAAATTTAAGTAAGATTCGGAGCGACAGTTCTTTTCAAATAATTAAAACTATAATAAATCCACGGCGGGTATTTGCGATTAGAAACAAGTCATGTAGGGTCGAAGGTTAATAAATTGTAGGCCGATTCATGTCGATTCACCTACATATGGTGTGAGTGGTGAGGCGGAATAAAAGTTCTCGCAGAGGTTGTATTTTCCGTCACTGAATTGGATACCATTGAGGTACCTGATGGAATCTCTCCAATGTATTTTGTGAACAACATTTGCTTCATATGAATCCAAGCTTTAATGCGTTTCAATTGAGAGGTAGTCTTAAAGTCAATCGATCATAACCATAGCCGCGATCATAACCATAGCCGCTTGAAGGAGTCTTATATATATATATATATATATATATATATATATATATATATATATATATATATATATATATATATATATATATAATATATATCTAAAAGATAGGGCATATGTTTGTGCATATACATTAGGATATGATACACAAGTTGAATGACCAACAATTCATTGTGTAAGGGAAAACATGAAAAAAAGCTACAAGTGAAATAAAATTATATAAGGTATATACTTAATCTAGAGGAACATTGAAAAATAGAACTACTGAATAAAAGAAAAATCCTACTAGAAATATTTAATATTTATGTAAAGTTCACTCTTTTGATTAACAAACAAAAAAAAACAATGAAATTCTAACCATGTTAAGTTTAAATGAAATTGAGTTGAAAATTTGATAGTTCCATTCCAGTTAACTTTTAATTCGATTTTATATGAAATTTATTTTTTATAATTAATTTTATAATATTGTTATTTAATTTCGCAAGAATTTAGAATGAGTTTCAGCCCTTCTAATAAACTAAACCCAACTTTAACTACAATTGTGTATTCGATTGTATAAACCTGTGATTATAATGAATTGCTAACTAGACAAACGTCTTTTCTTTTCAGTGTGTGCTCGTTCTTTTTCAGAAGGATACGAAGGTGAAAGGTGAGTACACCGCTGAGGAAGTTTCGTGTTGCGGGCGGTACGCGGTACCGTAGTTTGTCTTTTGTGTTTTTAATTAAAATAGATTGATCCGGTTTTGGATTCGAGTAGTTTATTTCGGGCACCACATCGGTGAATATTCAGGAGCAGGTGTTTTCGGGTTGAGGATGTTTCGTTTTGTTCATTTTCTCGGACCAAAAAAAAGCAAATTGAAGTATAATAAAATCATGTAAAGTCGAGTCGTTGGATGTCGTTCGACGCATTTAAGCCAGGCATTTGAACCGGTGGCTGATTCTTGTAAATATTTTGGAATTAGTTTATTCTCGGAAGACCTGCGACTGAAATTCCTCTCCGAACTAGATAGCCTGCTAGCAGCCATTTTGGAGTAAACTAAGAGTGTCCGGACTTGTTCACCTGATACTTGCAGGCCGTTGGCGCGTTCCCAGACTTCACGTCTATAACCGATGAGAGGTCGGCTTAGATTTCCTTCGGAAAATCTCGAACGAGACGAAGAAAGTAAAATCACGGATTCATTTCATCAATGTGTGGAACCTCGCACAAATACAGTCACCGCACCCCATTTAGCAGTACATGAACTGCTAGTCTGAACCGTCACTCGAAATACGTTAACTCACCAAATTGCCGGCATCAAGTGTCGGTTCAGTAGTAGATATCTGTCATCTAACACTTGGCAGCTGATCGCAATTATGTAGGGATGACAGTTCTCTGTCCTGTATTGCTCTGCAGGATCGGAGGTTAGTATATGTCATACGCGTGATTTTCTTTCCTCTCTCCTGATCGGTTCCCGGAAAGAGATCTATCATTCAGATACTTGTCACCATCTGATTGGGGCTACCATAAAGCCGAATGCTAGGTCTCTCTCTGAAATCAAGCCAGTAAGTTCTTACAGATGTCATCACGGTAGAGCATGATCCTGGGCTGACAATCCAAGTTCAAGCGTTTCACTATTTTGTATGCTTGTCTTGTGTTCTTGCTTTCTAAACTTATATTGATGCTTCTCAGTCGATCATCATAGGATTTTCTTTTCTTAATTCTAATTAGCTTATTCACTATCCTTCTGAGATTTTCATAACGTTCTCTCTTTCTAAGGGCTTTCATACGTAAAAATTGTTTATACGCTGATTCTTTTTTCCAACTCATTCTGGCACTCATCGTTGAAGTACACTTCTTTTGCGCCTGGCTTGATATACGATCATCTGTTCTGCCATGATCCTAATTGCCACTTTCACTTGCATGTATTGCGGCTACCGTTACCTTATCTCCGGCCATAAAACTAGTTATTTTTTCTGTTTATATCCCGTGTAATAGTTCTGTTTATATCTATGAAAGATGAGTTGTCTTCGTTTATTAACGATTTTAGTTCTAAAACTTTCGTCTTGATTTGTGGAGACTTCAACCTTCCTAACATCTCATGGAATGAGTCATATACTGACATCCTCTCTAATGACAGTTTTTCGATTTCTCTTTCTTCTTTCATCTCATTTTGATCCCTTTCACAATTTAATTCCACAGTAAATATTTACAATAAAATCCTAGACTTAGTTTTTACTAATTTTCCGAAATCCTCCCTCTTTTTGGACTCAGCCTTCGAGTCTTACATTGCGTCTGACCCCCATCACCCTCCTCTTCATCTGGTGATATCTGTGGACTTAGAATCCGTTAGAAAGAGTTTCACTCCTATTCGATACAACTTCAACAAAGCAAATTATTCAGCTACAGAAAGAGAGATTTGCTCTGTCAATTGGTTTTCTTCTTTATGTAATCTAAATATTGAGGATGCTGTACGTAAATTCTATAACTTTGTTGACTCTCTAATAGCTGTACATACTCCTACAGTCCGTCCCAAAAAAAGTAAAGATGCGCCGTGGTTCAATATGAAAATTGCGGCAGCTTTAAAAGCCAAGGATAGGGCTCGTAAAGCGTTTCTAGTAAGTGGTTTGTGTTCGGATTTGCAGCTATTCAGAAGGCTTAGACTGGTAGGTAAAAGACTTATAACTAAAACCCAACTAGATTATCTTATGTATGTGGAAGGCTCAATATGTAATAACCAATCGAAACCATATTGGGCTTACATTAAGTCTCTAAGAAATGGCAATAACTTTCCTGGCCATATGATTCACGAAGGCATTGAAACGTCAAATAATGAAGAGATTTGTGAGCTGTTTACTCAATATTTTTCATCATTTTATGCTAAGCAGACATCTTCTTCCAATTTCGAGTTTTCCAACAATTCTCGCCAACAGATTATTTTTCTTATATTAGCCCACTTGAAGTAGAATTGCTTCTTAATAAGTTAGATACATTTGGCAGTAGCGGTCCAGATGGTATTCCAAACATCTTCGCCAAAACTCTCTCTTCATCTTTATGCGTACCGCTATCAATTCTGTTCAACAATAGCCTGGCCTGCGGCACTTTTCCAACTTTCTGGAAGAGATCAGTTGTCCTGCCTATTCACATAGCTGGGAATAAAGCTGCAATCTCAAATTACCGTCCCATAACCCTTCTGTCTTCTTTTAGCAAGATTTTCGAACGCATAGTTTATGACAACTTATATTCCCTTGTACTTCCTAATTTAGCTATTCAGCAATTTTATCAAAGGCAGATCCACTTTTTCTAATCTTCTCTCCTTCTCTCATACGGTGGCTTCTGCTATAGATCAAAGGAATCAAGTAGATGTTATTTATACTGACTTCTCAAAAGCTTTTGACTCTGTCAACCATGGTCTTCTACTGAACAAGCTCAAGACATTAAATATTGACTCGACCCTTCTCCACTGGCTATGCTCCTACCTCTATAATCGTGAGTGTGTGGTAACGTATAAATCTTGTAAGTCTTCCTCCTATTGTCCTCAGTCTGGTGTTCCTCAAGGCTCAATACTTGGTCCCTTATTATTCTTAGGTTTCATAAATGATCTGCCATCCTTATTTAACTCTTCGTCGCTTATCTATACTGACGATTTGAAAATTTTCAAAATTATTCATTCTCTAGATGACTGTTTGTGACTGCAAGCAGACCTAGATAATTTTGTTTCCTGGACCAGCTCTAACTTCCTTCCTTTAAAAATTAGCAAGTGTCTCCTTATGTCTTACTCACGTAAAAAATCTCCATTTTCTTTTGTTTATTCGATCAGTGGCACTGCTCTTGGGGTAGTGACCACTCATAAAGATCTTGGTGTAATTTTTGACGATAAGCTCCGCTTTGATCGCCAAATTTCTTATATTGTTTCGAAGGCATCTTAAATGTCTGGTTTTATTTTAAGAACCTCTAAAGGCTTCAATAATAAACGGTCTTGTACTTATCTATTTCTATCGCTGGTTCGTAGTCTATTAGAGTATTGTGCTCAAGTATGGTGTCCTCATCAGCGTTATTTAATTGATGCGTTTGAGACAGTGCAGCGTAGATTCACAAGATCTCTTATTTTCAAATTTCAGATTGCATACGTTTCCTATAGTGAGCGTCTCGTTATGTTATAGCTCCCCTCTATATTATCTCGCAGGATCTTCCTGGATGAATGCCTCCTGTACAAACTTTATTATCATCTTTTGCCACCAGCTTTGTGCGATAATATATCGGCCTTTACTCCTGAACGTATGAGTAGATCTTCAGTAATCTTTAATATCCCGTCTGCCCGAACCGAAATTTTTTTTAACTCGCCTTTTGCTCGGATACCCCGCAATCACAACATTCGTGGTCTTGGTCCTATACCTTCTTGTTTTTACGAATACAAATCTCGTTTAAAACAGGATGTTCTTGAATTCGTTTTTATTAATTAGGTTTTCATTTTTACTGTTTAACGGATTATTAATTCCTTTATGCTTTTATATGTTTTAATATACATTCTTTTGCTTTTTTATTATTAATAATTTTTGCCTTTTTTCATTGTTTTCTTACTTGTCTATATATAATTGGAGTTTACTCTGTACATATAGATATTACAATAAATAAATAAATAAATAAATAAATAAATAAATAAATCTATAGCCAATTGCTTGTTGCGATGTATCAGAGAGGATGGGAGTCAGCTGGTTGTCGAGGGTCTTTATGAAAGTTTCTGCCACAGATGCGTTTGGAGCCTTTCAATGGGGAATTTCTATAGAGGATTGATATTCACCGAATTCGCCTGTGACATAAGACAAAGATAGACTGGTTTGATCATGTGATGATCTGAATTACAGTTAGCTCCTTGTTAACTATAGCGTTAAAATGACCTTGAATTATTTTTGTATCATTTGTAAGCAAGAGTCAAAAAGGCTTTCCAAGTGATTGTAGACCGTTTCCTTTGCTTTTTGCTTTTTTTTCTGCCAGGGCTTGTACTTTTATTAGCCAAGTTTTGACGAGCTCACTTTGATATTGTTTGCACACAATCGTTAATTGACTGCCTTAAAATTAATAACGTATTATTTGAACTCCCTATCCACATTAAAGGCCACTCCGAACTCTAGCTTTCCAGTAGGCATCCTATGTTTGAATGTTGTGTGCGATTTCATAACTTGAATATCACTTCGAATCCAGTTTATTTCCAGAATTGCCAGCCAGTTTTAAAATATCCTTACTAGCACCAGGATTATTCAGTGACTTGTCATTTTTGGATCTGACGAGGTATACCATAGTCCTCATACATATGGCCTGCCACATTAGTCATGATGTTACAAGTTCCAACATGAAAAATGAAGAGTGCAATGACAATCCACCATAACTTCTCGTCGAAGGTTAAATTTCAGAAAAAAAACAATCGATTCGCCGCAGTGATTTTTTTTTTAATTAATCTGAAAACAGTGCTGATACTTGGTTTCTAAGCCAACGGGAAATTAAACTAAGCTATAGAAACCCCGATAAACGAAATTCCATTACACGGAACGATTAAGCATACGCATTAACAATAAACGCCGTTATCATTGTGAATCAAAAGAAATTTTTTGTATTGCACCTAAAAAGTGAATAAAAATGTTTTTACAAATAGCTCATACGTTCGTTTTTTTTTCTTTAAATAATTTTTCTTGGTTCCCCAAAGAAAAATAGTAGTAGTTATAATTTTTTTTAATTGCGTGGTAGATCTGGTGAAAAGATCCGTCCCGAAAAATGCCTTGGGCTAAATTATGGCACCGCCTAGCATCGCGTTGTCCCGACTGCTGCAGAACTGGTTCACATACTGAGCCCAAACACGGGCGTACAAATAACTTGTTAGTAGTAAAAGGTAGGTCTCGGATAGTGTTAGTATAGTAGTTAGAGAGCCAGGCATAGGAAAAACTGTGACGCTCTTGTAAGTGTATTAAAAAATAATAACAAATATAATCTATGGGCAGAAAGTCAGGGTAAAATGCATGGTAAAAGCATAGTCGTTGGAAGTCGTAAACCATTTTGGTTTAATATTATGTGGCAAAACCGTATAAAACAAAAACATATTGTGAAGTGAATACACTAAGTAAGCACTCTTTGGCTCTCACATTGGTGTGAATTGTTTCTGATAAAAGGAGAAGGACTTCCCTATAATTGCAGAGCATAGACTCAATGTAAGTACAAGGAGTTTAAAAAAGTCCAAAAATTAAGCAGTCAATATGCTTCCTTAGCAGGGAATTATCAGTAACTGAAAAGGTCAGATGAAAATCAAAAATGAAAAATAACACAAAAAGAAAAACGGAGAACCTCAATGAGCTTTCCATATTTCGAATCTGGAGCCTTCAGGGCAGCCAAAATAGTATGTAGTTCAACGTTGAGAGCAGAAACGCGCTCATTTAGACTGAAAAAGAAGCCTTGTTGTTTGTGAGGTTGATATATGCACCACCAACACCGAAAATGTTCATTTCTCTGTTGGTAATAAAGATTAGCTGAGCCATGCTCTTTAGTTGTTCCACATAGGAGGTGAATCTATCATTAAAAAGAGTATCACTGAGGTCTTTTTGCGTATTGCAAATCAGGTTACCAACCTCCAGAAATACTTTAAATTTTGATGGTCTACTAACTGCAACAGTGGAATAATTTCGACGAAGGAAGCCTAAAATTTCTGGTACGTGGGCGAAACTGCAGGCTGTGTTCTTTACTTCCACTAACTCGGTATCCGGGTAATTATTGAAGAGGGATTTACTTAACTTTTTTGTTGTGAACAATTCGGCTCTATCCTTGGTCATGAGTTCTTCGGCAATTTCGAATGCCTGTACATTAGTGGTAGTTATAAGGTAATTAGGTGATTTTCTATTCAGTCAGCTGATAAAAACTACACCCAAATACAGTGACAGAGTTTTACACTGATTATTTTCAGGTTTTTTTTTGTTACGTGAAGGGCCATGGATATACCAATATATTTTTCATCACTTTTTAATGCTGCTATGATTTCTTTTCTAATACATAAATCTATGCAGTGTAGCAGCCCCGTGGTGATCAGGAGTGGCTGCTCCTGAAGAGATAAGGTGGTCACCCCATCGAAACTGCTTAGTTTGTTGTTTTACAAGATTAAAATTAACTACATCCGTCAAGTTTCCACCCTTTTAGCTGAGATGAGTGGTTCACTTCAGCCACTTTAACATCTTTACGTTTGCCATTCCCCTTGTAATGCAACGACCTTCTTCGGAAAAAGTAACGGTTGCTTTTTGTATAATGTTTGCGTTTGTTTCAAGCCTCCGTATCCGCTAACTATAAGGAGACAAAAAAATTTCTTTTGAATTACTGTGTAATAGAACATATCTAAAGATAATAAAAATTGATCGGTACGTCTTGTAGAGTTGAGTACGCGTGATAAATATTTTGTAGTGTAGCTTCGTGGCTCGACAAGAGCCCACCTCATATGATTCCGCAAATAGATAGTCGACAAGCACGCGTACACGGTCGTTAAGCGAAGCTAGTCAGCTGTGCTTGGTCGTGTTTATAGCTCGCTGACACTTGTGCCATACAATCGGTACCCGTGTCAGAGCATATATACTAACTAGCACCTGCAATCGAGGAGCTGTCAAAATGAAAAGAGAGGCAAATAAACGTGTAAAAGATGGATTAAAGTTTACCATGTGTTGGTTCAATTGCTTGCAGATTCAAGTTTTTGTTTACCATACATATGCACTTTTAATCTAATTCTCTCTACTCCATAAGTACCGTAAGAAATAAAATTTGTTCTAGTTGCAGCTGCTATTTAGTAGATATGCTCTGCCCGTGTCCTACACGGATTTTAAGAAAAAAAACCATTACACCACGGAATAATGTTTTCATTCAACATGAACCATCAGAATCAAGTGTAAAGAAAACAATTTCTCTGGAGCATGATTGCATTCAACGACAAAAGTACGAAATATAATACATTTTGTTGGTCTTCGAAAGGAAAAAAACGCATTACAAGAGGTTTTCTAGATTTCGCGTAAGAAAAAATATATTTAGTTGATACAATTTTTATATGAATTAACGAGAATTTTCCAAGGGATCAGCACATTTCTACTGTATATCAGGATACGTAATGTATCGGGATATGAAAAACTGGTATCATACTGCATCTAGCATTTATCTATAACGGCCGAATAATCCGTTGATGATAGCACCATACCAATGGTTGCTGCCACCGATAAATACCAAGTGTTTACGACTCGACTTTGAGTTCGCCGTAAACATCTGTTTGGTGGTACCATAGAAGAATGTATGATAAATGTCAAATAACCGAACAAAATAGAAAAACTAAAACTGAGACATACATAAACATAACCTATCAGCCGGTCAGATTCAAAGCCGCCTTTCGTTAGAATTTGACAGTTGTTCAACAAATGAAAATGGACAGAACCTTGCAAAGTCAACTATATGGTGGCTCGATGCGAAGTCCTTACACGCCTCGTACAAGACAGAGTTCTGCAAGTTCAGTTGTGTCAGGAAGGAAATCCTTGCACAGTGCTGGAGGGTTGAAGAGAAGTTCCGCATCGGGGTATGAATATGTGAAACTAATGAAAGATCAGTGCTAAATACAGTTAATCTTTTCAGGCGTTACAGTATTTCAGGACGTTCGAATCAATCAGTTCAGGTTATAGCTCGATCTGAGTTTAACGTGGTCGAATGCTATGGTCACCCTTTGCCGGTGCTAGTGAATGAGGCTCTGACATTTTCTGAGAGAAATACAGCAGTTTCCATCAATTGCAGTGATAATGGATGGGCTTGGGTAGGTTGACAAATAGTCTAGAACTCAATTTCGATTATTTTCAAAAATTGTTTCTTTAAGGCTGTTTACGGCCGAAGGTTGCTTGTCTGGCAATATCGAGACTCAAAGTTTGATCCATCAAAAAATTTTGAGATGATACGAACGCCACAACGTCGTACAGCAACAGCACAATGTCGCGAATTGACATTACCTCATTGTGATATTGGGCACAAAGCGTCCTTGATTACTGTATTCACGCCAGAGGGGCTACAAATGGCTTCCTGTTTGGCAGTTTCGCCTACAGGAGATGTTCGCTATTGGCCGTCAATCGCTCACGACGGTTCATCAATTGACTCAACAGGAATCTTGGAAGGGCAAGAATTTGATTATTTATTAAGTATTCCACCTGCAGGCTACGTTCTCGTCACAACGACATGCAGTTTAGTCCTGCTCCAACTCCAGCTACAAAATGGTAGACAAACTATTCAACACCGCACAATTAAGCCTCCATCAGGTTTCTTTGGTGGCATTGGCAAGAAGTTCGCATCGATTATTATTGGCATGAACAATTCACAGGATAAGGAGAATGTAACTGGGTCTACAATATTGTACTAAATCCATTAATCAATTCATTTCAAATTACAGAAATTCGTTACAGCCACAGGCGATGAAAATAACGATTGTGATTGGGTTGTAAATGTCTTGGCTGATCGGTGGCTGCAGAGATGGAAGTTTTCAGAGAATGGTAATGAACAGTTTTTGTTTGAAGACTATGAAATAGTTCGGCGGGTTCGTGAAGAGTTCCATCAAAAGTTCTGGACTGGAAGAGGTACTTGGCCTTACTTATTTACTTAATTACTGGGTCCATAATGAAATTCTATGAATTCCAGATGGCACCGAAATTGAAGTATTACTATTAGACATGCAAAGCGTTGAGTCGAATCTTTTCCTACTAACCGGCGCATTAAACAACAATCACGCACCACAAATATACTATGCCATCGGTAATATAAATTATACATAATTTTTTCTTTCATAAAAAATTCTATTTTACAGTATCCTTAAAGACCGAGAACGATTGCTTCAAAATATCAACCTTTAATCCGCTCAAACTAATTTTGTACTATAGCCCAGAAACCGAAAACGATTGTATGAAAATGAAGTTCATCATAAACCGCGGAATTGCTTACTTATATAATGACCGTGCGATCTTCCCTATCAACTTGTCAAATATCGGATCAAATGAAATGGATGTGGAAAAAATCGAGTTCCAGGCGCAAGGTGATAGAATTATGAACGCTGCTGTCTGCGGACAAATTCCGTTATTCTTCAGTCGTAATCACGGGCTGGTTTGCGTTTCACCGAGTGATTTTGATCCTACCGATATGTTGAACTCTTCTTTCTCTCCGGACGTGTTTACCCCACCAATGAGTGATTCAATCAACCAAACTATATTCTCGCCAAATATTACAACCACTCCAGGAAATTTGATTATGTACGAACTAGATCCTGACGAGATTTACAATGCTAGAAAGGATGTTATTAGTCAAGTAAAAGCTGCCTTCATCTATAATTTGAAACGTAACAATGAAATGTGTAATTCGATTTTGAGGGAGCTATTTCCACCTGAAACTGGAACAGAAGAGGTTGATGCATTATTAGATAAGTAAGAAAACAAATTTGAAAGTACAAATAACGAAAAAATATGTAACTAATTTACATTTAGGACGATTATATCAATCGCTCAAGACTTAGCCGATGATATTCCAGCAGCAGATCCTCGTTGGGAACTAGATGATATGCATTTCAAACATTCACTGGGCAGTTCGTCATCATTACAGATTGCACAGCAGCTGAAAGAAAAGAATCTTGCAATGAATCATTTTATCGAATTTGTCCATTCTACGAGATTGTGGGGAAGGGTAAGTAGATTATGAGTGTATATTAGAAAGTATAATTGATTTAACTTATCTGAAGGTGAATTGAGAAGAAGTGTTTAATTTGATAAATGTTAAATACGATATTTGAATTCCATACTATACATTTCGCGCTCAGTATTCTCGATTTTTTTTTAATACCTCCATTCCCTACCACTCTATCACTCTTTCTTCGTCGCACAACGCTCGTGCCATCTGCATTCACATTACATTGCTTCGTCATTTGTGCCACCCAGACAATGTTTAATACATCGGTATAAGGGGGCACACAAAATAATGTGAACTAATAATTTTCATGAACATCTGGTCCAAAATGATGATCAACTCTCAGAGATAGAAAAAAAATTAAATGTGTTTGGAATACACACCCGACACACACACACACATATATATATATATATATATATATATATATATATATATATATGTATATATATATATATATATATATATATATATATATATATATATATATATATATATATATATATATATATATATATATATATATGCATTCATATATAAATGCTTGTATGTATTTACAAAAAAGTTCATTAAGACCATAAAGAATGTGAGGATCTTAACGAAAAGAATCACATACATATAATAGTTTTTATTCTCATTTTTACAGTTGTATTTATTAAGCTGAGAGTACTCATGAGGCTCTATCACAGTGATTATTAGCTTATATTTACTCAAATAATATCTAGTATGATACATCCAATCCCACCCAAATCACTGTTTCATTATCAATTTATTAAATATTAATATAATATGCTCATATAATCAATTCGATCTGAATTATGAGGCTATTATCTCATCAATTCTAATTAAATTATCTTATGCGACATCCTTTGCAAGGTACTCTCCATCTTTACCACTTTTCTCACCACATATTTACCTAGTTTTCGCAATCAGCAACCACCTACGAAACATCATCTGCCGTTTCCACTTCAATTGATTGGATGTCGCTGGAATCTGTATGAGGACCAATAACGGCAACCATCAGACCATCATACATTCGCTTATGATCATCAAACGTCCTAAAGCTCAAATCCGCCATCACCAGTTCAATCCATTGTACATCGGTGGCATCGGTGCTAGCACAAATTACTCCAAACCACGATAAATTCGCCGATGATCACCAACGACCAACCAACCATCATCCGTCATCTTCACTTCTATATATTGCAAATCGGTGGCATTTGTGCTAAAGACAAGCATGGTGTTCAATAATGAATCAAGGTCCTGTACCTAAAATATTCAATACTGATTATACTTGTAGTAGTAATACGCCCACCTTCGCTGTTGGAACTTAACTCAATCTATATTTTAATCATCCGTTTCTTAAATACATAAAATTTTGCTTATCCTAACATTTTAGTGTGGGAAAATCGTAAACATTTCATTCTAACGTTTGATTCTCACGTTATTCCTCATAATAGTCTAAACAATTGCATATGCATATCATTTTTCAAATTTTGAGTTTGCAAGATTCATTCTAGACAAGAATGCATATTGCATGGGAATTTAGCTTGAGACAAAGAATTTGTTTTGACTATGATTCAGATTACAAAAGAATTTATAAAGACAGCAACGTGAGAACAAGAACATAACAAATGGAATTCAAGTACTTGGAAATTATTTTAAGCGCTAGAGATTTATTTAGACTATGTTAAATCTGCTTGAACATTCTCCGCCACCTTGAATTCTCCCTGGAGAATTTCAACATTAGTTGGTGCTTGATTCGCATGTTGACGGTGTCCATTCCAAAAACGTTTTTTGCATCCATATGTTATTACGATGATTACAATGCCCAAGGTCGTGTAGTTAAGTATATAGTTGTGCGTATCGTGTGTGGTGATAGTTTCGGGTAGTTCTGCGGATAGTTGATTTTTGATTTGTTTCGAAACTTCGTCGTACATGCTGGAATTTAGAGTCCAATTGTATAAATTCGGGGGGTCTGAAACTATAGAATTTCCTCCAGTGATGAACGCTGTTAGATTAACCACGGGTGAAAATGTGAAACGGTTTTGTGTTGACAAAGTGCTGTGACTTGTGATGACCATTGTTTTGTGGTTGATGATGCATCCTGGCTGTATTCTTAGGATGCCACTGCCTCTGATCCTTTGCCTTGACCATTTTCCATTGCAAACAATTTCCAAGGTTGACGGATCTCGTACATAGAATATCCAGCTGTTTGTAGTGGTAAATTGAATCCAATGATTGTGCACAGATTTCATTTCGACCTGACATGAGGCTGATACTTCCTCGTGATGCATCAGCAAGGATATTTCGCATTGATTCACGGTTGATTCCGTGGAGTAAATTGGATGTTTTTGACGGCAAATTAGGTAGTCAGCGTCAAAATGTACGCATTGTTGCTTCTCGGCTTCTGCAAGTGGATAATGCTTGTCTCGGTTTATTGTAACGGCAAGGTAGTCAATTGAAGGTTTAATGTAGGCGGTAGTTTCCTTAAAAGTTGATGGAACTGGATATAATTTGAGAAGTTGATAATTGTCAGGACTTAGAAGTGGAAATTGGATTTCGAACAAGATGGTTTTCTTTGCAGCGCGTGTATTAACGGAAGCAACTTGATATAAATTTAATAATGATTTCGAGGAAATGGGAAGAGTTTGATCCACTGTAAGGTGCTCTCTGATAGTCTGGAATTGTTTTTAAAGCTGACTTGCTGATAGAATTAATGAATTGATTTTTCCATGATACGTATTTGTAATTAATTGAAGCAATGTTCTTTGGTTAGCTTGAAAATGAGTCATGAGCAAAAGTGTGTGTAGTGATAGTACGTTAAATTCATACATTTTCTCTTCGCTCTTTTGTGTCTTTAGTGTAAGTTGTTCAATTTGACGCTCAATCGAATTTATTTGCTGATGGACGACATTTGTGTTTTTCTTCAAAATGTTGACGGTGGCTTCTACAATACTCGTTTGGTTTTTCATAAGCTTTAGAAGATATTCTTCATATGTTTTCACTTTAAGAATATCTTCTTCATATTTTACAGCAAACTCCTCATCTAATATACCAAACAAGGATAATTGAACCAATTATGTTTAGAGGCGACCTTTTTTTCCGATTTCTAATTGGAAAGGGGTGCTGATATAATGCTTCGTTTTGTTCTTGTAATTCTGCATGCAAGTGCTGAAACTCCGAAACGATGCCGTTGCAAAACTCTTTCATGTTTTCTTTGTCTTGGGAAACACAGATGTTCGTCAAGTTTATGATTGCTCTTGAAATGCCTTCATATTCTGACCAATAGCTAGTCATATCGTAAAATGTTATAATTTTCCAGGTGCTATGTGAGAGTTCAATGTTGCCAACTTCTTCAAAATAAATGCCTGACTGATTGTTGAACGGTACTATTTCAACAGATTGGCTTCTAGTCGCTTCAATTTTTTGGATGTTTGGAAGGACTAGTAACACGCATAGCAATGCTTGCAGAAGAAATCCTTTCCCTCCTTTGTTATTTTTAGGTTTATTTGTGTTACGTTTGATTGGTTGAGTTGGAATAAGGGCTGAGTAATTAAAAGTGACCGGGGCTATTTTGACCTTTCCTTTTGGTAGTTTAGAGGGCTCGTTTGATTGGTTGAGTTGGAATAAGGGCTGAGTAATTAAAAGTGACCGGGGCTATTTTGACCTTTCCTTTTGGTAGTTTAGAGGGCTCGTCATCAGGCGTTGAGTCCTCAGTTGCTTCGGGAGTTAATATCGTGTCTGGCAGTGGACATAATGTATGAACTGCTCTAGTAAATACTCCTGTTGCAGTTTTTACCTTAACTGTTCGCACATAATTGTCCGCACCCTTGACGACCTCCACCACACGTCCCATACGCCACGTTAGAGGAGGAAGATCCCTTTCTTTTAAGATGACCAGTGTCCCTGGAGTAACGTTGGGCTGGGGGTTTTGCCACTTGTATCTGGTTTGTAGCTCTTGCAAATACTCGTTAGACCATCTTTCCCAGAACTCCATATGTAATGATCTGTCTTGATTCCACCTTGTTGTTAGAGACAGTCTATGGATTTGACCAGTTGTTTCAGGTAATGTTAACAGAGGCTGTCCAATCAGAAAGTGTCCTGGAGTAAGCAGTTGGAGGTCATTTGGGTCTGTTGACATTGGAGTGAGTGGTCGGGAGTTCAAAATGGCTTCGATTTGGCAAATAACAGTATGCAGATGCTCATACGTCAAGGATGTTATTCCAAGTTTACGCTTTAAATGATACTTAGCGGACCTGACTGCTGCCTCCCATAAGCCGCCAAAATGAGGGGATCTAGCGGGAATTCGAAGCCATTCAATGCCTTCAGAACTGCAAAACGTATCGATAATATCCTGGCCGCTCTTCTCGTGAAAGAGTTTCATCAATTCTTGAAGCTCTGAGTGTGCTCCGACGAAATTAGTGGCGTTATCACTGAATATTTTTGCCGGTCGTCCTCTTCTTGATATGAACCTTTTTAGAGTTCCAATGAATGCTGCAGCTGTCAAATTCGAAGTCAATTCTAAATGAACTGCTTTTGTTGAGAAGCATATGAAAAGCGCAATATATGCCTTCACTGGCCTTTTCCCTCTCAGGTCAAAATGTATTTGAATGGGACCGCAAAAGTCCACTCCAACATGTAAGAAGGGTCGAGCTTCTTGAATTCGTTCAGCGGGTAAGTCACCCATTATTTGTTGAAACACCTTGGGCTTAGCTCTGGTGCATCGGACGCAATTTCGCACGGTTGCTGTGACGAGTAGTTTCCCGTTTATACACCAAACAGTTTGCCGTGTAATGTACAATAATGATTGTGGCCCGGCGTGCAAGTGTTTTTCTTGTGTTTGAACATTAGATTGGTTATTGGATTAGTAGGAGAAATAAGCATTGGATGTTTTGCATTGGGTGGTAGCTTGCTTTAGGAAATTCGACCTCCCACCCGTATAATGCCTTCGGTGTCAACTGATGATGCCTGAGATCGAAATTTGCTGTTATCATTAACTGCTTTCCCCCTTTTTAATTGTTCGAGTTCGGCACCAAAGTCCTGCAACTGCATCTCACGTACTATCAGTTTCAATGCTGTGTCCATTTCTTTGGGGATCGGCTTGATTGCTGCTTCCTTTGTGCTATCTGCCCGCATATTATTAGTGCATCGAACAATAAATCCCATACTTCTTGTAGTCTCTGGAAGTTGTTGTTGTGCCTAATTTGTTGTATGAAGTGTGGTGCTGATGCTTGTATTGTAAGGACATATCTTTTGACCTTGAGTTAATGTTCTGGAGTTGCTTGATCGTCGCTCCATGAAGGTCTACCTTGAATTTTAATTGGATGCCGAAGAAATGATGGCCCATCAAATCAAAGTCTTGTCTCCAAGAATTGTGATGGAAGCATTCCTCTAGAAATGATATCAGCTGGGTTTTGTTGCGCTCCCACATGTTGCCAAATCCCATCCTTAGTTGCTAGTTGAATGGCAGCTACTCGGTTTGCCACGAACGTCGTGAACTTGGATGGAGTTGACGCTAACCACTGTAAAACAATCGTGGAGTCGGTCCATAGAAATGTTTTTTCCATGTTGATTTGCAGGGCTTGTTTTACTTGATCGACCAATACCTCTAATAAGTGTGCTGCACAGAGTTCTAATCGCGCAATGGAGCGTTTTGTCACTGGAGCAACTCTACTTTTTGAGCATACGAAGAAAACCTTTGTTTCTTTATTATTACCACCTGATCGCAAATAAACGCAGGCGCCATAGGCCAATTCACTTGCATCAGCAAAACCGTGAAGCTGAACTGGATCAGAATGATAGAAGCATCGTATCTTTCTTGCAATGTGAACATTTTCGAGCATTGGCAATTGACTTCTGTACACTTTCCATATTTGCTGTAGGACATCTGGCAGAGGCGTATCCCAATCAAGTTTAAGCTCCAATATTTGCTGCATAAAAATTTTGGCCAGCACAATGACAATGGATTCACCAAACCAAGAGGATCAAACAGCTGTGACATCTCTGAGAGCACTCTTCGTTTGGTCACGGGTCGTTGGTTGGAAAAGCGAGTGATCTTGATGTTACACTCGTCGGTGCTTGGATTCCAGCTCATACCTAAAGTTTTAATAATGTTTGGTGTTTCAAGATGTGTCATATCAAACTCGGTTGCTTGATCCTTTGAAGGTGTTTTCCGTAATAACTTCCGGTTGTTTGAACACCACTTGTGTAGATGAAATCCTCCCCTTTCCAACATCTTTCTGAGCTTTTTTGCAATGCTGTAGCTTCTGTTAAGCTGTCTGCACCTGTCAATAGATCGTCCACGTAAAAGTCACGGGATACCACTTTTGCCGCCAAGGGAAACGCCATATGTTCGTCTTCGGCTAATTGTTGTAAGCACCTTATCGCTAAATACGGGGCGCATCTACTCCCGTAAGTAACTGTCTTCAGCCTGTATGTTTTTACAGTATCTTCACCTGGTGTTTTCCATAGTATGAGTTGAAAATCACGATCATCTTCATGCAGAATCACTTGCCGATACATTTTTTGAATGTCGGCACTGATCACGTACTGATGAGAACGGAACCTGACCAAAACATTGAAAAGGTTTTGCTGTAAATTCGGCCCAGTCCTCAAGATATCATTTAATGATATGTTGCTGGATGTCTTCGCAGAGCCATCAAAGACAACTCGCAGTTTTGTTGTCGTTCTTTCTGGACGTATCACACAATGGTGTGGTAGATAGTAATGAGGCTTAGATTTGTCTATATTGTACACCTCTTCCAGATGTCCCAGTTTTCGATACTCTTCGATGAAGTCCATGTAATCTTTCATCAATTGAGGATTGCGGTTGAATCGTGTTTGTAGCCCACAAAGTCTTTGAACGGCTACCTGCTTAGAGGTTCCTAACGCCTTTGGATCCTCCGAGAATGGGAGCCGTACGATATATTTGCCCGTCAAATCTCGAGTAACCGTGTTTCTAAAGAATCTTTCACATTTTTTATCTTCCCTTGCTAAATGATTGATTGCCACTTGTGGAACCTCCTCTAGTTCCCAAAAACGCTCTAATTGTTCATCTAAGTTAGTGACCGCTCCACAAAACTTCACATTACTGTTGCTAGATTGAATTTTTCCTAGAGCCATCCATCCCAAAACTGTGTCATGCAGACATGGCAAGTGATTCGCCATAACGATCATTTCGGCTATATAGCTATAAAGCTCAGCACCCAACAGCAAATCGACAACTTGTGGCTCGTTGAATCTTGGATCAGCAAGTGTAAGGTTTGGTGGCAGTGGCCACTCGGATGTATTTAGATGTCTGTCCGGATGTTTGCTGGTAATTTCCTACAGCACAAACGCTTCGAATTCGATGCTGAATGTATTTACTCTAGATGAGAGCCTCAGGTGGACACGTTTTGATGATTGATGCCGGCAATTTCCAACACCTACAATTTCTTGCATGCTCATTGATCCGTTCAGCTTCAGTTTCTTGCACATTCGCTCAGAGATAAAACTGAGCTGAGAGCCTGTGTCCAGCAATGCTCTCGCTGGAATCGCATCTCCTTTTATGCCAGTTAGATTGACCACAGCAGTGCCAAGAAGCACATAAGAGTCACAATTGGTAGGATTCTCCGTTGATGTAAGAGCTTGGTTGGCAGTATTTGGTGAGGGAGCCTTCTCTTTTACGTGTAATGTTGTATGATGCCTCTTGTTGCACTTGAAGCAGCCTCCAGACGAACAATTCTTGGAACTATGTCCGGGTTTCAAGCAATTGTAGCAAAGTTGTTTTTTCGCTATAAGATTTCTTCTTGCTGAAACTTCCATCGATAAAAACTTGTCACATTTATTTAGATTGTGGCTTCCAGCACATAGTGAGCAGCTTGAATATTTTGTTTCAGTTACTGCCATTACTAACTTATTAGAGCTGCCATGTTTTGTTTGTGTTCGGGAACCCTTGCTACCTAATGCTTCAAGTGCTTGAAATCTCAGTTCCAAAAAATTTAGAAACTGTCAGTTGTGGTATCTCCTTTGGCTGTTGTAACGTTTGTTCAAATAGGATATGAGTGTTTCTGTCCAGCTTTTTGATCAGAATTACTACCAAGATTGCGTCCCAATGCTGCACGGGAATCTTAAGAGCACTTAATGCCCTAATGCACTCCTGTGTAGTATCATGAAGCGATTTCAATTCTTGTGCCGCTTCACCGTTGACTGATTTTTGTGACAGCAATTTGTTGAGCGCTGCATTCACTAAGAGTGTTTTGTTTTCATATCGCTCTTTAACAAGGCTCCATGCAGGCTCATAGTTGCTATCACATATTGTCATATGACGAATGAGACCTTCTGCCTCACCCGTCAAGTTGGTTTTCAGGAATCAAAGTTTTTGGGCCGGACCCAGCGTGCTGTTGTCGATTAGTTGGACATATAAGTCATGGAACTCTTGCCATGCGAGATAGCTTCCATCAAATTTAGGAAGCTGAATTCGAGGAAGCTTTACCATCTGGCTCGTTTCCTAAGATCCTGAAACCGCCTGTAATAATTTGAGCTGCACCCTTTCAACCCAAATTTCAGTGCTTTCGAAGACTTCGGGGTTGTATTTTTCTGAAACGTCACCGCTTATCAGGATTTCCAAGTGCTTAGCCCTGATTGCATCCCAATGCTTCTTGATGGCCTCTAACTGAGCCGACTTGAATTCCCTGGGTAGCTCCGTCTCTAATCTTCCTTCCGTTCTTTGCAGGAGTTGCCGAAAAGTAGCAAGCATGATACTTTCGCATCTTGTTGAATTGGCGGCACCTTTGCTATCAGCTGTTGAACGTTCTTCTGTGATAGACGCTGCACTACTTGAGCCTCGCTGCCTTTGTATAGCTTCCAGGATTTTTTCAACCACGACTTTGATTTGCTCAAAGTAATTATTCTTGGAATAATCTACCTGAGCAACTTCGGTAAAGTTCTCCAGAATTCCATCGTTGATTTTAAATTTTTCGAAGAGTGTTGATACTTCTTCTTCCCTTGCATCCAAATAGCTCGTTGTCTTCCTTGCTTCTGGATCCTTTTTGAAGTTGCGATGGATTCTCTCAATATCTTGTCCTACCCTCATAACAAATGGAATTCAAGTACTTGGAAATTATTTTAAGCGCTAGAGATTTATTTAGACTATGTTAAATCTGCTTGAACACATGGTATCCACCAAACCTCCATGCATCCGCCCATGACCCCTAACGACCCACAAACCATCATCCGTTGTCACAATTTTAATACATTGCACATCAGCAAGGCTGGTGCTAAGACCAAGACGGCTACCACTGAACCATCATGCATTCGTTCTTGTTCATCAACAACCCATCAATCGTCGTTGCCACTCAAATAGGTTGCACATCGGTGGCATCAGAGCTAACACAAAGAACGGCTACTACCGAACAATCATGTATTCGCCCATAATCCCCAATAACCCACACATTATCCTCCGTCGTCTCTATTCATTGCACATGATTGGTATCGATGCTAAGAGCAAGCACGGCTACCGCAAAACCACCATGCATTCACCCATGTCCCCAAATACCCATCAAGGACGATACGTCGTCGCCAATTGAGTATATTGCACATCGGTAGCATCTGTGCTAGGAGGAAGCACGGTTACCGTGGAACCACAGTGCATTCGCCCATGATCCCAAAATACCCACCAAACACTATCAGTCGTCACCACTTACAAACATCCCTCAGTGGTATCGATGCTAGGATCAAGCACGGGTACCGCCGTATCATCATCCCTTCGCCCATGGTCCCCACTAACGAACATTCGTCGTTACCACTTAAATGTTTTACACATTGGCCGCGTCGGTGGTAGGACCAAGGACGGCTACCACCAAACCATCATGTATTCACCTATTATTTCTAACAATCCGTAAATTATCATCCGTCTTCGCAATTTCAATACATTGCGCATCAGCGGCATTGGTGCTAGAAGCAAGCATGGCTTCCGCCGAAACACCATTCATTCGCTCATGATTACCCACCACTATCCGTCATCGCAACTTCAATGCACTGCACATCGGAGGCATCAGTGCTAGGACCAAAGATGTCTACCGCGGAACCACCATGCATTCATCAATCATTACCAACGACCAACCAAGCATCACCCGTCCTCGTCAATTCAATGCAGTACACATCGATGGTATAGGTCCTAGGCGCAAGCACGGCTACCGTCGGGCCACCACGCTCCAACGATCATCCATCATCATGATTTCAATATATTGTATATCAGTAACATCGGTTCTAGGACCAAGTACGACTAACGCCGAACTATCATACATTCGCCCATGATTCCGAGCTACCCACCAAAGACTGTCCATCATCATCACTTCAATACAATGCACATAGGCGGCATCGATAGTAGGACCAAGCACGGGTACCCCCGTACCACCATCCATTTCTACATGATCCCCAAATACCTACTAACGACCATCCGTTATTATCACTTCCATACATTTCACATAGGTAGCATCGGCGTTATGACCATGAACTAATTTTCATTAGCTGACAATGGCCCGCTGTCCTCAATCGTACTCATTGCAAATTGGCGGGATCAGTTCTAGCACCTAACAATGAAGTGAACTCCTACCAGACCTTCATTCATTGGCTTTTCTCACAGTCCATCGCATGGCCACGATCCACCGCGTGGCCACCACCCACCGCCACCAAATATGTATACTAGACAACAAACAATCAGTCCAATAAACTACCTTACTATTCCCAATAAGGGTTCGGGCAGATGCGATAATTTTGTCGGAAATTTATATCGCAGCATGAGTAAACTCTTATTGAAAGCAGATTGTCGCGCGAATGTCGTTTTGCTGTCCGCCCACAGTGTAAACAGTTCTGCTTTTTCATTACATCTGAAAATTTTTACCCCCCAGTAGAGAAGTTTCACTCAGCTCTCAGCTACTCAAATGTTTACCGTTAACGGTACTTTTGTGCTATTTTTGTAAATTTTATTATCTTCTGTGAAGGATATCATCATACTTTCAATATAACAGTTGTGAGATTTTTCATGTTGTTAGACACTTCTATGATATCATTCTATCACGATAGCAAATCATAAATTCTATCTCTGTTCTTATTATATTTAATCGATTTTCAATCAATTCTGTCAAAACTATATTTAGCTCTACAGATAGCCTTCTCACATCTGCTGGTTCCCTTAACATATATCGAACTATTTTCCGTGAACATATCTACTTTTTCGTTGACTTGAAAATGTTGTCGCCACCTCAAAGCATTATATATTGCACGTCGGTGCTTGGACCAAGCATGGCTACTGCTGCACCACCATGAATTTGCCCATGATCCCCAAATACCCAGCAAAGACTATCCTCCGTCCCCAATCCACACATCGGCGGCATCGATGCTAGGACCAGGCACGACTACCGCTGAACCGCCATGCATGCTCCCATGATCGCCAAATGCCCACATCGGTGCTAGGACCAAGCACCGTTGCTACGGAACCGCCATATAATCATTTAATGATCTCCGAATTCCCTGCAATGACCATCAATTGTTGCCACATGCATATTGGCGACATTGATGCTAGGAACAAGCACGGCTGCCGCCGTACCACCATACATTCGCCCGCGATCCCCAAACACCCACTAACGAACATTAGTCGCCGCCACTTCAATAGTTTGCACATTGGCGGCATCGGCGCTACGACCAAGGACGGCTTCCGCCAAACTATCATATATTCGCCCATAATCTCTAACAATCCACAATAATCATCCGTTGTCGCCATTTTAATACATTGCGCATCAGCAGCATCAGTGCTAGGAGCAAGCACAGCTACCACCGAATCATCATGCATTTGCTCATGATTACCCACCAAGAATCATTCGGTGTCGCCACTTCAATGTGCTGCCCGCGGGAGGCATCACCATTCTTTCACCAACGACCAACCAACCATCATCCATCGCCGACAGTTCAATGCATTGTGCATCAGTGGAATTGGTCCTAGGAGCAAGCATGGCTACCGCCGAACCACCATGGGGATTAGAATATAGTCCCCAAATTCCCGTCAATGACCATCATTCGTCGCGACTTCAATATACAATGTTAAACATCGGTGCTAGGACCACGTATGGCTACAACCGAACAATCATGCATTCGCCCATGATCCCCAAATACCCACCAAAGATCGTTCATCGTCCCTTCTTAAATACAATGCACTTCGGCGGCATCGAAGCTAGGACCAAGCACAGGTACCGCTAAACCATCATCCATTCACCCAAGGTCCCTAAATACCTACCAACGACCATCCGTTGTCACCACTTTAATACATTGCATTCATTCTCGTTTCATCATAATCCATCGTATGGTCACCATCTGCCGCCACTAAACATGCATATTAGACAACCCCCAGCCAACCCAACAAATTTCCTTACTATTCCCAATAAGGACTTGGGCGGAATGCGATAACTTAGTCGGAAATTTATATCGCAGCATGAGTAAACTTCTACTGAAAACAGATTGTCGCGCAAATGCCGTGTTGCTGTCCGCCCAGAGTGTAAACGGTTCTGCTTTTCGTTACATCTGAAAATTTTTACCCCCCAGTAAAGAAGTTTCACTTCAAAACTCAATACAATACGACGCATTCAAAAGAAAAAAACTCTTGAGTAACAGTCTCTTCAGTATCTCGCCGATAGGGTCAAAAATGCCCTAAGATCAAGATATTTCATTTCTAGCACTCTTTGCAATTTTTTGCCGTTAATATTTAGTTCGACATCTATGTCTCCTTTGTTCTTTTGCTTAAAAATAATATATTTTGTCTTTGTAGTGTTCAATACTAGTGTTTAGTAGAAGATTAATAGCAGAAATGAATGCAGTTGATGGACTTACAATCGGGAATAACCTGAGTTTATTTGAACTTGACGAATTGCAGATTTTGTTTGTATTCTATATCATGCAGGTCGCTTTTTACGCTACGTATGTCATTTGTGTTGTTTATTGTCAGTATACGTTGTAGATCAGATCGGGTGTGATGGTGGAGTGAGTCTTCGATGTTGGTTATGTTCAGAGCAATTGACAGGTCGTAGCTGGACTTAATCCTGTGATGATAATGATTGTGTGCGACAATGGTGAAGGAGCCATCCGTTAAAGTACAGTCATTCAAGAACTGCAGCAATCCCATTTGTAGCAATTTGATTTCCTTTATTTGGTTCCCACAGACGATGGTGACATGAGTGGTGTTTTGATGTGCGTATATGCAAGAATTGAGGCTATGCAATTGTGTCGATTGCTCCAAGGAGGCTACGGTTTCCAATTTGCAGCTCTTTGGTAGCGTCGTAGGCTGTTCCAGTAGTTTTACTTAACATCGTGCAGGTCCGGTATCCTTACTGAAAAAGGCGTGCCTTTGGTTGCAGGCGAAGATTCCTTCGGAGTCAACGGAACAGCGGTTGATATCTTCATCAGAGAGTTGATAGTAGTAGTCCCTGTGTAACGTAAGAGCTAGGATTTGAGAGCTGGTTTGAATTTTGTCCATTCGCGACGTTTATTTGAATGCCAGTGGTATGACTTTGAATATCTGCAAAAATTTCATTTTTTATTAATGGTAGGTTTATTTTAAAAATTGCCTTGTCTACGGTGACTCTTCCTTCAACGCTCATGAGCATGTAAAGCTGCATAAGTTCTTTATTAGTTGATTGTCCAGGAAGATCGTTGGGATTGTTGGATAATGGAGTGAGGGGTCTGGATTTCAGGATTGCCTCTATTTCAGCTATGATCGTATTTAGCTCTTCATACGTCAGTGAGACACCACCAATAACTCTCTTCATATGATATTTTGCGTCTTTGAATGCCGCTCCCATAACCCACCAAAATACGGTGATCTGGGTGGAATAAACTTCTATTCAATTTGCTCATCTGAGCAATATTGAGCGATGTCCAGTTGAGTGCTCGGGTTTGTAAAGATATCGTATACCTCTTTTAGTTCGTTCCTTGCTCCAACGAAATTTGTTGCATTATCGCAAAATATCTTCGAAGGATCTTCCTCTTCTTGCGATAAACCTCTTAAGAGCGCCTACGAAGGCATTTTTCGACAAGTCAGAAACTAACACTAAGTGTACAGCCTAAGTGGTAAAACAAACAAAGACAGATATATAAGATTTAGTAGGTTTCTTACCCCTTATTCTGTAGTGACGATTTTGAATGGTCGAGAAGGTCGAACGCGCTCTGCTGGCAAGTCTCCCATTATTTGTTTCATGAGTTTTGGCTTCGCCCTATAGCACCGAATACATTTGTTAACAATATTTGCAGCTAATTTCCTGCCGTCGAGAGGCCAACACCTTTGTCGAACGATAGCAAGAAGTTCTTGAGGACCAACGTGCAAGTTAGTTTCATGTAATTCTTGTATCAGCAACTTTACAACATCATTAGATTGTGCTAATAAAATTTGATGTTTTGCATCATAATCTACCTTTGATTTCTCAAGCCTCCCGCCAACTCCTTTTCCGAGTTATACTTCACTCCTTCAGAGACAAGCTCATGATGTGCGCTTATAATCGATTGCCAGTAGCTGGTCAATGTGGATAAATTTTGCTGACAAAAAGGAGTAGCACGATCTGTATTTTCATCCAAGCAACCGTTTACCAAGTCGATTGTTTGATTCATGCAAGCAATGATGGATAGCTGTTTTTTCACGAGCCTATCCGTGGGAATAGGCACTGATGTTTCCAAATTCCGAAGTTCATCTTGTAATTTACCCTTGAGCTCCTCGTACACTTCTTTTACCTGGGCCGGGTAGTCTTCCTTAAAATACGCTTGATCTCTGTTCGCTGCACGGAACATCTGAATATCAGCGCCTCTTTTCTGGAAGGCTGCCCAGTCAGATTCAAGTTTGTGGAGTCGATTCTCGAAATAGTGCTTATTTTTTCGAGATTTTGAATCCTTAAAAAATTGGTGAAGTAACGCTCTATTGCCTGACCAGCAGCGGCCTGTTGCGATGAAAGTGATTCCATTGTAAAAACCCAGGAATCGTTCTCAAATGAGAGAAACAAACAAGCAAAACCACCGCAAAATAATTTAAAGCTTAGTTAACAAGCTGAAATAAACAAATCAAATAATTCAAACTTGATTAATAAGCTGAAAAAAATTAAAAGAAATGTTCAATAGGATAAGATAAATGAATACATTTAAGATAATACAAGGAAAGTGTTCAATATATCCCTTCTTGGACACTGGGATCACGTCGGGGTCACCAATGTTTAGTAGAAGATTAATAGCAGAAATGAATACAGTTGATGGACTTACAATCGGGAATGACCTGAGTTTATTTTAACTTGACGAATTTATACAAATACAAATTATGTCTATTCTAATCAAAAATCATAACATCATACTGGATAATAAGAATATGCGTATATTGCTATTGAATGCAATGACCTATGAATGCTTGGAATTTGGTTCACACGTGCATGCATATGCAATTCATATTCAATGCATGCACGCGGCGAATATGGAAATTAGTTTGTTTGTTTGTTTTGTTTCGATTAACCACTGATGGAATTTTCTTAGATCTTCGTTGATAGTGTTCTCAATGGCCGTTTTGTCTCGTCCTGAATAAGGTAGAACTGTGTCATCAGCATATAATGTGTGTCAGCCCACATGTATTTATATTATTTGTATGTAGCAGGAACAAAGTTGGGCCAAGTATTGAGCCTTGGGGAACTCCTGTTTTCGTAGGTGCTCGATCGCTCAGGACATTGTTGATTAAAGTTCTCTACGATCTTCCCTCCAAGTAACTCTTAAATAACTGCTTACGACTATCCTGAATGCCATACGATTCAAGTTTACGAAGCAAGAGGTCATGATCAACTGCATCAAATGTTTTTCCAAATCCACAAAAATTGCGGTGACATAATCACCTCTGTCAAGTCCTAGATTGATGAAACGTGTGACAGAATGTAGGACGTCCAAAGTACTCTTGACGTTTTTAAAACGAAACTGATGTTGGCTTACGATAGAGTTTTCAGCTAAGAATGATGTGATTCGATTGTTTAGTGTTTTTTTCAAATATCTTACTAAATCCCGTCAGTAGCGCAATCGGGCGATAGTTATTTGTGTCGAGATGATCACCACCCTTAAATATAAGAAGACCCATTCCTAATATGCACGTTTATAAAATTTGCCATAAGCTCGGCTATGTGCTACTAATCTCATTCATCGTGATGCTATCGATGCCTGGCGCTGTATTCTTTTTCAATCCATTGATTACATTTAAGACATCCCTTTTATTTGTTTGATGAATGTGAAGGATGGAATTTATTGAGATATTTGTAGTATTTAAATTGCTTTCTGAACTGGCAACGATTTCTTTAGTGATTCTTCCCCCAATTGTTGAAAAAAAGTTATTTATTGAGTTCGCCGCGCCACATGGACACGATGTATTAGAGGACCCATCAGGATTCAGTTGAAAGTTTTGTGATATACCCCGGGGTGAAGAGTTATCCCTTACCCCATTTATTATTTTCCAAATTTCATGGGAGTTGTCAGCCGCTGTTTCCATTCTTCTTGAGAAATATGTGACCACATCCACGAATTAGGTTCCAGTACAAGCATTCTTTCATACCTATTGGCAAACTAGTTAATCATTTCAGCGATGTGATTGTGACTATACGCTTACAGCTTTACATTTTGGTATCTCTTTTTCCCTGGATACGAACGTTTCTACATGGTCGGTCCGTTTACGTTTACGTACTGGCGGAATACACCGCATTTTCTGTTTGATCGCACTGAAACAGAAAAGGAGCTCTAAGGCGTCAATATATTCCATTAACAGACTTTGGTCAGAGTGGAAACTTTTTTCTGGCTCTATTGCTGTGGTTTACGTTTCCAGTATGTGTGTTCTTAGTTAAATGATTTTTAAGATGCTTATGATCGTATAGCTTGTATTTTTCGAAAAATCTTCAACCGAGGTCTGTTAAAAAATACGTAGACTGACGTTATAAAATAATCTGTAATTTATTTAAAAGTAGCATGTCTGGGTTCCTCTTCAAAGTACTCTCCTCCCTACCGCATACTTATTCCAACGGTGTTTCCATATGTTGAAACAGTCCTGGTACGCTTCATTTGTAATGCTCTTCAGCTCCTTCGCATTTACCTTAATCTTGGGAATCGTCTCAAAACTTGGTTTCAATTGTCTTTCGAGAGTGAGGAACAAGAAAAAGTCACAAGGAGCAACGTTAGGTGGGTAGGAAGGATTGTGAAAAATAGTGATTGAGTTCTGCAAGTTAAACGGTCTGAATTATTTTCGCGAGGGAAAAACCATTCCTCCAAATTTCTGGTCTTTTGCGATGAATGGAGTCCCTCAAACGTTTCAGAAAATCAATATAGTAAATCTGGTTAATTATAGAGTCTTGGGTATGTACTGGTGGCGAACAATGCCTATAGCATCAAAGTAAACTGTCCGTACCACCTTGACATTGCGTTAAACTTGGCAATTTTTTGGGTGTGGGCGACATTTCAGCCGCCCGCTAGGACCATTGAACAATCATTCATTGCTACGCTTCAAATTATAGATGAAAGTCGTTATATGCCGAAGTTGATCGGATTTTAGCACTAGGCGTGATCGAAGGATCGCAGAGCTCATGGGCTTCACCGGTCACTTTATTTGCCGAACAAGGTCCGGCTATGCTTAGATACCCGATGTTTGAATGCCGTCACTGTCAAGAACGCATATCCCCTACCATCGATTGAGGGTATCTTGAGTCGATTACCTAAAGCCCATTTCATTACGAGCTTGGACCTCAAAGACGCTTTCTGGCAAATCCCTTTAGATCCTAGCTCAAAAGAGAAGACAGCCTTCACGGTCCCCGGTCGCCCACTGTACCAATTTGTGACCATGCCATTTGGACTGTGTAATGCCCCTCAAAAAATGACGCGCCTTATGGTTAAAGTGATACCACCGCATTTACGGCACCAAGTTTTCGTATACTTGGACGACCTTTTGCTTATAACCGAGACCTTCGACGAACACATCGGCCTGCTTTAGGAAGTGGCTTTGGACATCCGGAAGGCAGGGTTAACCATCAACATACAGAAGAGTCAGTTCGTAATGACGGAGGTGAAGTATTTGGGTCACATCATTGGTCATGGCAACATCAAGACCGACCCGGACAAGACACAAGCGATTGATGCTTTTCCACTGCCCAAGACCACCAAGCAGTTACGCCGATTCCTAGGTTTATGCGGATGGTACCAATGATTCGTACATGACTATGCAACCATCATCACACCATTGACCGACATGCTGCGTAAGGGACGAAAGTTCGTCTGGGAAGAGCCCAGCTTGCGAGCCTTTGACGAGCTAAAGAAGAGTTTGACAACAGCCCCCGTGCTACATAGCCCAGACTGCAGTTGACCGTTCTCAATTCAATGTGACGCTAGCCAACATGGAATGGGAGCAGTCTTAGTCCAGGTTACCCAAGACGGCGGGGAGATGCCTATAGCCTTTATGTCACACAAGTTGAACCCGGCCCAGCGGAAGTACACGGTCTCGGAGCAGGAATGCTTGGCGGAGGTGTTGGCGGCGAAACTTTTTCGTTAGATGGGCCTTGAAATTGCAGGCGTTTGACTTTACGACACCTTATCGAGGATGTTCGCCCCGGAAGGAGCCGAGTTGGCCCAGGAGAACGACAGCCCCCTATTGATCGACCTGGACCATCCCGCCTTCAAGTCGGCAGGCTACATACAGCTGATGCATACTAGTCAGAGCCAGTTACCACAGCTGCCAGAACTTCGGGTCACGGAGGGACTTATATACAAGCGGATGGGACACGCATCCGGAGACCCCATACAAAAAGAGGAACAGTAGAAGTTATGGGTGCCCGAAGAATTGACCATCGATCTTACTAGATGTGGTCATGGCAATCCGCTGCGGGAGAAGATTGAAGATAGCAGGCGTGCGGAGGAGGAGCGCTACAACCTGCGATCTCACCCTTCTGGTTTCAAGGCAGGCGACGAGATCTATCGACGGAACTTCAGGCAGAGTGAAGCGGTCCAGCACTACAATGCTAAATTGGACAAGAAATTCGTGAAGTGTCGGGTCCTGCAGGTGTTAAGTGCCACGCGATATCTCATTTCTGACATGTCCGGAAAAAACTGGGAGTCTAGCATGCCAAGGACTTACGACGGTGAAGCACGCCATCCCAAAGAAGCTCTCGTTTTTTTTTGTGTTATTTTACGATTGGCATTGTTCACCTCCACCTGGGCTCGTAAATCGCGCACACCGACCTGTCCTTCTAGAACTTACCTTGGGAAGGTTAGCCATCCATCCGACACATGCCCACAGCCGGAGTCCACCCGTCTGAGGCTTAGAGCTTGACATCTTGCCCTTCAGTCTCCCCATGCCTGGTTGTCATCGTGGGCACTGCCCTGTAACAACTTAGCCCTACGCCACGACGCCGATCAGCTGATCCATGTATCCTACGCTATTGACGTCGACGGTTCGGGAGCGACCTTTTAACTACCCGCCCCCCACTGAACCGCGATTTGACAGGTGTCGAAAAAAGAAGAGATGACGTCCGGATCGCGCGGGATTGTGAGTTCCACGTTGCAAAACCTCAGCGGCGCTGATACCGGCCAACCAAAACAAAAAGGGGAAAAACGCGAGTGTCAGTGGCAGCCGCCTCGATTTTGGATGTTTCCCGGACATTATCCCGGATTTCGGATGTCTGCGCCTCCACCTACACCATCTGCAGTTTCCTACGTCAAGCGAGGCCTTTTTAACGTTGCTACGCCAGTGGCGTGAAGCTCCTATCAACGAGAAGGAAGGGCAGCAGCTGCAGCCGGCATTGCACCGTCCGGACGGGCCAACAGCATCTCCATCTACAGTTTCTGCAACTTGTGGATGCGGTGTTTTCAACGTTTTTATCGAATAACCAAACTGACAGCGGCAATCGTTACCAGTGAGAAATCCAGTTGTATGGTGACCACTCGATGTGCTTCAGGATGATCAAAACCAGTGGAAGTCTACGTATTGAAATTTTTCTACTATATTTGGCATTCATGGACGGGGAACAACAGATGTTTAAATCCTGATTGACATTGCAGTCTAGATGCTTCAGCACCATAACATCTCCAGAATCCTCGCGTGGAGTAATCATTGTTCCCGTGGTCATGCGGACAAATTTTCCGTAACAACGTCTAGTCAAACAATGGTTTACAGCTGAGTGTTAATAACGTTCGTATTTGTGTATTAATAACATAATTATCAGTTCGACATTTTCTTTGATGCAAGAAGAAGAAGAGAACAGTGAAAATCTTTCTTCTTTGTGTTATTATGAAAATGTATTAAAATCAAAAATAAATTTGCCATATCACAAGAGAAACGATCATGTGTGATTAAGTAAAAAATCAACTAAATTTACCAGAAACTATAATTATTATACAGTAATAAAAGAAAAAAATATAAATTGCTAGGCTAACTAAGTCTTTCCTTTTCAGCTGAAATGTTCTTTTGCAGCGGGAGAATGTTTGCGAACGGTGAGTATGCCGGTGAGAGGGTAGGGTTCACGTAATCCGCGAAAGGTCGGTTTCGCATCGCGGTCGGTACGCGGTACCATAGTTTGTTTTGATGTTTTTTTATTAGAGTAGGATATTTTGAACTTTGCATTAGCGAAGTATATTTTTCATTACCGCGTCGGGAAAAAACAAGAAATTTCGGGAACGCGGAATTAAATTATGTTGTTGTTTGACTGAACTGAAGATAAATAGGGAATAAAGTAGAGATCGATTGCTTTTCCGTATGGTTGTGTTTCAGACGCGTTTAAAACGGGCACGTAATGGTGGCTGAATTAATGTAATCGACCGTAATCCATTTAAAAGACTTGCGACCGAAATCCTCTCTGAACTAGCTGGCCGACAAGCAGCCACCGTGAAATGGATTACGAGTGCACGGGCTGGTTGACCGACTGGGTACCATTTGTTGGCACGACTCAGACTTCACGTCTAGAACCGATGAGAGGTCGGTTCAGATTTCCTTCGGGAAATCTCGACGTTCGTGTGCGAAGTAAAATCATTAGAATACATCTGAAAATATGTCAGGATCCCCAAGGAAAGAAAGGAAGTATGAAGGCCATTTAAGACAAAATGCAACGAGCTTTTGAATGCGAAAAGAATAAAAAACACAAAAATTTATCAAAGAAAATGGGAGCATTTCTTTCCGGCAGAATGTGGAGAATCGAGTAGAAGAGATCCTGGATTTAGTGGTGAATAGATCTTCAGAAACGTTCACCGAAGCGCAACTACATCTTTTAAATATGGGATTAAACTTTGTGATTAAGACCCAAAAATGATCCACGGAGGATATAGTAATGGATGTAGAAGCAGCCATCAAGTACCTACCAATCGAGAAGAAGCATCAGATAAGGGAAGAGGCAATGAAGATCATAAATTTGAGTAAACACAAAGATTAATTTAACTAAATACATTAGTTTTCCTTGAAACCATATAAAAACGGACAGAAGAACAATATATAGTAACATACACACAGCTAACATCAATGGCTACAGTTTCAATACCATCAAAAGCATCATCGACAAAAAAGAAAGACAATTTAAGCTCAACAATTGGACTACTCTGTTTAAACAAAATAAGTCGAAAGAAAATATAAGACGGTCAGTTATCAGACACACTCCAGCTACGGAAGCGCGCAAACAGCTACTAAAAGAAACACAAATTGAGTTAATTCCGACGAGCAGAAAACTACAACTGAAAAATCGACTCAAGTCTGTCAAGGACCCGTTAAGTAAAGACGAACAAAGCGGTCTGTACAAAATTTCCTGCCCAGAATATAACAAATGTTACATAGGACAAACGCGATGCCCAGTACTAACACGTTGCAAAGAACACCACAGCGAAGCAGATAATTCTATAACAGAAAAATACAGGACATCAAATCGACAGTGGCAAGACATATAGTTGAAACGAAACACAAGATTACAACGGGAGATTTACAGGTGGTAAAACAGGTAAAGCAATTTTAAAAATTCGACGTAATCGAAAGCATAGAAATCTTCAAAATACCCGAACCAGTTAGGATGCACCAGCATCAAGGCAACGCCCAATCAACACTGTTCAAATGGTTACAACATTACCATGAGATCATTAACGAGCGGATAAATTAGTTCATAATTTCTTTTTGTGAATTATCCATTGTTAATCAGTGTTAATTAGTTCAGGTAGATATTTGATTTCTGTTAACTAAAGTAGGTATAAGTACTGTTGTTTGATTGTTGTAAGAATTAGTTAGCACTGAAGAAGGAAGCAACTGACTTCCGAAATATCGGTATTTGCGAATAAATAAAATTCTATGATTTCGAGGAAACCTAGTGTTGTTAGTTAATTTATATCAACCATAGCAAAGATATCCAAACAAATTACATACAAAGGTTAGTATCAAGATTTACACGAAGTCAAGATTCTGAAGGATTTGAAAGTGGAACTTACTTGAAGGCGGACAAAGGCAACAAGATGGGTATTACGGATAAAGGTCACTATGATGAGTTAGTTTTCAAAAAATTGTCAAATGATAATTTCTTTGACTATGAAATTTCCCACTACCGGACTCATTAAAATGGATAGAGAAAACACATGAGGAATACAAAATTAAATTTATTTCCGTCAAAACCTTTGCGACAAAAAGATTGACCGTAGAAAGGAAGAATTTATCACTTTACCTGGTACAAATTTCAAATAAAAGCAGTCCAAGTGCCCTTCAACAAATAAGGTACTTAAATTTCAGAGTGGTGAGGTGGGAACGCCTCCAGAAAAGAGAAGTCAACTAGGGATACCGAGGTGAATGATTTGGTCATTCGGCTGCCAACTGCGCGATGCACTATCGGTGCGTAAAATGCAAAGAGGTTCATGCCCTCGGTGAGTGCGAATTGGCTCAGACAGAGCCTACTGAAAAATTACTCTCCATCAACTGCGGTATATTCCAGAATCATATCGCGGATGCTCCCGATATCCAGATGCAAAAGTAAAATTTATTCCAAACCAAATGCAAGTACACTGCAGTGTGTTACCTTCCGAATTCGTCAAGCACGGGGTATCATTAGCACTCGCCGCTAGAGGACCAGCAGTTAATGCTGCAAATACTGTAAGTAGCAACAATGAGCTGCGTATTAAAATTTACAAGAAACATAATTCTTTATCGGAGAGAATCGATGAATAATATTCAAAAATTAACGATGTTTTTCAGCGTTTAGATTTTTCAACTGTCTAAAAATAACTTGTCATCCAGTTACATTCCCATGGATAGGCTTCGTCTCATCTCGATCAACGTCAACTCCATTGTTACTCTACATCGACGTGATTATCTCCTTGAATTTCATTGTTAAGCAAAAGCCTGACATCATGCTTCTCACTGAAACCCACCTCAATTCATGGCACTCAATGACATTTAAGGATTTTGAATTCGTAAGAAATGATAGGGTAAACGGTGGTGGGGGAGGTGTCACCGAGATATTGGTTAAAAGACCCTATAGTTTTCAAAAAGTTGATAAAGTCGAATTCTGAAAACTCTTGAAGTGTCCGTTATAAAAATTTCACTCTACATTGCTGACGCAAGACTTTAATAGTCCTCAACGGTAACTGCAGGTGCTTCCTTATCTCTTCCTCACTCCAGTTCAATATGAAAATCATCGGTTGAATTAAAAAAAAGGATTGGGGAAAGTTTCAAAAGAAGTTTAATCTGGATTACCAGAAGCAATGTCCTCCTTCTGATGATGGCAACTATTGCTCAATGGTTTCTAATGAAAGGAATCAAACTAACCATGAAAATATACCTATTTGTGGAAGTTAGAGAAGCTGACGCTGAAAACGATTGAGAAAGTAGTTTCCAAGATTAAACATCGAAACAATATGGAAGGATATAAAACACCAACCATTTGCAAGGTTAAAAAGATTGAAAAGCCTTCTTCTCACACGCGTCATCAATATTTATCGGCAAATTTTTGGACTACAACCATCCCTCGCTGGTTTTGTTGAAATTACACCTGAAGAATGTCCGGAACTTAATCCCTTCATATTCCGGGAGTGAGGTCAGCAACGAATGGGCAGGAAAACTGAGGGGTATTAGCCCACAGGACCCAGATGGCGTTTTCACGAAAGTGAATAGCTTATTCCGTAAGAAGTCTCGAGTGAAGGTATCGGATCTTGGAGTCGCTAGTGATGAGATAAATCTTCTTGACAGGGTTGATATCGAAATTGATAGTACGACTCCAGATAGAATATAATGTATTGCAGAAACTTGCCTTAATTGGAACAAATTTTGAATTGATTCATCTACCAAACCCCGAGAGAGGGAATCAAATATTTTCAGAGGTCGTTAAAGCAAAAGTTTCCGACTTGAAATCAAGTCTGAATGGCGAATCAATTTTTCATTTCAATGAAACATTAATAGGTGACTTCATACCAAGCTAGAATCTTATTGATTATTTTGTCAGCTATGGAGACTTGTGTTTCATATTTGGCAGAATAAACAACAAGAAATCATGTAGTACTGACGGTATTCCAAATAAAGTTCTCCTACATTTGCCCGAGCTTGTTATTAGGAATTATTGCATATTGTTCAGCAACATGTTGAGCAATTCATATTTCCCAAATGACTGAAAAAAAGCTAAGGTATTTCCGATCTTGAAGAAAGGAATCTTCGAGTCCTAAAAGCTATCGCTCAATCAGCTTGCTGCCTAACATCAGCAAGGTGTTTGGAGTGATAATCAACAAAGCACTAAACGCCTACATTGAAAAGTACGAGTTGATGCCGAATTGCCAATTTTGTTTTCGTGCCAGGCATTTGACCACACATGCGATAACGAAAGTAACATCAGGCATCTGTTGGAAACTAAAGAACAGAGAATGTGTTGGAGCGTGTCTCATTGATATGGAGAAAGCCTTTGATACAGTTAAATGGACTAATTTTTAAACTCCTTCAGGACAGGTTCTCAGATACCTTGTCGCCAATATGTTATACGGGAAATTGTTTGTTGTAACAGGGAACAGTTACTGCGCCTCTGCTCTTACCAATGTTCATTCGCAAGCTATTGAACGGCTTTGATTTTAACGTCTCGCCAACGCGATCATTGATATCTATACGTCATACCAAAAAGCTACAATTGTTCGAAGCAATCTCCAAAAAATGTTCAATGATGTGCAGCTATACACGGACAATTGGCGAATGAAAATCAATGCGCAGAAGTTCGAAACAATTTTGTTTCGGACAACGCTGCAGGGGGTCAGTCAAGACCACCTGAAACGTAATTGGAAGGATTTCCACATCATGGCTGGCGAGGGTAGTTCAGAACGGGTCCCACATAAGTCCTGTGTTCGATACCTCGGTGTTCATCTCGATCAGTATCTGTACTATACTGAATATGCTCAGTAAGGCACTAAAAGTAGTCGTTGCCCTACGAAGACTCTTTTATTCCAAATACATTAATCAAAAGACCCTGATTAGACCAGTTTTAACATATGGATGTCAGATCTGGTACAACCAGAGTGCTAGTACTATGGAAAAATTAAGAGTTTTCGAAAGGAAACGTCTTCGTGCATGTACTGGTTTGTACAGAAAGCCTGAGACGGATTGGAAACATATATCGAATAGAAGAATTTATCAAACTGCTGATGTGACCAGAGTCGATATCTTTATATTGAAACTTCTTCGGAATCATATCGCAAGATCTGTAACTGTGAGTGAAAACCCTTGGATTTCACAGCCGTTCCACCCTACAGACGGGTATATGTCGACTTGCCTCCCTACTGGCTTCGTTCCTCCAGAAGCATTCGAGTATTTGGACATGAATCGACATGTTTTTGACGGGCCACCGATAAGAAGATAAAATATCCTCTGAATTTGAGTTCACGAGACCAACAATTCCAATCGAGATACTCATTTGCTAGATTCGTTGAAGCTGATCGAGCTTAGACGGGGCAATCTAAGCATTGGTGGCTGAATGACAATGTCTAAATTATCCGTGTTTATTTTCAGTTTTTGTGTTTTTCGTTACTTAGTTTTAGAGTTTCAGCTCATTATTGCTACATTAAGTGTTGTTGTTTATTTGTGTTAAAAATTAGGGATAGGTGAGGTATATGTTATGTTTATTATATTATGTTTAGAGATAATGTTAAACGCGTAGGTTAGGAATATTGTGATAGAGTTTTTTAGTATAAGATAAAGTTTTTGATCGAATATTTATGAGAAATACGTTATAACATATTAGGTGTAGGATCAAAGTTCACTGTTGTGTTAAAATTATAAATAATTTTAGGATAGTGTTGGTTGGTTTTTTCTCCTTTTTTCAATTGAATTCTAAAAATATGTAATAATCTTTTATAAATTTAGAGAGCCATTTGGGCCATTAAGTTTTTGTATTGTTCTTGCTTGGAATTTGCTTTATATTCTTTTAAAATTTATATCGGTTAGTATTGAATAAAGCGCTTTTGACTTTGACTTTGGGCCAACTACTTTTCGCATACAACTCATATTAAAACCAAAAACATCGCTCCACCAATTAATGTTTTTCCTCCTTATCCTGACGATCTTCAATTGCAGTTATGAACAAAGTTCCACGATCTAGCAACATCATCCCATTTCTTTTAAGCCACTTATCTCTTGCGAATACACCGTAAAATAAACACTATCCCATTCATTCAGATATTATAAGATCAACTTTCTCAATCCTGTAGTGAAAGTAAGTAGATATAAATGCCCGTGAAGGACTGCAGCGATGGTCTGCTGCCTCGGCAAAAGAGGATGGTAAGATCCGCCGAGATTGGCCTTGTCTGGGGACGCGTAAATATGCTGGCAGACTAGCGTTGCGCTGTCGTGGGGCGGGTTCTTTCCCCCAGCACAAGACCCAATACAAAAAATATTTTTCGCATCCACGAATTGCCGAAAAGGTTCTATCATTATCGACCGGAGTCGAGAAAAGACGTAACCTGCTAAGGGCTATCCAATTGCCGGTTCAGAGGATGAATAGGGCCTTGAGAAAACGGACAGACTTAGAAGGACTTCGTCGTTAACGATGATACTTATGGCCCACAAATAAGAGTGGGGCATCCAGGTGGAAGCGGTGCCCGCTCGCACGCTCGCAACCGGATCAAAATCCAAATGCAGACGTGGCCATATACTTCCCATTTGAGTGAAAAACTCATACACACATAATTTGCATGAATTTTTCCATCAAATGAGAAATATAAACGTGGCAAATTTATGTTATAGTATTATGCGATGGAATCACATAACACTATACCATAAAAGGGCACGTGAGCGGAAGGTCACTCTACCTGGGCAAAAGCCCCTACAACGCAATAGAAGGGAAGAGCGCGTTTTGTTTCCCTACCAATTCAACATTTTTTATTTATTAGGCATTCACCTTCAAAAAAAATATTAAATTCGATTGCACAATTTAAAGGAACCTAATTAAAAGCAATTCTTTTTTTTTCTTATATGACAATTAATGATAAAGCTAGCTTCAAAAACTTCTTCCCCCCTTTCACGTTTAATTCTTTTGTTTTTATCTGTTACAAAATTTTTATTATTTCTTGAGGCCAAAATGCGATCTAAGTACCCTCACGAACACAATTTAAGTTACAATTTGTTGTTTTTTTGGTTTTTTTAATGCTGTCACGATTTAAACAAACTTTTTCCCCTTTTTTCCTTTTTATATTAAATAAATTTATTAAAATATAATTTCTATCTTAAACAACATTTTCCCCCCTTTTTCCTTTTTATATTAAATAAATTTATTAAAATATGATATCTATCTTAAACAACATTTTTCCCCTTTTTTCCTTTTTATAATAAATAAATTTATTAAAATAAAATTTCTATCCACGCAAACAAACCAAATATAAATATTTTTAATAAAACTTTTAAAAATGTATGAAATGTATAACAATTGAATAAAAAAACGGTACTCACCGGCATCCTCAACGAGTGCTCATTTACGATGTGGTGATGACTAAAACCGATTTATTATTACACCAATTCTTTTGAAATCCAACATTCATGCAGTAAAATTATTGATAGCTCTGTTCCAGCAGAGGGCAGTAACGTACGTAAAATTCCACAGAAATGGCCTGAACATCGAACATTGCCTGTTATTTCAGCTCCATGCCAAAAGTATGCGCTTAAACGGTGACACAAAACTAATGGATTTCACCAGTTCTACTATATTAGCTTTAGCTCAAACTAGAGGTTGCATTTTTGATCAAAGTTTCTTAAAATATCTTCAATATCTTTGATATGATATTCACTGAATGATACATATAGGTTATTAATAGGAGGTTCTTCTTTAAACCTATTATTTAATATGAGATGCATATCCCGGAAGCGGTTTGGACATTTTTCATTAGACGCGTAGCGAAGATCTCAGCATATCATAGGTTTAGTACAAAACCCTTCTGAAAGAAGCGTACTTCTCTCTACTTTACCTTTTTTAGGGTTTTGTACTAAAATACAAAACCCTATTGCAATCACGACCTGTGTCCGTCTGTCCGTCTGTCCGTCCGTCCGTCCGTCCGTCCGTCTGTATGTCACAGCACATTTTCTCCGAAACTATAGAGGCTACAGCCATGAAACTTTGTGGAAAGGTCAGAAGTGGTGACCTCTTGAAAGTTCAAGGGTGGAAAAATTTGTCAAAGGGGTTTAAGGGGGGTCTCCCCGTATAGGGAGGTGACCCCTCAAAAAAAAATTTTCACCATTAGTAGTCGAGTAGGGTGTCATTGGAAAGGTCTCAATGAGATCTTTTCAAAACACGTCTTAAAATTGCCTTATGAGTACCGAGGGGGGAAGGGGAAGGGGAAATGTACGAACTTTTCGCGTACCCCCCCCTCGCGATTGGACACCTTCCATCCGAAAAATCTGAAAAAAATCATGAATGTAGGCCTTCATGAGTACAACAACAACAAATACATGAGAAGTCGAAATTCACTCAACTTTGTTAGTAATACTATGATTTATCGATTTTATGTTTTCTCGAATAAAATCTAAACGGTACCCTTAAATTCAATAAAATTTAGCAAAAAGATGACTATTTGTAAGATTGATCTTTTCTGAAAGTTTCATAAAGATCGAATAGTATTCAACGAAGTTATAGCGATTTGAATTTTCCCGTATTACTATGGAACAATGTGCCCTGTATTACTATGGAAACATATGGCTATGGAGCCATATGCGCTTTTTACCGACTTAGACACTACAGCTTTGCTAGGATTTGCATGAAAATTTCAGGAATGATAGATATCATGAGGATGACTACATACAATTGAAACAAGTCGAAGAGGCAGGAGAGAGCTCCTAGCAAAAGGGCTTTGTAGCCATTCTAGGATTCGAAAAAATAGGGCATGAATCGATGCTTACAGTACAGAGGAGTGGCCCCTGAAAAAACTTTCATGAAAGGTAGCCGATATGAGTATCAAATGAAAGTTCTCTATGAGAGCTTTTCAAAACAGTTCTTAAACTGACAGTTTTAGCTTCAGTGGGGGTACAGAGAGGGGGGGGGGGAAATACATGAAAAATGTGTTTTCTCCCTCGCGAATGGACACCCGTGATCTAAAAAAAATCTAAAAAAATTATCAAGCGAAATATTTATGGGTATAATTTTAACAAATACCTCAGAATTAAAAAATTCTTTCAACTTAGTTAATAATAGTATGATCCTCGAACATGACGTGTTTCTTAATTTTATTCGTTGCTGGTTACTGCATTTTGTAAGTTGAGTACAAAACCCTTCTGACATGAGCATAGGTCTGTCTACCCAACTTGTTTTCTACTTTTAATCCTTATAGGAACGCGGAAAGTGCATGTATCCGAGTATTACTTTAGGAAAATATGTAAAAATTCCTTAAAATTACACTTTTTCTACATCTCAAAGCTGATTCTTTTATCTTTCAACTAAATATTGATAATTATTAACTGGGGATCCATTTTACACTTAATAAATATCTGATCATTTAATACCGACACAATTCGCCAACGGTTGTTTAAACTTTTGAAGCCGTTTTTAACAAAAACATGCTAGGTCTTGCATAAGGGTCGATATAATCGTATGGTTTATTTTATGTAATAAGCTGCAAAGTAAACTGTTTCGAGAACTTGTTTATTAAATCACTATAAACGGATGGCAAAAGGGCTTATGTTTCTTCCAATCGCCTTTCTGATGTGCTACTGATCAATAATACACTTATCTGCAATTGGAGCACTTCGATTTAGATAAAACACTGCACACTTTACATGTTTCACTTAAACTTATTTTGTTGTTAACCATTTTTAATCAAAATTCAACCAATGGTTCAACCCGAAACACTACAATATGTTAACCACTTTAAAAGGCCGTAATAATATACTAAAGGCTTCACGATTGCAAACTTCTTAAGATGCTTCGAATCGCTTGGGGCTCTCGAAGTGTACACTTGCGATCGATTTAACTTTCGTGCTTGTAAATATAATCGCGCACTCGTAGTCAATCGCACACCCGTATCTTGTACCGCATGCCTTCCGACGCCGCCTGCTTCTTTCACAGTATTTGCGATTGAATTTAATGATTTTAATTTCTCGCGGCGTTGGCGATTTCAAGCAGACTCCTCGTTTTTTCTGTCCGTCGTCCAGTTCTCCGTGTCGCAACAGTACATTTCCAAGCTGCTAGCTCAGACACGTTAGATTGCATTCGCTAATGCAATACTTGGATGTGATGCACGAAATCAGTGCTCCCATGTCCGAAATTTTAATTTGCAGATTGGAATTTTAAAAATTAACCGAAGTGAAAAAACTGAAAATGATTTTTAATAATAATTAAAAGTTAAATATAAAGAATATAATTAAAAGAAAACGTTTAAATTTAATATACAAGAAAACGATATAAAATATACATTTAATAACAATAATAAAAATATTTTATAATTTATAACCATGAATAGAAGTAATGGAATTTTTTCTAAATCTGCAATTAAAATTTTGGATAAGTGTTATGAAGGTTTTCGAGCAGTTTCCTTGTGTGACTGCTCGATTACTACAATCCCATCTGGCATTTCTACGTCCTCGACTTTTCCTTTGATAACAGTTATCACGTCTGTTAATATATTGTCAATAACAACCTGCCGTGCATAATCCACTATTTAGAAACTTCATGCAGTATGCTAAGATCCGTAAAACTTCCGTTTTGTTTTTGGGCTTGCACTTCATGCACACATAATGATAAATTTTAAGTTACTAATTACATGCACTATAATTTTTACCATATCGAATCGTGATATCACTTTAAGTAACTCCGATCGGGGCGATACCACGAATGTAATCCACAACGAAAATTTGATAATGTTCGTAACTTTCACAAAGCCGGTACTCCTTGTGCAGACAAATGTCCCAGCAACGAAAGGGAAAACCCCTATAAACATAGTGTTTGAGCAGTGTACTTCTAAGCACGTTTGAAACCTGAAGGTTGACACCAGTAATAAATATATATATATGCACAAAGCGACAAGGATGTAAGCATACACGTATATCATTTCACTCTTTTGATCTTAAACTCCATTTGTCTCTTTTCCGGCCAACTGCTCAATTTCTGTCGGTTTTGCTTGGCATCCCGATCGACGGTGATGCAATTTGACCGTACTTTTTTTTCGTTGGCGGCTAATCCGACTCCGCACTGTCGCATACAAACATACAAATGTACTTCATGCGTACACGAAAAATCTGTGTGGAGATGCGCTATTTGCTGGTTGCCGTACTCAATTTCATTATTGACAATTTACGCAATTCTTTTTTTAAATCCATTCAATGTGGGATCCAGTGTTTATTTTATTGTTTCAAATATGTTACTTGAACAATTACACTTGAAGGCGTACCACACCAAAACACGAAATAGCTCTACACCCGAATTAGCATAGTGTTTCTGCAACCGATAAGTTCATTTCTTCTTCCTTCTGCTTGATTCACTCGACATATTAGACAATCATTTAACATCTCCTTCATTAATAAAGCAGAAGTAAAAACGTAGTTTCCTTTTTTAGACTATAATTTTATTTCCTTTTTAATATACTGAAGAAGACCGAATGTGACGGTCGAAATACGTATATATTAAAAAGGAAATAAAATTATAGTCTGAAAAAGGAAACTACGTTTTTACTTCTGCTTTATTAATTAAATCTGACTATAAAACAAGCGGGACAAAAATTCAAAATGGATCTCCTTCATGACTATCACTTTTGAACTCAAAGCTCTCATTTCCTGGGTTTTTCCCTCCTAAATCGAATGGCCCATCGAAACTACAATCGTCTTCCCGATCCCAACACGGCCCCAAGACAATTATTTTTCCGGACTATTACGGGTTCAAGCACTTTTCTTTTCAAATATATTGCGAATCACACCGCACGTCACTTTCCAGAGTAATAACTTCCTGCCTCGACAGAAGAACCACCACGGTAAAATTTAATTCATCCACAAGATCCCGAAATTTGCACAAGACTTGGAAGAACAAGACTGGTCACTTTGATGGCGAGTTAAATTTCCCGGCAAGCTGTCGATAATTCGCTAAAGTCGATAATTTCCTATTCCTCGATGCGGAAATTTGAATTAGAACGTGCCTCCATTAGGGAAGCTCGATTAAAATATGCGAGCAAAGACGGAACTAATGCTAATTTTAATGGATCGCGGTTCTCCCGACGTGCAGCAGACTCCCCCGTTTTGTTCCCAATAGTCGTCTTACGGCACATGTCGCACCGGTAGTTGACGAGCCAACTTATACGTCCCTGTAGATTGCATTCGGAAATGTTATTCGTGGATGAGTTGCGTTAAAAGGGGTTGCCGTCTCCAAATTTTAATTGCAAATTTAAGTAAATGTTTTATTTATTTTTTTTAATTTGCAATTTAAATTTACATCAGTACTATGGTAGTTTTCAAGCAGTTTGCTTACGCGACTGCTCGGTTACTACATGACATCGGTGCTGCCCTTCACGGACTTAACTAACACTCCGTTTATCACTACAGATTCACATGTCTTCCACACGGTAGCTAATGACTACCTGCATGCTAAAATGTTTCCTCCACAAAAAATTAAAAAAAAAAATTAAATAAACACGTGAAATTTCCGAATCATTCATTTGCAATATTTTCCTTTTTATTGCAGCTAGGAGCCGTCACTTCTGGGGGTATAATCAAATCTACGTGCCATATGCTTGCTGATATCAATGAAAAAATAATAGCAGCAATTTCCTTGAAAGGAGCTCAAAATAAGTATTTCAAATGCTATTTTTATTTTTTAATGTTTCTAATCCTTTTCAAATTTCAGCTATCCTAAACTCATTGACGAAGCAATTCAAAACGTTTTAATTCTTAGAAATGAACAGCCAACAGGGAGTCTCGTCCATCAAGATGTGTTCTATGTTAAAGTGACCAAAATCCAGGAGATATTTCGAGCTCTTGTCGATATTGCTGATAAATACATAGACAGTCAGCATCCGACTTCTCAGATTTCGTCGCGAATATGTGATGTTAACTCGATAATTTTGGTATAAATTTCAAATTAGTTCATTAGAAATAATTTACATACTAAATTTTGTGCTCTACAGGCGATGCTAATTGAAATACTAAATTTTCGAGAGAAAACGGCTGATTTGTATGCTCTCCCAGAAGATAAAACTGACACTTTTGAATATATGCCATGGACAACGACCTCCGGGAAGAGTGGCTTGAGAGACACACTTGTCTACTTAATTGAAATCACTCTGAAACATGGTGCAAGGGCGACAGGCGAGCCTGAGTTGCGTCAAAAGTTATACGTACAAATGATGGATTTGATCGATTTTGTTCTCGATGGGCGTCGTAGATACTTGGACAGCATTACAGGAAACCCTAAGTTCGCTGTGTATAAGCAACAATATGAATCGCAGCGAAGTGATTTAATCTATCCTCTTGGTAGGCTTTTTAAAAATTAATTATCTCTGTTAGCATATTAATATTTTAACGATTATTATGAAATCCAACTAGTTGAAGACGGGCAGCTAGAGCTTGCGGCCAAACTTGCTGAGAAATATCTTGATTTCAACACTTTAGTTTTGATTTGTGATCAAACTGGTAATCAGGACCGACTAGACAGCTATATCGAAAGATTCAAAGAATTGGACTTTGCATCGTACGCGATTAACTGGCATATGAGGCACGATCACAAAGGAGACTTATTTGAACGATTCAAAGGAAACCAAGCCGCACTATCACGATTTTTAGGAGATCATCCTTCACTTGCGTGGATTCAGCATATTTTCAACGGAGAGCTAGATCGGGCGTCACAAATTTTATTCAAGTTAGGTCAGATTGAAATAGATTTGGTTGCAAGAAAGAAGGTCCTTTAATATTGATGAGTGTATAATTTTATCAAAATTGAAATATATTCTTTTTTAGACAATACTGTCCCTAGCTAAGTTGGCTGCTTTGGCTGCAGATTGCGATTTGCCTAGTTTAATAGCTGAAATAAACACAGAACTTACACTGATCGACTATCAAGAACAATTACCGGAGGTGGTGCTCACTTCGTTTGGATACGATATAGACAATCCGAAAGTATTGAAAGCGGAGGAGATAATTAATGTTAGTAATGTTTTATTCTAAACAGTTTGTTGAAATAATGTCTATTGATTTATTTAAATTATTTTTCATACGATTTTAAACGACAGCTCTTTATTTCGGAAGAAAATGAATCGGCTAATGAATTTGACTTCCGAAAAGCTTTGGAATTGATATACTATGTAGACGATCCAGATGATGCTCGGCATAAAATTTGGTGTGCTGCAATTTTAAGAGATTCGTGGACAGAATATGATATGAACTCACCATTAGATTGCATGCAAAACATGTTGTTCTTCAAACTGATTGACGTTTGCTATTTAATGGGTAAGTGTTCATGTTTTGTTGGGAATAAGCAGAAGAATTACTTCGTTGCATTATATATTTTCCAGATGGAGAACTCGAGAAATTCCTGCCACCAATTGAAGAGTTCCTCACGACCTCAGAATTAAGTGAATTAGCGGGGAACAAATCATTCCAGTATTTGTTAAAACTTGGCTTTGAGCATATTTCAGCATCTTATCGGCAAAAAGAAATTTAAAAATTTAATTATGATAAAAATAAAGTTAAAATAAGTAACAATACGTGTATTAGTTTTCAATTCGATTGCCTCATCATTTCCTGTAGGCTATTGTTACACGTTGCTGATTGAAGGGAGTTGAATAATAAAGGCTGTACCTCATTAACAGAGAATATAATTTGATAAAAAATTGTTTGCATATTCTACAACTAGCGGAAACATCAAATTTTGCTGGTATAATTGGGCGTACCTCTTTGAAAAGCAAAATAACATCACGTCAATATTAGGGATCTTTGGGCTTATGAGAGTTTCGAAGTTCTTCTTTGTAGCACCACAGCGACACTCGGAAGTTTGCTACCTGCAAATAGCGTCTCCAACTGCCGCGTTTCCAAGCTCGCGGCTTCCAATTTCGAAATTCATGCAGCGATGAACTATCTTTGTCGACCGATTTGGACTAGTGATTCCTCGATTGCGCACTGATCTCCGCTTTTCAGTTCTCTCTAACTTTTTGGTTATCCATTGTTGGTCCATACGGTTCACGTGGCTAGTCCATTGTAGCTTGTAGTGAATTAGGTATATGAAATGTCCGCGAAGGACTGCAGCGATGGTCTGCTGCTTCAGCGGAAGAGGATGTTGGGATCCGCTGAGATTGGCCTTGTCTGGGGACGCGTGAATACGCTGGCAGGCTAGCGTTGCGGTGTCGTGGGACGGGTTCTTTGCCTCAGCGCAAGGACCCACCACAAAAAAATTTCGCATCCACGAATTCCGGGGTCAAAGAAATGTCGACCGAAGTCGAAAAGGAGGTAACCAATTAAGGGTCAAAGGAAATTGTTGACTCAAAGGACAAACTGGGCCCGGGGAAAACAGACGGACTTAAGAGGACTTCGTCGTTACCGACGATTCTTATGGCCCACAAATAAGAGTGGGGCATCCAGGTGGTAGCTGTTTCCCCTCGCACCCTCCCAACCGGATCAAGATCCAATCGTAGACGGGGCCATCTACTATATTTCCCATTTGAGTGAAAAACTCATACAAAAGCGCTTTGTATGACTCTTTCCCTCAAATGAGAAATACAAATGTAACCGATATATGTTATAGCCTATGCAATGAAATCACATGAACCTTTATCATGAAAGGGCACGCAAGCGGAAGGCCACTCTACCCGGCAAGAGCCCCTGTTAAATAAAGAAACGGAGGAGCGCGCCCGATGGCTAGCCTATTCTAGTGGAGGAGCCTGCCATGGGTGCGGGTCCTGTACCCGGTCAGTCTGAACGAAATGAAAAGACCGAAGGTATGGTTTCGTAATTCATTATATTCAGGTTCTTCCAATTGCAACTAATATATATTAACACAAGAGGATTTACAAGTTTTTCGATATTCGACGTGACCTGACCTGACATTAAATTATGTGAATGTGAGTAATTGCTATTATGGCCGATAAGAAAAAAGTTTTTCTTACTTAATAGACTTTGCTAATATTATCACAATATTTTCGCAGGCTTATTAACAAGAGCAAGGCCCGGTGCTGACAAGACCTCGTGGACGATGTAAATAGGGATCCGTGGGGCCTTGGCTACAAGCTGGTCATGGGGAAACTTGGCGCCCTAAGGAAGCCTTGTATACATGACGCGGAAAAGATGGACGCGATAGTGCGGGGACTCTTCCCCGCCCATCCCGTCCGTGTTGACGCTGTCCATGGTGAAACAGCAGTCGAGTGCCCACTCTTCACACAGCTGGAACTGGAGGAGGCAGTCCTCTCCCTGAAAGCGAGGAAGGCTCCAGGTCCAGATGGTGTTCCAGCTGAGGTTTTGCAGCTCGTCTATCACCATTGTCCTGACTTGCTGCTCAGCACATTCAACGCTTGCCTACGGGACGGGCTTTTCCCGGTACGATGGAAGGTGGCGAGGCTCGTGCTGGTCAGAAAGGGGAAGGGAAATCCCGAATCGCTGTCTGCATACCGCCCGTTATGCATGCTAGACACGGCTGGGAAAGTGCTAGAGAAACTCATCAAGGGAACTCTCACTGACGCGATTCGTGCTGCTGGGGACCTATCTCCTTGGCAGTACGGCTTTAGAGCAGGACGTTCTACCATTGATGCGATTGCAGAGGTGGTGAACGCGGTCCAAAAGGCAGAGGCATATAGTCGCACCAAGCGACGGATCGTCCTGTTGGTGACACTCGACGTCAGGAATGCCTTCAACTCCGCTAGATGGGTGGATATTCTGGGCACGCTGGAAAACTCTTTTCAAGTTCCAGAATATCTAATGCGGCTTTTGAGGAACTACCTAAAGGACCGAAGCCTGCTCTACGACACGACACAGGGCCAACGAAGGATGGAAATTACATCGGGTGTTGCCCAGGGATCTATCCTTGGTCCGGACCTGTGGAACGTGTCTTACGACGGGCTACTGAGACTTGAGATGCCAGATGAGTCGCGCTTGGTCGGCTATGCGGATGATGTTGCGGCTCTGGTCGCCGGGCACACCGTTGAACAAGCGCAACTTAGGCTAGGTATGCTAATGCGCCGAGTGAGGGACTGGATGACTGCTCGCGGGCTCAGTTTAGCACTGGAGAAAACCGAAGTGGTCATCTTGACAAAAAAGAGAATCCCTAGAGTAAGGATGATCAGTATTGGAGATATACAGATCGAATCGAAGCCGGCGGTGAAGTACCTGGGGCTACTGATCGACTCGAAGATGAGTTTCTCTGAGCAAATCAGGGCAACGGCTGAGAAGGCTGCTTCGGGAATATCGGCCCTGAGTCAACTTATGGCCAACGTAGGGGGACCCAGCCCATCAAGAAGACGCCTCTTGATGAGTGCTGTAGGGTCAGTGCTACTGTACGGAGCAGAGGTATGGGGCGACGCTCTCAGCAAGGAGGTATACCGAAAACGATTGGCAAAGGTACAGAGAAGAGGAGCACTGAGAATTGCATCTTCGTATCCAACAGTCTCCGACTCGGCGGTGAGAGTGATTGCAGGCGTGATACCTGTCGCCCTCCTTGCTAGAGAGCGCCACGCTATTTACCTGCGCCGAAACGAGGGTGCGAGGGAGATGGTTGTCCGCGAGGAGAGACAACGATTGGCAGCAGCCTTGGAGGAATTGCACGAAGGGAAGGTGGACTGCGCGCCTCATCCCGGATGTGAGACCGTGGCTAAATCGAAGGCATGGTGAGACTGACTTCTATCTGACCCAGCTTTTGAGCGGGCACGGGTGTTTTCAGTCTTACCTGCACAAGATCGGTAAGTCACGGTCTCCCGATTGTCGGTTTTGCCCAGGAGAGGAGGACAATGCCTGTCACATTTTTTGCGTGTACCAAATGGGCCAGGCTGCGAAGGGAACTCTACAGGGAGACGGGAGAGCTCACCCCGGATAATATAGTTGCGGTGATGCTCGAATCAGTTGACAAATGGAACCAGGTGGCACATTATGCTCGGGCAGTCCTAAAAGATAAAAGGGACTCGCAGCAGCCGGAGGTGCTGGGGCTGGGGGATCGCTCTTCTGGCATTTCCTCTTCCCCTCTCCCCTCCCGCTAGGAAAGGGACTCCCCAGCTTGAAGGCACCCCGCGGCGTAACAAAACGAGACCTGGCCCGAAGTAATGTGTCAAACGGTTCCAGGCTAGGTTCTCAGATTGACAGGGGAGGTGTTCAGTGGGTAGTCCAAGGGTATCCTCCATGGGAGTCCCACACTGCCAGACTCGGCGGGCGTAAATGCCTTCACCTCCCTACCACAAAAAAAAAAATATATTATCACAGCTATGTATTAGTTATTTGATAAAATGAAATTGTGTTCAATATCCTCTTAATTTTCGATGAAAATATGTATCTTATTTACTTAAAATTAGCTAGTTCACTTCCAATTTTAAGTGTTGTATTTCTATATAATTAAGCATTTAACTCCTTCGATCCTCTCATGCCGTGGTAGACAAACAGAAATCACAAATACAATTCGAAGGTATAATTAGCGATTCCCTACCTGAGAGTTCACTTTTACCAATTTGAAATATAAATGTTCGCAATCCGTGGTCTTAATGCCACTAAGTTTCTTTTAAAAATAAGTCTATTCGGGCACCGTCACATATGCGCAAATACACGCTTCCGGCATCTGACGACAGAGCAACCACGCATTACCAAAATCACAATGGTTTTATACTAAAATTGAAGGCTAGTTATAGTGATGAACTCCAGCAAATGCTTCGCTTTAATGCATATACTTGGTAAAGTTATACACGTATGGCTGACTACTCCCGTCTCACTAATTGCGTTGCTGTGCCATGCTTGATTTTGAGAAGACCCTATCCTCAGCCAAAACTACAGTACGAGCCATTCATCGCAATGCAAGAAACTGGAGCAAGGTTGGGGCTAAGGCCGTAAAAAAAATCCACGGGACGTTGATATCCATTTATTTCATTAGTCAAGCGTACCAATCCAATTACGTGGACATCAATAAATGCTTTTTGGCTTCCGAATTGACAACTTTGAATTTAACCACCTACAGCTAAGAACTTCTCCCAATGATATTCTACAGCAAAATTGAATTAAAAGCAATCACTCACCAGTTCTCGTTGTAAGCGCGACTGTGACTACGATGCATTACATCGTGTCTCCATTTACGTCGAGACTTACCGAATTTGAAGAGCAATTTGCCAAGAACTTCATATGATTCCGTCAAAAGTTGCCACTGAATTTGCCCCGTAGTGCTGTCAAGTCAGACACTTCAATTTCGGTATTCCTGTCTTAATTGCAGCAACCACAGTAATTTAGTTTATTAAATGTGGACATAAGTCATCAATTTTTCACCAAACTTCCATCATGTAATTTCAGTCAAGCTCACAATATCTCACAATCGAAATTCATCAACAAATAATCGGTATCGTCAAATATCCTCCCAAAACAGATATTCCTTCTTTCAGGAAAACGCTTTGCTATCCACAAAATGATTTCACTTTCCCGTCGTGAAACAAAGCGCCATTACAAAATCGAAATCATTGCGAAGCAGCGAGGAGTCAAGGAACCGGCATATACCATGTTCTTCCTTTGAATTTGACTCGAGATTTTCCACACTCAAAAGTAAATACTTGCTTTTCATTTATTTACTATGACGACGATGACAATGAAGATGGATCATGACGAGGAAGGCGACTCTCTTCCCCCATTTTCACGCGTCATTTCCAGATGCGCCACCAACGTTGCTCTTTTGATTTAATTTTCGAAGGGTGTAGTTTAAAAAGGGAGCTAAAATCTAGAAATATTTGAATATGTAATACTTACCTACCATTGCATAATTGAATGATAATGCTTCTAATTCAGCCTTGACTAGTTTGCAAAGCTTTAGTTAGATAAATAGAAACCTCACTGTGAAACTTAGTAACCAAAGAATAAACCCATTTCTCAGGTAATTACAAATTCAACTTTTTCGCCTCCCTCTTCCTTTCATAACCGGACTTGCGACCGTCTTTGACGGAATCAAGGCGCAATTTTTGGTCCCACGGGTTTTATACTGTCTTTTTTGAGTGAAATGTATAGTCGTTGAGCTTGATCTTCGCTATGTGTGAAAGAACTACATGCCTGTAAAATGTACTAATTTGTAGAAATATTGCCTAGCGGAAATTTTTCAGGGCCGAACAGAAATTTTTGTTCTTATCCTTGTCTGCTTACAAGAACCTTTTTCTCGCTCGTAGCTTTGTTATTATCTGATTCTCGGAGCAAAGTTCATTTCGACAATTCCCCTACTCGAATTTAATCATGTACAGAACAATACCTACAAAGTTCCATTCCCTTGCAACGAATTTCCACATTTACCTCCTAACCAAATGGGTTAAGGGGGAGATTGAGTACAAAAGATTATACAGTTGACAAAGAAAAGCAAGCTTCGAAATATTTCAAAAATTCTAAGTATTTGTTAATATAAAGACTAATTATTTCGAAACTATTTTTATTCATTTGAAAATTCAATAAAAATATAATAAATAGCATTTATGGAATACAATGAAAAGAATAATACAACTCCAGGATTCTGCTTTTCGCTTACACGCTCCAATCGAGAACCTGCGGAAAACGGCACAAATTGAGTTTTCTAATAAAATACCCAAGAAGATAAACATACCTTAAAAGACTCCCCACTTGCAGGTAACATAATTAGGTAGATACTGGAGGTGGAGCTTTGATCGGGAATGGCGCGATAGAATTCTAAAAAGAAAATGAACCCAACATAATAAACATTTCTTTAACTGTTTCCAATAGTTAACAAATATATTTACCATCTTCGACGATGAACTAGCTTCCCCATTCAGCGAAACGCTTCAAACCTTTTATACTGTTTGCATTTGCCTGCAAAGATAAAAATATGTCTGAGCTCCAGAAGAGATTCATAAAAGTAAACATTTTACCTATTGTTGTCCACTAGTCTCTATCAAAAAGGGACTGCGTCTTCTCTAAATGTTGTTCTGGTTGCAATTTTGTTTAAATCGTTTTCCAAAAAGCATTTGGAGCATATCAAAGCCTTTTCCACATTGCATCCATCGAATATAATTGAACTGCACCTAGTTATCCGTTCATTTTCATTTGCAGGAAATCTGAAAAACATTGATTCATTAATAATGTGATTTCTTTGCATGCTGAGCATAGTAAAATATCTATTTTTCCATTTTCATATATGTACAATATCATTTAACAAACTGTTTAAAAAATAAATAGAATTGATTTTATCAATAAAATCATTCTAGCAATATGCCAGCAAAAACTTGCCCCAAGGTTCAGGCGATACTGCGCGAAAACTAACCAAATAAAATGGTCACCCCAAAATCTAAACACGAACATATATGAATTGGCGGCAGTAATTTTGAAATACTTCTAAATATTGTCTTTTATTTTCTATTGATTGTGTTACTACTTACGTATGAAATGATACTCCTGTGGGCCGAACGGTGGCTTCTATTATTGCATGTTCCCGCAATACACTTCATTTTATGAGCTTCTTCACAATTGTCTGTTTTCCAGATGAAATATAGTGTTTTTTACTTACAATTCAACAGGTAATTTGTTTTTTATTGTCTTGTTGATGAACAACCCAAAAATCATAAATTTTCACTGATTTTAACCGACAAATTGCACACCGAACGAATTCGTTTACAGTTTTTCACAGCCGAATTTGACAGCGAATGCAAAAAAATCATATGATAATATGAAGACTTTTCCTTATCGACAGAGAGGAATGATGACAAGAAAAAGCAGTGTTCCATTAGTATTGGGCCGTTCCTGTTAGATACCTGTTCCAAGTTCGAGCCGTTATTTTTTCCCTCCACCCATGACATTTCGTTGTATTCACTGCACATCTGATTCGATTTTCATCGCGCAGCCAATGCAAGACTTCACTGGGAACCGGTTTTCAGGGCTGACGCGGCACTTCATGCACTTTCCCGCTGTCACGATGCCTTTTACCACGAATGCCGTGCAAACTCTTTCCCGACATAATTCCAAAAATGAAATCATTGCATTGGGAATGGTTAACAAATAAGTCGCAACAACTTTCTAGACGAGCGACAGACAAACACGGCCACCGTCAAAGATGTTGTCACCGTCCTACGGAAATGTAATTTTCCTTGGAAGCACAATTCCGCATGAGGATGGTAATGTATTGAAGTTAAAAGGGTGTATGGTTGGAAATTGTTTTTAAATTAAAACTTTTGAATTTACTACCAGATTTTGAACGATTTTGACGGCACTTTTACCAACACTTTTCATACCGAACGTATTTTTTCAAGGCGGTCGTTATCGTGCATGCTTCCGGGTCGTGGTCGTAAGTCAACTCCACGATCCGTCCCAAAAATCTCTCTTCTTTCTATTCCCGTGTACACGGTAAATCGCATCAGCTGAGTTCGATTGCCTTCAGTAATGTAATACACCGTTGGCTTGCACTAAATCAGTGTTCCCATGTCCAAAATTTTTATTGGCAGGCTTAAAATTTTTCAAGAAAAATTAACTGAAGCAGAGAAAAATGAAAAAGATTTTAGTTAGTTAAATCTCATGAAGAATATAAGTAAAGAGCAACGTTTTAATTTGATATAAAGGAAAATTGATATAAAATTACATATAATAATAATAAGAAAGAAAACTATTTTATAAATAACAATTATGAATGGAAGTAATTAAATATTTTTTCTACATCTACCATTAAAATTTTGGATAGGTGTTAAGAAGGTGTTCGAGCAGTTTGCTTGTGTGACTGCTCGATCACTACAAGCTTCCGCAGTCTTACAATCGTTGAGTTCTTCGGCTAGTCAAAAAATTTCATTCGGCCTATCATCTGTGGTGCGACAGCCCTAGCCAGTTGATCACTCCCTGCAAGGATCTTCAGTCAGCTTCTATCGTGTCTTTTAATTGAGGCCTCGGTCTGTTCGCTGGGCGTCTACCTTGTGCTCTATCCTTTAATGTTCTTTTTGGTAGCCGATTTTCTTCCATTCTTTTTACATGGCCCGCCCGGACTGTTAAATAATTCATACAACTTATCGTTGTAACGTACGAGTAGTCTCCGCTCTATTCCTCATTTCACTGGGCCATAGATTTTCTAGAGCACTTTACGTTTAAATAAGTTCACTGTCTTTTCGAATACACTCATCAGGGTCCATGTTTCACTTCCATATAACAGCACACGTTTAACTAGTGATTATTAAATATCGAGCTTATTTTGACTGTGCACAACTCTGAACCTTAGAGTGGGAAGTATGGAGTAATAGGCTTTAATTGAGGAGTCCAATGTCGTCCTTTTTGGTACCTCTTCTATTCAGGTTGTCTCCAAGATAAACTAAACTATCCACACTTTCAATGTTATACACATAGTCTTCTACGGTCAGGTTTTATCGAACTGGAGTGTTCTTCCTCGGATGAGTCATGAATTTAGTTTTAGTTTAGTTAACTTGTGGACCAATTCGGTTTGCTGCAGATTCTAGGCTCAGAAATGCTCCTTGGGCATCTGAGATTGATCGTGCCATAATATTCACGTCATAACAAGAAGCTGCCAATTGTGTGCACTTGAACATTAGTGTACTAGAGGTCTCACCGAATGTTTTTTTGATGACGTGTTCGAGCGGAATATTAAAGGGCATTAGGGCAAGCTCATGCCCTTGTTTTAAGCCTGATACTGGTAAGTTGCTTTTTCAACCCTTACCAACTCGATTCACTTGGTATTGTTTATAGTCAATTCCTTCATCAACTCCAAGGAGAGAATGTCCCCGAGTGCGTTGCCACCGGTGTACATATTGAGAAACGGAGGTAAAATTTCCACGGTCTCCGGTTGGCTGGCAGCGTACTGAAGAGTTTCAAATCATGATCAAGTAAGATTCTTTTAGTTCATGGGTGTTTTGATTGACCTCGATGATACCTTTGAGTTCATTTACGAAAAGCACGCCTGATTCGACTTCTTCTACTAATGGTAGGAGATGACCGTTCTCTCTCTTTTGCACTGCGCGACTTTACTTCTAAATAAATGAGCTACACATTGCGATGCCTTAATGTACCTAACCTTACTTTTTTTACACACATATAGATCATTAAAAGTTTTGCATGAGCCTGATATTCCGAAAAATTCATCGTTATTGAGTAAAACATTGGTGGATTCTAATTTTTAGGCTTTTGTAAAATGATTTTACAAAACCTTACTAAAATTGCGTCCTGTCTGTCCGTCCGTCCGTGTGTCACACCATAAAATAAAAAAAATTGCTTTATCAGTACCGCATGGGGCAGGGGAAGGGGAAATGTACGAACTTTTCGCGTACCTCCTCGCGATTGGACACCTTTCATCCGAAAAATCTGAAAAAAATCATGAATGTAGGCCTTTATAAGTATAACAACAACAAATACGTGAGAAGTCAAAATTCACTCAACTTTGTTAGTAATAGTATGATTTATCGATTTTACATTTTCTTGAATAAAATCTTGACGGTACCTTTAAATTCAATAATAATAATTCAGTACACAAATGGTTATTTATAAGATTGATCTGTCCTGAAAGTTTCACAAAGATCAAATGGTATTTAACGAAGTTATAGCGGTTTGAGTTTTTCTGTATTACTATGGAACAATATCCGCTGTATTACTGTGGAAACATATGGCTATGGAAAAATATGCGCTTTTTACCGACTCAGACTCTAACGATTTGCTAGGATTTGCATGAAAGTTTCAGGAATGATAGGTATCATGAATATCTTTGGGAATTGGTTCAGCTAGTGGTATCAGCAATGGTAAAACAAAATAGTGGCTGTTTTAAATGCTTCAACGTTTAATGTTCATGCTTTTAACACTTGATTCAATTTAATGAATCACTGAAGATGAGTACCTACAATTAATACTCATAGGTGAAAGACAGAGAGCTCCTAACAGAAGGGCTTTGTAACCATTCTAGGGTTCGAAAAAAATTGTCTGATGTCATGAATCGATGCTTGAATTATACTTGTTTAAAAAATCGTTCAAATTCATCCAAAAGATGCAAAGTTTCGTTCATAAGTACATTATAGCCGCGATTTAGTTCCATGTTAAATAATTTTTCTGAATGCTCGGTTCATTCAACATATTCAAGTAAACCACTATTCCTTCAATTTTCATGAAATCCAAAAAAAAAGAGTGCCTTGGTCGATTTGAAATACTCGTATACTATATATCAACTATCAACATCTGTTATTGTTTTTGCATTCCATACAATTGAAATGACGATAACTCAGTTATGATTTGATTTCTATGAAATTTTGTAGTCATACGGATCTTATATCAGCCTGCACAATTGTAAAACCTTAAGAAGTTTAAGGGCACCGTTTCAACTTTGGGGGAAAATGTAAAATTTACAAATCATGCCATTATTAACAGAGTTGAGTGAATTTTGATTTCTGAGGTTTTTGCTGCCCTTGGACTCATAAAGACTCACTTTCGTGATTGTTTTCGGATTTTCGGCTCAAAGGTGTCCAATCGTGTAGAGAGGGGACACAAATATTGTTCGTGCATCCCCCCCCCCCCTGGACTCTTAATGCAAAAAATGAATTATTTTTCAGGATCTGACAGTGCTAAGACCTTTTATTTGATACTCTACTCGACTACATTTTATGAAAAAAATTGTTAAGGGCCACTTCGTTGTAAGGAGGGACCCCCTTAAAAAATTTTGATATATTTGATAAGGTCCAAACTTTTGAGAGCCCCCCACTTCTGACCTTTGCAAAAAGTTGGAGCTTTGCTGCTTCTATAGTTTCGGAAGAAATTTCTTATGACGCACGGATAGACGGACAGATGCACAGACGACCGGACCGGACAGATGAACGGACAGGTGGACAGACAAACAGATAGGACGCGAAACTAGTAGGTTTTTGCAAAAAAATTTTCAGAAAGCCCTTAAAAATCATGGAGCTAGATTCACCAATAATTTAGAGGCTGAAATTCGTTGAGGTTTGGTAATAGCAGCAGGATTTACCATTTTTGTCAGTAAAACTGTATCAGTATCATTAAATTGGATGAAGTCAGCCATTTAAGTAGTTTTTCAAAATATCATTTTATTCTGTAAGTTTCAATAAAATTTACCGACGTTATAGCCAATTGAATTTCCTCCGAGTACAACAATCATATATGATTTTTCTACTACATAGGCTTTCCATCGAACCAGACACTACATTTTGATTGAATCTTCTCCAAATTTTCAGATAAGATGAATAACAAAAATACGTCTAAGATTGAGATCAGTCAATGATTTTAGTAATATTGGAATAAAATGCTGGCTGGTTAAAATGGAGTTCTTTTAAAGCAAGAATATATTTGTTGTGCATGTCTGTCTTATTTTCTTTAGCATTTCTATAGACTCGGTTGTGATAATTTGAAATTATTTTCTACTGTTCAACATCATTGCTAACATCCATTACCATATTTTGAGTAAATAGAATTTGGTAGTCCCTGAAGTATAATGGATATACCAATTGAATTATCCCCATTACGACCTCGTCTGCTTTTATCCTATTGGTGACAGAAGGGTTTAGATATATTTTAAAGATGCCCACAATTTTCTCCTGGGTGGAATTTGATTCGATACACGTGTGCCTGAAGTAATTTATGAATGGGTTAGCGAGCTTATAACTAGTTTCTTCCCTAAACTTAAGAATGATTTGCGTCCTAATGGCATTAAGTCGGGTGAGTACTTATGTGACAAGGTCATGCAATGAGCTCTCATAACAATGAACTGTCATGGTTACCGAGCTTATGTTGTGACAGGTGGGATTCTAGAAAGGGCATCAGCCACCAAATTCTCACTTTCCGGTTTATACCACAATTCGTGATTGAATTCCTCTAATATCGCCTTCCACCTCTTCATTTTGGCATTGTTGTTCTTGCTGCTTAACTCATACGTTGATGGCTGATGATCTGTTAATATGTTGATCTTTTTTTATTCATACAGGTTGTTGGGTATTACTGTCTTAAGACCCAAACTGAACTAGCAATTAAAACCACACGCTCAAGTTACTAATTACTGAATCCATCACTTTATTTCAATCTTTTCAATTTATAACTTAATTCTTCTTAATCATCATATTTTACAATTCAATTCCAATTACCTGAACAGAGTTCAATGAATCAAGCAAATTATGTTTATTTCGCAAAAATACATTTACAATTCAATTCCAATTACCTGAACAGAGTTCAATGAATCAAGCAAATTATGTTTATTTCGCAAAAATACATTTTCAAGCATTTCAGTTCAGTTCAATGAAATGCAAATTGCTTACTTTTAAAAAATGAACATGGGAGCAAATTAATAGGTCAATAAATTCTATAGAATGCTTCAATGCACTTTCTTGAGTTTATGGACATTACGTTAGACTTAATACTATGGATGAAATGCTTTGAGTTTAATTAATGAGTTAGCAATATGATATAATTCTTAACATTCTGCCCGCCAAGAACCGCTGGTTCTTCTAACAGAGGATAGTTTGTTATGTTTCGTACCATCTCGTCTTCGGATTAGCATTGTCTGTAACTGGTGGTCTCCGCAATCTCCATATTAGGACGCTGATAATGATAGATGCAACTAGTAAGGTGAGGCCAACACTTGTGCCCAGAACAATGTTGTGATGTCGCGTCTGATGCCAAATGGTAGCCGAAAACTCGGATCGCAGGAGCGCTTCTTGTTGTTGTGTTTCGTGAATAAACCTATCGTCTTGTTTGAGTAGTGGTTCCGTGGCGATGTAAAGATACGACAGATTCGTGTTTTTTACGGTGTCTTGCATCAATCGTATGGGTTTAATGTAGGTTGACTGCACATGTACGGTTTCCGTAATTTGAGAGTTAGCGCGAACTATGGCGGTTGAACTCTTGATGCTGCAATGAGAGCCCATTTCTATTATACCCACTCCTTGGATTTTAACATCTTGTCGATGTCCACTGCATGTTATGGCGATTGATTGCTTTTTAGAGGATAAAAATAGCCAGTTGTTAGCTCGGGTTAGCTGCTTCCATAGCAAATCCTTCACGTGTAGTCTGTTGAGTGGGCATGAGATCTTATTGGTTCGCTCGAAAATCTCGTCTAAGATGCAATTAGGATGCTCGCTAATACTCTGGAGTATGCTGACTGAGCAATGACGCCTGTTGTTTGAAACTGTTTCACATTGGTCAAATTGTTTAGGGCTCAGTTCAAAATACAGTTGGTCATCGTAATTTACTCCAAAATAATTCGTGGAGACGTCAGGGACTGAGTAATTTCCATCGTTTAAACTGTGTGGGATGCCTGTACAATGTAGAAGCTCGAAGTTCCTTTGTTCGATTATTGGGAAGAACCCTGATATGAGTATGCCGTTTTGTGTTTTTGTAATTTGTGTCCTCTGTATCTCCCTTGGTTCGATAAATAACCCCTTTCCTAGCTTTGACTGTACTAGTGCCAGTGTTTTATGCATGGTGGTTGGTGAGCATATTTCTGTAAGACTTCCAATTCCTGATTGAATTTTATATAAGCCATTGTAACGATTCTGAATCTGTTCTAGCCATTCAAATGCTAATTGATATGTGGTTAAGAAATCAAGGCTGATTCGGTTCTGGTCGATGGAATTGTACCATGAGGACATTTTTGTCAATGTTTTGGACACGTGATTGAATTTCTCAATGATGGCATTTAGTTTGGTTGTCAGTGCATGTTGAGTATCGTTGACTCTAGCACTCGTGGTTAATAGCAAATGTCCTTGATGTTGCATGGTGTCAATAAGGCGTTTCTGGTTTTCATCTAATTTGTCGATATCTGTGTAGACTTCATCGTTCACTCCGAATATTCCTTGCAGGATGTTTCCCAGAATTCCACGCCGTGATCGATTTTGAATCCATGAGGTGATTGACTCAAAGGTACTATTGACTCCCTGATTCAGTCGCTCCACTAGCTCCTTGCATCGTGTATCCTGATGAAGTCGAACACCTTGTTCGCAAATGTACGATGTGTTCTGACGTACTTGTTGAAGATTGGAAAGGTCTTGTTTGATTTCTTCAGGTGAAATATGAATATCCATTCGTATTTGTCCTTTCATCAAGCGTACTTGACCGATATGCTCTATGTACAGACCAGACTCAGGGTGTTTTATAGTAAAATTTGCCTTAGTTCGTGTTACGCAAACTAGAACTGCCAGTAAGCAAACCATGAGTTTCGATAGAGTTGATGATTTCTTTGAAATGCCAGTTTTCCGCTCTCTAGTAGTACAGTGAGGATCGGTAGTGGAGTTTTCAGATGTTTTAGGCTCCTTGTGTCCCTCATCTATTGGTAGTGGACAGATTTTTGATATAGGTCGCTTCATAGTTCTGTCACTCGTCTTTATTGTTACAACCCTCGTTAACCCATCCTCTCCGGGATGGAGAGCCAAAATTCTGCCCAGAGGCCATTGAGTAGCGGCACAATTTTCAAGTTTGACGAGCACGAGGTCATTAACCTTTATGTTTCGGGTTTCGGTAAACCACTTTGCACGTTGTTGTAGCTGCGTAAGGTATTCTAAGCTCCATCGTTGCCAAAATTGTTGTTTCAATTTCTGGACGAGTTGCCATTTCTTAGTTGGGTTATCTTGTGTATTTTCATCAGGTAATTCGAATAGGTTTTCTCCAGTTAGGAAATGTCCAGGGGTTAAAGCGTTTAGATCGTTCGAGTCAGTGCTTATTGGTGTCAATGGTCGCGAATTCAAGCAGGCTTCGATCTGGGCAAGCAACGTGTACATCTCTTCGACATTAAGTAAATGTGATCCTATTACTTTCGTCAAATGCCGCTTCATTGATTTCACCGCTGCCTCCCAAATTCCTCCAAAGTGCGGACTTCCCGGTGGGATGAATTTCCAGTCAATGTTATTGATAATGAGTGTTTGTTGTGCTTCCTTAATCATCTCTTTGGCGGCTGCTTTCAGCAGTTTATTTGCTCCGACGAAATTAGTACCATTGTCGCTTATCAATGTGTGACACATGCCCCTTCTTGCAATAAATCTTCTTATTGCCGCGATGCAAGCCTTTGCCGTTAAGTCACTCACTAACTCCAAATGTACCGCCTTTGTTGAAAGACATACGAAGACGGCAATATACGCTTTTGTTGTTTTGCTGCCTCTACCACTACTCCATTTAATGGTAATGGGTCCAGCATAATCAATTCCAGTACGAGCGAACGGTTTGCCGGGTTGAACTCGTTCATATGGTAACTGACCCATTAGCTGCTGGCTTGGCTTCGCGTTGACTTTAAAACATGTAACGCATTTTCTAGTTAATGCCTTAACTGCTGTTGCTCCGTCTATAATCCAAAATTTCGTTCGGATTGTAGCGTGAACCAGCTGTTGACCTCCATGCAACGTAAGATGATGGTAGTGTTTGATAATTAGGTTTGCTAAGTGTCCCCTAGGTAAAATAATTTGGTGCTTAGTGTCGTAACTCAATTCACTCTGTTGAGTCCTTCCACCTACTCTCAGCAGTCCTTCCGAATCCAAGAATGGTCGCTGCCTTATAAGGCGACTTGACTTACGCAGAGGCTTGTGATTCTCCAGTTGCTCAATTTCATCTGAGAATGCTTCTCGTTGAGCTATGCGAACGCAGATGATTTCCGCTTCCTTCAGTTCGTCGCTGGTCAAGAATGTACTACTATTTTTGGTTTTCCATCTACGACAATATGCAGTTACTCGAACTAACTTTGTAAACGATGAGAATCTTTGGAAGATGTCGGGCGTTTGCTCAGGTGTGATGGTTTGAGCTGAGACACTCGTCAAACACGTGTCGTTGGTTCGCCTTTTGATGTCAATCATAGCATTGTTGGTAAACGAATTCCCTTTTGGCCATTTACTGGGGTCTTCACTCAACCAGTCTGGCCCATTCCACCACAACTTGTCGTTGACAAGAGCCTGAGGCAGTGCTCCACGGGATGCGATATCTGCAGGATTTGATTTGCTACCCACATGTCGCCACTGTTTTGGCTCTGAGCTTGATTGTATCTCTCCAACTCTATTCGCTACGAAGACTTTCCATTTGGTTCCCGGTTGACGTAACCATTGCAACACAATTGTAGAGTCAGTCCAGTAGTATGGTCTGAGACAATCCCATCCATGTGCTTTCAAAGTGCTGTTCATAAGTTCGCATAACAAGGCTGCACCACACAGTTCGAGACGTGGTATTGATCGTACTTTCAAGGAGGCCACTTTTGATTTCGCTGTTATAAGGTTAACGAGTGGTTTTCCACCATTCTCTTGAACACGCAAGTAGATAGTTGCTGCATATGCTGATTCGGATGCATCACAAAATCCATGAACCTGGATTGACTCGATGCTGGTATAATTTAGCAAGCGGGGAATCGAAATTTCTTCGATTGCCGACAGTTGGGCACGAAAATTCCGCCATTTTTCCGAGAGTTGATTTGGTACGGGCTCGTCCCATTCCGTTCCTTCAAGCCACAGTTGTTGCATGATGATTTTGCCAAAAATTATGCAGGGCTGCAACCATCCTACTGGGTCAAAGAATTTTGCTATCTCTGACAGAAGCTGTCGTTTAGTTGGTGGGTCATCGGTCATTGGTTCAAGGTTTACTTTGAAGGAAAATGAATCTCTGGCTGGATGCCATCGCAAACCAAGTGTCTTAATATGAGCATCCTTGTGAATGTTAAGCGGTACGTTTGTTTCTCGGTCAGAAACGGGGACTGCATTCAAAAGAGTGTCGTCTTTACCAGTCCACTTCCGCAAGTTGAAACCTCCTTTGTGGAGTACTGTGATTAAGTCTTGTTGAAGGCATTTCACTTGATCAATCGTGTCTCCACCGGTAAGTACATCGTCTACGTAGAAATCGTGTTTTATCGAATGGCACGCCTGGGAATGAAACAACTTCTCGTCATCAGCGAGTTGATGTAACGTCCGCATGGCCAGGAATGGAGCACTAGCTGTTCCATACGTAACTGTTGTCAATTTGTAGTGTTTCATTGGATGCGAAGGATGGTTTCGCCACAGAATTCGTTGATAATCTTGGTCTCTGGGATCTATGATTATTTGTCTGTACATCTTCTCGATGTCAGCTGCTACAACATATTTGTATGTCCTCCACTTCATCAATATGTGAATGATGTTATTTTGGTAGCTCGGCCTAGTTAAGAGTGTGTCGTTGAGTGATTTCCCTGATGGCGTTTTTGCAGACGCGTTGAAGACTACTCTCAGTTTCGTAGTTGTGCTCTCTGCCTTAACCACAGTGTGATGCGGCAAATAGTAACTGTACTTCGAGTGTTTCTCTTGAGCAGGTACCTCTACCATATGTCCTAGTCTCCTGTACTCTTCCATGAACTCTATATATTGCTGCCGTAGCTTTCCGTCGTTGGCTAGTTTCCTTTCTAGCTGTGAAAACCTAATATGAGCGTTTCGTTGAGAATCGCGTAGAGTTTTTGCAGGCTCAACATTCTCCTTGAATGGAAGCCTCACGATATATCTTCCAAAGTCGTCTCGTCTGGTTGTTTTCTGGTACCATTCCGCAGCAGCAGTTTCTTCAGGCTTTAGGATAGGATTGACTGGTGCCTCTGTAAGATCCCAGAACCGTTTCACAAGCTGGTCTGTTTCTTCTTCAATACTGACCAATGATACAATTCCTGCCAAAGAATTTGAAGTTGATGCCATCCGAATACAGTATTGACAGCGCAAGGCGTTCCTTTCTTAAATCCCGGCAGAATTACAGAATTGTAAACATCTGCACCGAGCAACACATCAATACGTGAAGGTGTGCCACATAACGGGTCCGCTAAGTCAGCACGCGACAATGTCTTTGGAAGCTTCACTTTAGTGTCGATTGAAGGACATATATTTGTAATGTTGGGTATCACCAAAGCTGATACAGTGAACACGCTATCTCCCCATCTTGGGTTGATATTCAGCAGCACGCTTCCCTTTGTTTGAACCTTTGAGGTTGCTCCTAGACCACATATCGTAATTTTAGCGTATTCGCGTTTCAGTCCGAGCAGTTGAGCAGCTGATTCCGTGATGAATGTCCGTTGTGAACCAGAATCAACAAGCGCTCTTAATGTTACCAACTCCGATGAAGCGTTTTCCACCTTGATTCGGGCTGTCGCCAATAGCACTTGCTGGCAAAGATAATTTTCTTCGGCAAAAAGTGAATTTGTTGATGGTGTAAATGGTTTAGCGTCGCTAGATAATACTGTAGACGTTCTCTTCTTGCTGTCGTGGAGCAATGTATGGTGCTGTTTGGAGCAGGTTCGACATCTGGATTTAGATGGACATTTACTGATGACATGTCCTTTTCTTAAGCAATTAAAGCACAATTTATTCCGTTTCACAGCCTCTTGTCGCTGTTCCAACTTTAATGCCTTGAAGGTATCGCATTGATTTATGTGATGACTTTTGCTGCAAATGTCGCAAGTCGTTACGTCACGAACCGTGAGTGCATCCACTTTTTGGGGTTTCTTAGGACCATTCAACGCTTCTAATGTCCTGAAACGGCTTGTTAAAAAATCTGTGAACGTTGCTAATGTTGGTATCTCTGATGATGCTCCAATGGACGTCTCCCATAATCTTCTTGTTTCATGGTCTAGTCTTTGTGTAACTGAATAAATGATCAGTATATCCCAATGCTCCGTGTTTACACCAATGCTCTTCATATTGGCAATGAGCTCAGCCGTAGTGTCCATGAATTGTTTAATGTTAAAGTCGCGTTCCTCCTTAACTGCCGGTAGTTTGTGGAACGTATGTAGATAGCTCCACGCGATGGATCGCTTGTTGTCGTATCGTTTACGAAGCATTTCCACTGCTGCCTCGTAATTCTCGCTGTTGATGTCCATATGCTGGATGACACGTGTCGCCTCTCCAGTCAGATGAGTCTTTAAGTACTGCATCTTCTCTACTGCAGATAATGACTCATTATTGTGCACCACTGACGTGAACAAATCGATGAACATCCGCCATTGTCTGTAACTCCCGTCGAACTTGGGAATTACCAAACGCTCAAGCTGAACCTTTCTAGTTCCAGATGCAGGTTTCTCAGTGATACTGATGCTCGATTCACCCTGTTGTTGCCTGATGCCATCTTTGAACGCCCCTAGCAGGTCCAAATATTGGTTCTCGCTGGTCTCGAAATCTTCCAGATACGAGTTGCGTCGCGCAGGATTGTCGGCCGTCTTGTCGAGCATGAGAGTATGATGCTCCTGACATGCTGTCCATAATTCCTGCAGTCGTTGCAGCCTTGCCTCAAAATAGCCAAGATTATGACGATCCTTGCTATCCTTCCCGAAGTTTTTCTTCAGCCTTGCAATGTTGCAAAAATGGTCGTATTGTGTGACCGTAGTCGATGAAGTTCCTTTATCATCTTTCGTGGCAACAGATGCAGTTGTGGATTTATCGCCCCTTGTCTCCGGCATATTGGCAAAGACCCTCCTCAGGATGTAGTTCAGCACTGGTGTTGATTACTTTCAGATTCTTATTAACAGCGGAGCCAAAAACTCGTCTGCACCAACTTGTATAAAGTAATTCAACGGTGGAGATTATGAGCAATGGTTGCGCTAAGAATCGATTTTATCAAATATCACCAGCACCAAATCACTATTGTCTCCGATGCTTTGCCACTAACAAATTCGTATCCGGATCCACAAATATCTAATTCGTAATCCGGCTCGACGGACCAAAAATGTTGGGTATTACTGTCTTAAGACCCAAACTGAACTAGCAATTAAAACCACACGCTCAAGTTACTAATTACTGAATCCATCACTTTATTTCAATCTTTTCAATTTATAACTTAATTCTTCTTAATCATCATATTTTACAATTCAATTCCAATTACCTGAACAGAGTTCAATGAATCAAGCAAATTATGTTTATTTCGCAAAAATACATTTTCAAGCATTTCAGTTCAGTTCAATGAAATGCAAATTGCTTACTTTTAAAAAATGAACATGGGAGCAAATTAATAGGTCAATAAATTCTATAGAATGCTTCAATGCACTTTCTTGAGTTTATGGACATTACGTTAGACTTAATACTATGGATGAAATGCTTTGAGTTTAATTAATGAGTTAGCAATATGATATAATTCTTAACCATATTATTATTTAAAAACCATATTAAGGCCATCATTTCCTTTTCGTTAGCCCCATAATGCTCTTCGGTCCTACTGAGCGTTCGAGGTAGGAAAGTTATAGGTCTACCTCCCTGTAATAATATGGGCCCAATAACGTAGTCGGAGGCATCCATCCGTGGTTAGCTCGTACTCTTTATCGAAATTAACCTTAGAAAGGACCACTTCCTGATATATTAAACTTCTCTTTATTTTGTTAAAGGCCTCCATTGCTTCATCCCCTAGGCTTATTTGCCTATTTTTCGATTTCTGGACGCTCGTCTATCCTCCTCTCTTAGAACGGATGTCAGGTTCTTCGCCATCTTTGCGTGATTGAGCATGAAGCTTCGAAAGTACCCTAACATGCCGAGGACTGAGCTCAATTCCTGTAGCGTCTTTAGAGCTGGGAGGTTCACCCGAACCTTCTTTGGAAGAGTTTGAATGACCCTTTCCTAAATGACAAACCCCTAAGATTCGACCTCCTCCCAAAAGAATTCACATTTATCTAGTTGGATTTTCATAACAGCTTCTTCAAGCGTATTTAGAACTATTTCGGAATTTTGGAAATGCTCCTCATCTTGCCCATGACAATGATATCGTCTATGTAAATCCAACAACGTCTTCCAATATGATTCCTAATGATGTCATCTAACGCACGCTGGAAGGTCAGAGGGGAATTCTTATAACCCATGGGGCATCTTGTAAACTCATCCTTCACACTATTTGTCTGAAACGCGGTCTTGTGTATACTTTCTTCTTTTAACAGAATTTGGTGAAATCCACTTTTCAAATCAATGACCCTAAAGAACTTGCTTTTCTCGAGGCTACCCAGTACATAATTAATGGTAGGGATTTGATAAGTATTCTGTATTACTATCTAATTCAGTTTCTGTAAATCCGCAACAAGGTGGTATTTTTTTTCCCCAGACGCATTATCCTTCTTGGGGACATCCTTCATGGGTGAGTTGTACGGTGATCGTAAAATGTTGGTTAGTTTTTTCTCCTGTTCCAATTGAATAAAAAAATATGTAATGATTTTAATTAATTTGAATTTGCTATTGTTTTTTTGCATTAAATGTGTTTAATTGGTTACGTATAAATTTAGAAAGCTATTTGGGCCATTAATTTTTCGTAGTTTTATTGTTTGGAATTTGCTTTATATTCTTTTAAAATTTATAACGGTTTGTATTGAATAAAGCGCTTTTGACTTTGACTTTGACAACGGTGACCGCGATGGTCGTATAGTTCCATCATCCAATAGCTGCTTCACCTCCTTTTCCACCACATCCTTTAAACACATGGGGTAAGGATACGATTTCGAATAAACTGGCGTATCAGTGGTAACTCGAATTCCTCCCTGGATGCCGGTTTTGTAAGTTAGCTTTTGATTGGGCTCCAACAATACCTTTGGACACTTACTGAAGATGTCCATCAATCTTACCCTCTGCTTTTCCATCATGTGCGATGTTTTGATGTTAATAGCATGGACAGCCTCTGATTCTTGTTGCCTCATAGGGATACGTACGTCAGGATATATTGTTATGAAACCTTTGCCGGTATGAATTACTGCACGAAATTTTCTGAGGCTGTCATTACCAATGACGCCATCAAAGGAGGTTAGGCTCTTTAGCAAGAATAATTTCAGACATTTTCCATTATAGAACAGGTCGATAGGTGACTGATGGGTAATCCGGGTATTTACATATTTTTTTTGTGGTAGTGAGGTGAAGGCATTTACGCCCGCCGAGTCTGGCAGTGTGGGACTCCCATGGAGGATACCCTTGGACTTCCCACTAAACACCTCCCCTGTCAATTTACATTAACAGAGCTAATTGTGAAAGGCTTTTCTCTCGGAACAGGTATTTAGGTTGCACAAAATTCTTGTTAGATTCTGTATCTATCAGGAATCTAAACATTTTCCGTTCTTCGCTGTATGTTCTTTGCAAGGTAGTGAAGAGATCGCTAATCTAAAAAAACACATCTGCAGATTCAACTTCTTCTTGCCGAGCGTATGGCAGACATGTAGCGTCATACCCAAAAAAGGATTCTCTGAAGTTCTCATCGTATTTGTTGATTTCTTGCTCATAGGCTTCCATAGATCTTTCCGATGTGGGCATCTGGTTTCCCTTGGTGTAGTGGATTCTTTGCACCTTGTTCAGGAGGAGGGCGTTTCCCAGGTTCATTACTCATTTGAGATTGATTCTGATAGTTAACGGCTCGTGATGGATTGGTTCACGTCCATAGGCTCTGATGGAGGCTGTGGTTTGGGTGGCAAAATAGCTCTGGGTGGTGGAGTAAGATGCATCTGGCACATTTAATTTCCAAATTGCTGTTGATGGTATGGTCTGAAATTCTCATACAGGGGTTCCTACTGATATGGCCTCATCTCTCTGAAAAGATACGTACGAGGAACAGGAATATATGGTTGCTGTGCTGTTTTTTTGCCGAAAACTGTGGGGAATACTCGAATCGGTTTTGCTTGTCTGCAGTATCTCATATTCTCCATCTTCAAGCAGAAATGCAGAACTTGCGGTTAGGTATCTGGCTCCTTCATTCTGAGTTGGTCTGATAAGCTACCCCAAAAGTACCCTAATAAAGTTATCATGAACCCTATCACGATCACTGCTAATAAGAACATTCTGCTCCCATTTCCATGCTGGAAACACTTTTTAAAATTAAGGAAAGGTTCTGTTATACCAAATAATAAAATTCTTGTACCGTATTGCTTCCCTGCACCAGCGCATTTATTTGGTACGTGTTGATATCCCTGTTATTGGCATAGTGAAGAGTTAGGCAGCGAAAGATCTTTACCCAATTTAAAGGAGTGTTGTAGGATTCGAGCACCATATCTGCTTGTCCTACAATTTTATTTCTGATCACATTCAAAATTTCATAATATCACAGAATTCTTCCTACACTCTTTCTCCTGGAGTTAAATTCTCCAGGCTGTCTTTGAAATTCTCTAAAGCTCTTCACAATATCAGGAATCTTACTCATTTTTTCAAGATTTTACCTATACCTCTCATCAATACCCTGATCCATTTCCATAGCAGGGCCCAGATTGGGATATAGCAATCCGTGAATGATTCTAGGGCGCTCTCGTGCAATCAATTCCTCTATTATGGCCTCTCATTGTCTCTGTAGGATCTGGTAAGGTACGGCTGCACCCTGCGGAGCTGCTACTGGAGGAGCACACATCGGAGCATTCTTTTCCTCAGAATCATTTTCGAACCCCAATATCGGTGGTCGAACGAGGTTTTCCTGCTGTGACATTATCAATCGACACTTTCTCTATTTTAAATACAGACCGCGTCACTTGAATAGCCTCACTCCCAAAATTTGTTGTAAATCCAATTCTATGAGAGTAATTGCTTCATTAATTTTATGAATAAAGTATACTCGTTTACTGTTACAAATTTACTGCATAAACTAGACAAGTAATAATAAATAATATAAATTGCACTCTGAAGTAACAAATTGGGTGTGTCACTTGAATAGCCTCAGTAAAATAAAACTCAGAAAAAAAATATTTTAGTTTAATTTCAATATTTTGTATATTTTCCATTACTTTTCATAGCATCAAAAATTCGATTGGGAATAGAATCATCTAACGAACGAATGTAATTTTGGTCCAAATTATTCCAAATTCTATGAATTTCTTGTATAAGATCTGCGTTGCTATTAAAATAGCGTCCATCGGCAAATAACTGGCGAGATAGATAGTCCCAAACATTTTCGATAATATTCAAGTCTGGAGAGTTCGATGGCCAATCTAAAACTTGAACTTTATTTTGATTAAACCAATTTTTGTTTCATGTGAAGTATGTGTCAGAACATTGTCATGTTGAAAAATCCACTTTCTGCTTTTAACAACATTACGAATCTCTTTTATTTTTTCTTCAAGAAGGTTTATGTACAGTTTAGAAGTTTGTTTTCCTTTAATAATAGAAATACTGATGATACCGTGATAAGAAATCGAACCCCAGACCATTACGGAACCACCTCCTGAATGACGACGTGATAAAATGTTCTCTTCTTTTCTCAAATCATGAAAATAATACGAATACCATCTGGACCATCTAGATTAAATTTTTTTTATGTCGGTTAAAACAACATCATACCACTGATCAGTCCAGGTCATATATATTCTAGCAAACGATAATCGGGTCTTTTCATAACTCTCGCGCAAACGGGGTTTCTTCTTCATTTTTTTCCGTGTGATGTATGATGAAGAGTTTATTATGCATCGCACTGTAGATAATGAAGCACTGGTGTTTGCCTGGTTTGCTATTTGACGTACTGTCTTCGAAGAATTAGATGCTACACGTAAAACAAGTCGATGTTCACGTAACGAAGTAGCCAATTTTGTGCGACCTTTATAATTTTTTCCATAGTTTTCCTTATCTTTCACGTGATTATTCATCACTTTAGCACTACGACCAATTTTATGCGCAATATCGTGATGAGACAATTGTTTATCCAAATAAAAATTAATTTTTTTCTACTTCGATATCCGTTAATTTTCGTCTACGACCCATAATGATAATATTCCAAAAGCTATATGGAATGAAATGAACACTTTAAGTACAATGAATTAGCATCGAAAATTAAAAACAAACAAACGCGAGGACACTTGGAAGTCAACTGAGGCTAATCATGTTGAACGGACAAATCAAGCGTCAACTTGCGTGCGGTGCTCCGTGGACACGCTCGTACAAGTTCGTGCGTATTTTGTGATACACGATAGACGAATAATTAAAATATGCTGAAATATGGGGTGAGGCTATTCAAGTGACGCGGTCTGTACTTCACTTTCACAATATCAGTCGATTTCAAGCTTCTGTTTCAAAAAGTTTATCTAAAAATTTTCCTCAGTCTATAAACATTCTATCCAATTGAATATGTATTTGTATTTATGAACATGTATTTAAGTGTAGAACTCAATTATGGTAAGTAGTACTCAATTGTGGTAAGTATGGAATGTTGAAATATATACCATGACTGACAAAAGTCTACGACAATTCCTTATATTGAGATACCTGTTAATTGGAAGCTTTAATCAAAAATCCATTGAAGTGCATTTTTCAGTAACGTAAATATATTTATAAAAAAATAAAGATTAAAACTTTTCATACAAAAATTAAGGAGGAAATCCCAAAAACATTAAAATTTGAATGGACAAAAGTCTACGACAGTTAGTGTTGACAAAGTTATACACAAAAAATTTCCAACTAAACGTAACAGAACGTCATCAATATTTGTTTACTTGGTATCGTTATCATTCCGTATAGGTGCTGCTGCAATTCTGTTTTAGTTTTATCGCTAGTTTCTTACTGTAAGGACCGCAAAATGACATCGCGAAAGGAAATTTCTAGTGATATCCGAAATTTGGTCATACAGTATAAAAACGACAATGAATTGTGCTCGGAAATCGCGAAATCACTGAAACTTAAACGAACTTCTGTGTGTACAATCATCAAAAACTTTGAAAACAGTGGTTCCATTGAAAATACGGCCGACCGAAAAAGTTGTCACGCAGAGACATTAGTTTTATTCTAAAAGAAGTGAACAGCAATCCAAAAATAAGTGCTCCAGATTTAGCGAAACAAGTGGCTACGGAAAGAAAAACAAGAACCATCATAAGAGCATTAAATATTAATGGGTTTCATAGTAGAACTCCACGTAAAAAGCCATTAATATTCGCCAAAACTCGACTTCTGCGTCTACAGCTCGCCAAGGCCCATATGGACAAAGACAATGATTTTCGAACCGCGTCCTTTTCATAGATGAGTCCAAATTCAATATTTTCGAAAGTGATGGTCACAGTAAAGTATGAAGGAAAAAGAACACGGCTTTAGAGACCAACAATTTGATTCCTACTGTCAAGCACGGTGGAGGTAATGTGATGGTTTGGGGAGCCATCGCTGCATCTGGGGTTGGCAGACTGGCTTTTGTTGAAACTAGGATGGACCGTTATGTTTACAAGAACCTGTTAGAACAACATTTGAAGCTATCAGTGGAGAAGATGGGTCTTGGAGAGAGATGGATTTTTCAACAAGACAATGATCCAAAACATACAGCACTTTTCGTCAAGAACTGGGTGTTCTACTACGCTCCCAGGCAACTTAATACGCCTCCACAAAGTTCAAATTTAAACTCAATAGAGCATGTATGGGAGCTTTTTGAACGGAAAATTCAAAAATGTCATATTAAAAATAAAAATTTGTTGAAGAAAGCGCTTGTTACAGAATGGGAGAAAATCACATCTGTAGAAACTGCTAATTTAGTTGCCTCTATGCCCCGAAGACTGCAAGCAGTAATTGAAGCGAGATTGGGTCTAAGCAAGTATTAAGCCAGAAAAAATTTATAAAATTTCCAATACGTTTAGTTGAAAATATTTTGTGTACAAGTTAGCCAGCACTGACCGTCGTAGGCTTTTGTCCATTCATTTTTTTACGTTTTTACGAATTTCTCCTTAAGTTTGTTATGAAATGTTTTTGTCTTTATTTTTTGACAAATATATTTACGCTACTGAAAAATGCACATCAATGGATTTTTGTTTAAAGCTCCCAATTAACGAAAATCTCAATATAAGGAGTTGTCGTAGACTTTTGTCCGCCACTGTATATTGTATATGAATCTATATTTTTTAAATGTTTTCTTAAGGTGCAGCCCCCAGTGAAACTGAAAATTTGGGTAAACTTTACAGCCGTCCACCTCAGAAACGTTGCGAATATTTGCAAAAATTTTTTAGCAAAAAGTCGGAATGAACCTTTGGCTATCGAATCAACTCATTACATTTTGCAAAAAGTTATTAAATTCAAACAAAATAGCATGTTTTTGTTAAAAAATGTAGTAGATCTCGGAAACTACTTAACGTACCGAGTTGATTTAAGCTATGGTTGTTAGATCTAAATTATTTGCAGTGAATTAACTCATCAAAAATTTAAAAATTGTTTTTGAAAAAAAATTTCTAGAACAAAATGTGTGATTTGCACACACTGAACAAATATCATGCATGCACATTGATTTGTCTCAAATTTCCACATTTTGTTCTAGGAAATTTTTTGCAAAGAACTTTTTTAAATTTTTGATGAGTTAATTCACTGAAAATAATTTAGATTTAACAACCATAGCTTAAATCAACTCGGTACGTTAAGTAGTTTCCGAGATCGACTACATTTTTTAACGAAAACATGCTATTTTGTTTGAATTTAATAACTTTCGCAACAAACTTTTTGCAAAATATAATGAGTTGATTCGATAGCCAAAGGTTCATTCCAACTTTTCGCTAAAAAATTTTTACAAATATTTGTAACGTTTCTGAGGTGGACGGCTGTAAAGTTTACCCAAATTTTCAGTTTCACTGGGGGCTGCGCCTTAAGTTTTCAGGCTGAGCTATTTCAAAATTACCTGCATGAATGTTTTTGAAACTCACACTAACACTACTAAATTGTGCATCATAAGGAAGGCGGCTGCAATCCTTTATTACTCCTGTTTGCCATTGGCTACTTGGGGGCCGCGTTTCCTCCCTGTTGTTCGGAACACTACACACAAAACACGATACTTACGTATTCCGCTTGAATTGCTATCCGCAATAACTACTTTCACACTGCACGTTTTTTTCCGTTTTTCACGTGAATACTTTCGTAAATTGTGTATGAATTTTATGTTAGGGTCCCATGTTGGGTGCCAGTTAAGGAAGGAAGGAAATGTAAGAACTTTTCGCGTACCCTCCCTTCGCGATTCCGAAAAATCTGAAAAAATAATGAATGTAGGCCTTTATGGGTACAACAACAAAAAAAATATATGAGAAGTTGAAATTCACTCAACTTTGTTAGTAAAAGTATGATTTACCGATTCTACATTTTCTTGCATAAAATCTTAACTGTATCTTTAAATTCAATGAAATTCAGTATACAAATGACCATTTATAAGATTGGCTTGTTCTGCAAGTTTCACAAAGATCAAATAGTATTTAGCGAAGTTGTAGCGGTTTGAATTTTCCTGTATTACTATGGAACAATATGCGCTGTGATACTATGGAAAAATATGGCTATGGAACAATATGCGCTTTTTACCGGCTCAGACACTACAGCTTTGCTAAGATTTGCATGAAAGTTTCAGGAATGATAGGTATCATGAATATCTTTTAGAATTGGTTCAGCTAGTGGCACTAGTAATGGTAAAACAAAATAGTGGCTATTTCAAATACGAAGATTGAATAATTTTGAGTTATTTTTCCCCAACTTCAACGTTTAAGGTTGTTGCGGATTCCGGCGTACCGGCATTCTCCCGTTTGCAACTTCAAATTGCCGCCGTAACATCTCTACCTTCTTTTGGGCACATATATCCTTTTCCTCAATAAGTATATTTATTTTCGTTAATATTTAACAATTTCCCTATAATTTTTATGTCCCCATAATCTCAATCCTACCCTATTCCCTTATTTTCGATTACCAAAAAATAGTGATATAATAATAATTTTAATTTTCCGACTAACAACACTCCATTCATTAACTCCCATTAACAAAATTTCATTCGATACATTTTCCTTAACAAAACCTAATTCCTTCCTTCATACTAACTAATTTTATTCATTAGCTCCCACTAACAAATATGTATTATCTCAATGCCCACTGAGAAGGTGGCATAGTTGAAGTTGCTAATACAATAAATGGGAAATCAACAGAAGATGGCTCCGTTGGTAGCGTCGTGGCTTCTCAATTGGGGGTCCGCTGGGACTCTCGGTTCAAGTTCCCCGAGCGCAGGAAAGAATTCTTTATAGAGTATCGGCAAAAGCAATTGTTTCCATATATATATATATATGACAATTCGCATCTTAACAAACGTTTCCATGGAAATTGTTGCGTTTGTCGATACGAAAAAGATGTGTGGGTAGCGGAATCGAAGTGTATTGAACTTTGATTACGTTAACCCAGATGCGGCAGCGCTTATTGGAAATGAAAAGGTTGGCGGGATGGATTTTTGGAGTGTAAAATGCTGGATTTGGAAGGGCAGTCAGTATTTGACTTGAAAATAAGAGGGATTGGTTTTGGTGGTGGTTAAATTTTAATTCGGGGAGAAAAGCATTCAGGTTTGGGTTTTTAAAAAGAGGAGGAAGTTATTTGGCGGTGTGGAGAAGATTTGTTTTAATTTGGACTTTGTTTAAGGTATTGTAGTTTGAAAGTTGTAAAGTGCTTTTAATTTGGAATCAAAAAGTGGTTTTGAGTTGGAAAATGAAAACTGACTTAAATGTGAAAGTTGAGAAGTGATCTTAACCTTGAAAGTTGAGAAGTGATTTTAATCTTGAAGCTAAAAAGTGATTCTAATTTAGAAACCAGAAGTGACCTTATTTTTTATTACTGGGTGGAAATTTAAGAATTGGATGGTTATGTGGTTGATTAATTTGGGGATGTGTCAGGGGAAAATCAGTTTCGTTGTGCTCTTTCAGCGAACGACAATAGCGCACATTTACATCGAATCATTAAAGAGACTATCACCAATCGTAACGACTGGCGATCTGAGGGTGCAACTGGTGTAAAAAAAAAGAAATTTAATTTAAAAATTTGTTCTTAAAAATTTGATTATTTCTAGCAGTGCCCCGTTCCTCTTCCAGTTGCCGAGTGCTCCGCAGCCTTACAAGGGGTAAGTAATTACATATAATTTTTTTCTCTTTTTATTAATATTTAAAATGAAATATATTTTCTTTTGATATTTTGTGTTTCAATTCATTTTTACTGTTTACGCGATAATTTGGTTATAGTCTGTTCAATTGGAAATTTGAAAAGGGCCTTATTTAATGGAATTTGCTTATCTCTTTTGAATTGACTTGTCACATCGGTGCGTTGAAATTGGACACAATTAAAAATACAAAAATGATGAAGTAGTAAATCAATCATCTCTCATTTCTTAAAATGACCTATCCTTTTCCCGTCCTTTTCCCTTCGTGTTAGTGCTTTCATGTAGGGTGGCTCAGCCCGAGCAGAGGGTGTCCCGGAAGTCCCACGACACGACTGAGCACAAGCCGGCCTCAGTATGCCACCTCGGGCTACGCAGCCTCTGCTGAAACATAATGTCTGCAACTGCGGTGACTTCCGCGGTCGCAACAAGGTACATGCTTTTAACACTTGATTCGATGTAATGAATAACTGAAGATGAGTACCTACAATTAATACTCATAGGTGAAACAAGTTGAGGAGGCAGGGGAGATATCCTAACAGATGGGATTTGTAACCATTCTAGGGTTCGAAAAAAAATTCTAATGCCATGAATCGATGATTACAGTACAGGGGAGTGGCCCCTGAAAAAAGAATTTCATCAAAAGTAGCCGGTATGAGTATCAAATGTAAGGTCTTTATGAGAGCTTTTCACAACAGTTCTTAAACTGACAGCTTTTGCTTCAGTTTTGGCACAGGAGGGAGGGAATACATGAAAAATGTGTTTTCTCCTTCGCGATTGGACATCTGTGATCTAAAAAATCTGAAAAAATTACCAATTGAGGCATTTATGAGTACAACAATAAAAACTACCTCAGAAGTCAAAATTCGTTCAACATTGTTAATAATAGTATGATCTTCGAATTTCACACTTTCTCTAATAAAATCGTATGGATGCCTTTAAGCCCAACAAAGTATATTTAAGTAGCATTATACAAGGTCCTAATACTCTGTAAGTTTGGTGGAATTCATATCATATTCACGAAAGTTATATCCATTTTAAATTTCTCCAATTATAACAACAATAACACACTATTTGGGTATTTTATGGACTTTCCATCGAACCAGACACTGCAGTTTCGATTTAACCTTCTTAAAACTTTCAGATAAGATTGAAGACATAACTGCTTTTGGAATTTCATGGTTTGAGTGATTTTTGTTAGTTGAAAATGGAGAAACAATGGATTTTCTTTTAAACGAGCAAATCTCTTTGACATGTTTCTTGATTTTATTCATATCTGGTGATTGCATTTTGTAATTTGAATACAAAACCTTTCTGACATGAGCTCAGGTCTGTCTACCCAAATTGTTATGTTTGCTGTTTGTTGCTTTAACTTACATCACCAGTCAACACTTGTGATTGTGTTTGTAATCTGTGATGAATTGGGTGGATATTCAATGTTCATAAAGGACTGCAGCGATGGAGGATGTTAGTGCTCGCCGAAAACGGCCTTGTCTGAGGACGCGTGAATGTGTTTGCAGGCCAGCATTGTGGTGTCGTGGGGTGGGTTCTTTTCGCCAGCACAAGGGCCCACTAAAAAAGAATTTCGCATTCACGGATCGCTGGTTGCAGAATTCGGATCGACAGGTGTCGAGGCTGAGGAAACCTACTGAAAAGGAAGAGCTTGCCAAAGCAAATGACTAACTGGGCCTGGCGAAGGCGAACGAGAAGATATCATCTTTACCAGAAATACTGATGGCCCCCAAATAAGAGTGGGGCACCTAGGGGGTAGCGGTGCCCCCTCGCATCCCCCATCTGGATCAAGATCTATTGTAGACGTGGCCAGATGTTTTTCATTTGAATGAAAAACTCATGCAAAAAAATAATTCGCATGAATTTTTCCCTCAAATGAACAACATCAACGTTTCAGATTTATGTTATTGTCTTATGTGATGGAATCACATAATACTATAACATAAATAAGAATGTAAGTGGAAGGCCACTCTTCCCTACGAGAGCACTTGTAACGAAAAAAGAAGGCGTGAGATCACCCGATGGTTAGTTCATGAGTTGAGGGGCCAGTCAACGGGGCGGGTCCCATACCCGGTCCAAGTTCCAGATAAATAGAAACACCGAACGTTGAGTTAAATTATCTATTCATTCTGTATAATATACATATAAATAATTTATTGCTTATAACAATGTTCAACAAAAAAAGTTTAGGAAATGAAAATTTTCTCACAGTAAGGTGTCCAACCCATAAGCCAAAGGTCCCAGGTTCAAATCTCGATGGGAGCAACGTGATTTAGTTCAGGAGATTTTTCGGACAGACTACGAGTGTTCACTGAGTGGTGATATGTACTGATTTAATCAGATCATATCATAGCTGAGCAGACACACGGGAGCATGGTACTGACCAAACCAACTTCCGAAAAAATCAATACGGTCATGAAAATGAGATACTCTAACTATCTCTAAGCGAAGGCCCGAGAGGGGCTGTACTGCTACAAAGAAGAAGAAGAAGGTGTCTAATTAAAAATTTCTTAACTTCACTCTCATTTTAAACATCATAGAAAATTTGTCCACGCATATTACGTTAATTTTGATTTCCTTTATTATAAGCAAACTTTCTGAATCCAAAGTATGTATGAATAAGACAAAATATATTTGGTTCAAGTAGTTCATTTAATTTTTTTTGCCTACTTTCTCGCCGGGTTTCTCTCCAAAATATCAGTGAAATTGGTATTTTTACGAACGTGGCAAAAGCATATCTTCGTAAGACCCGTACGAAAAATAAATCAAATAAAACGTTTTAATGAGTGTGAAAAGCTTGAGATGGATTCAAAGTTTTGCAGGGTTTTTTGTTGCCAAGAACCGAAGTCATTACTAGAAGCTCAAATATGTTACAAATGTTAACACAGATAAACATACTCGTACAATAAATAAAGGCATTTCTAACTCAAACCAAAACCGATGGTATATGGTTTTTAAAACGTACATAATTAACGCTCAATAGCATAAAAATAAATTAATATCAGTTTTGATAATTTCATTCATATGGTATAAAATTTAATATAAGAACAATTTAATCAATATAGAAAAAACGGGTACTTACTCAATCCTCCTCCGACGAACGCTCGTAGATGGGGTGGGTAATGCGATAAACAGCTGGTGATGATGCCTTGATGCTTGTCATTAAATTAATTATTAACTTAACACTAAATATGTACATGTTCAGTTATTTTAGGATGATTTATACGGGGTAGTGCGCGGATAGTCTATTTCCTATTCCCATTTATAATTTAATTTATGTTGGCTTCGTTGGTAAACTTCAACTGATGGATTTCGTTCGTGTTGTAATAGTTTGATGCTCCTGTTTTGCCGTTTAATTTGAAACAGAATCGTGCCTGAGTGGAATTTTTTTATTGTTCTTTTTTATGCGTTCAACTGCGAGAGTTATTTTATTAATTCCTCTACGGTTTATCATTTCGATTTATTTTGTTGATGGGTTTCTGGTTTTTTGCACTTAAAGATGGTAATTAATATTAATTCGATGTTATATTAGCAAGTTATGAGGACTTTTTGAAAGCAAAAACTCGCGCAAACTCAACCAACAATATTTGATCATCTTTATCACACCTGATCCACTCAAGGCTTTTTAATATCAACATAAAAACATAGTTGAATTAATTTGGACTGGATTCATTAAATTGAATCGATTAACAGTTTAACGGGTCAAGAGCTAACATCCGACAAGTGATCATTCACACTTGTTTGTAACGACGGAGGAACAACGGTGGTTTTTGGGGTTATCAGTGGGAAATTTGCTTCCCATGAAAAGATGGTCTCGAATTCTCAAGCTGCGATAAGATTCCGTTTTGCGGCACTACAAACTGTATCGTGTAGTCTTGCAAAAATGGGGCCAACACGCCAGTGAATCACACTTCCCATTCGTAAGGACTGCGATGCACAAAAGTGTATGGATGCAATGTACTCCACTCATATGCATGCTTTCCTTGATATTAAATGTCTCGTGTATTCACTGCTTCCCGCGGGTGGCATAATGGAAATAGATACAAACTACGACGCCTTTAGCCTGCATAGAATGGGATAATTTATCCCCGGGATCTCCACAATTTTTAATTCCCTAACTACTTCTATTCACCGACCAATGTCGGGAGGTACCCAGGAAAGCTCAATGACTGTTGACTGCCTCCGTCAAATCCGAGTTTTTGTCGCGTGAGTTCTCGAATTTCGTAAAAGCTGTCACTCATCAGCCGTTGTCTTTGTCGGTACTTTGTACTTTTCTTTTCAAAACTTTCGCAGCCACATTTTAATGGACCGCGTTTGAAGGAAAAATTTGCACTTTTCAATAACAATCAGTTCACTTTACCAGAATCATTTATACGAAGGAAATCCCAGACCGAGTCACATGGAAAGTCGAGAAGGCAGTCGACACGTCACCCTTCAAAACAAACTCTTTACTTCTCGTATGAAAAGTCAAACTCAATGCTGGCACGCACAGTTCGCGACGTCCGACCTGGTTGGTGATAGCAACAAGACTTCCCGCCGCAACTGTTGTTTCATTCGGAAGCCCTCTGCTCGTAGTCAACCGTTGCTTTCATTGCGAGATAACGCAATTCATGTTTATGAATTGCGTTGCAAAGGGGGTAGCCGTCATCGAATTTTACTTGTAATTTTTAACATATTTATTTTTAAATTTACAATTAAAATTGGATGACTTGTAATGGTGTTTTTCAAGCAGTTTGCCTAAGCGACTGCTCGATTACTACTATAAATCCTATACAATTGACATGGTTATATCTTACTTGGTTATGATCCGATTGCAATGAAGTTTTGTTAAACAAGGGTCTTGTTTTATTCTACCTAAATGTGTAGTTTTGAAAACTTTAAATGTACTGTTTTATCGGGAAAAGCGTAAAATTCGAAAAATCTATAATTGACAATGTTGAGTAAATTTTGATTTCTGAGATTTTTGCTGCCGTTGTATTCATAAAGGTCTACCTCAGTGAAAGTGTCCAATTGCAAGAATGGCAGAAACTTTTTGCTTCGCTTGGATCGTTTGATCCATAAATTGACTTTTTGGAAGTTTAGCTTCCTTTACGGAGGTTCTACGAAAAGTGAGCGAGAGGAGTGAGCCTAGAAAAAACGCACAATGTACCGAACATACCGAAAAAATAATTCTTCCACCGCAATACATTTTTTTTGCAAATACCTCCATTCCCTACCACTCTCTCCATCATTCTTTCTTCGTCGCACAACGCTCGTGCGATCTGCATTCACATTACGTCGCTTGGTCCTTTGTGCCACCCAGACAATGTTTAATACATCGGTATACGGGGCACACAATATAATGTGAACTAGTCCTTTTCATGAACATCTAGTCCAAAAATCATGATCAGCTCTCAGATATAAAAAAAATTCATTATAATACAACGCATTCAAATAAACGAACTGTCACTTCAGTATCTCGCCGATAGGGTCAAAAAAAAAAAAACGCTCTAAGATACTGGGCTCATAAAAGCAGACGCAAAAGCCGAAGGTCCCAAGTTCAAATCTCGTTGGGAGCAACGTGATTTAGTTCAGGGGATTTTTTGGACAGACTACGGGTGTTCAGTCAGTGGTGATATGTACTGATTTAATCAGATCATATCATAGCTGAGCAAGCACACGGGAGCATGGTACTGACCAAACCAACTTCCGAAAAAATCAATACGGTCATGAAAATGAGATACTCTAGCTATCTCTAAGCGAAGGCCCGAGAGGAGCTGTTGTGCTACAAAGAAGAAGAAGAAAAGCAGAATTACAGGTCCACGCTTCAATCAGTGCTCATTAAATGCTCCCTTAGTCTTTTCTTAAATACCAAAAGTGAGTTTGCTTTTTAACAATTTCTGGTAGATTGTTACATAAATGCAGAGCATCATTCGTTGGATTGTTCTTTAGCCGATCCGTTCTTGGAAAAAGTATTACGAATTGATCTGCATTCCTCGCATTATATGGATTGATTTGTGATGCCTTAATTAATGGCGTTCGTTCCGATCCATTAGTTTTTAAATTTCTGTAGATAAACTTAGCGTTCTCCATTATAATGATTTGACTAAAGGTTAATGATTTCGTCAATTGGTAAACCAAACTAGTTTGAGTAAGCATTGGCAGCTTCAGAATGTTTTTATAAGCTTTGTCAGTAGCCTCGATGTACTGTTTAAATGCTGCTTTGCTGGTTGACTCCGAATAAGTACTCCACAATGCAATTTCGTCAAGACAAACGCATTTAGAACAAGTTTGGAAAATCCTCATATCTTCTTAACAAATCTTTTATTGGGGCTGATTGCCTACTTAAGCTATTTATGTATGGCAACCAGGTCATACGATGGTCTATGATAAGACCAAGATATTTCATTTCTCGCACTCTTTGCAATTTTTCGCCGTTAATATTTAGTTCGAAATCTATGTCTCCTTTGTTCTTTTGCTTAAAAACAATATATTTTGTCTTTGTAGTGTTCAATACTAGTTTGTTTCCAATTAACCACTGATGGAATTTTCCTAGATCCTCGTTGATAGTGTTCTCAATGGCAGTTTTGTCTCGTTCTGAATAAAGTAGATTTGTGTCATCAGCATATAATGTGTGATATCCCGTCATCCCACATGTATTTAGATTATTTGTGTATAGCAAGAACAAAATTCGGCCAAGGTTTGAGCCTTGGGGAACTCCTGTTTTCGTAGGTGCTCGATCGCTCAGGACATTGTTGATTAAAGTTCTCTACGATCTACCCTCCAAGTAACTCTTAAATAACTGCATACGACTATCCTGAATGCCATACGATTCAAGTTTACGAAGCAAGAGGTCATGATCAACTGCATCAAATGTTTTTTTCAAATCCACAAAAATTGCTATGTCATAATCACCTCTGTCAATTCCTAGATTGATGAAACGTGTGACAGAATGTAGGGCATCCAAAGAACTCTTGTTCTTTTTAAAACGAAACTCATGTTGGCTTACGATAGAGTTTTCAGCTAAGAATGATGTGAACCGATTGTTTAGTATTTTTTCAAATATCTTACTATCCATTGATTACATTTAAGACATCCCTTTTATTTGTTTGATGAATTTGAAGGATCGAATACATTGAGATATTTGTAGTATTTAAATTGCTTTCTAAACTGGCAACGATTTCTTTAGTGATTCTTCCACCAGTTGTTGAAAAAAAGTTATTTAATGAGTTCGCCGCGTCACGTGGACACGATGTTTTAGAGAGCCCATCAGGATTCAGTTGAAAGTTTTGTGATATACCCTGGGTTGTAAAGTTATCCCTGACCTCATTTATTATTTTCGATATTTCATGGAAATTGTCCGCCGCTGCTTCCATTCTTCTTGAGAAATATGAGAATTTAGCTTCTTTCACCAGTCGTTTCGATTCTTTTTTCGCTTGCATATATAAAAACTTGAAAGGCTGGTTTCCATTGTTCTTCCTGTAGTCCATGTATGCCTTCCTTCTTTTAATACTTGCATCAATTTCTTTTTTCGTTATCCAAGTCCGTTGTCGACACCTGATTTTTTTCTCAATGGTAGAGCTTTGCTTAGCAGATATGATGATCTTTTTGAGTTCAATAATACTATTTATTTGGTTTCCGCTTTTTCAGTAATTCTCGTAAGTTTGATTTAAAGAGCTCCTTGTCTAGATATCTGAACGTTTTGTAGGTTGGCTTCTGTTTGTTCAGGGGTTGGTCTTGAATAGCTTTTTTAACACACGGTGATCTAGCTCCGGCCAGTCCTCAAATGTGTATGTCATGCTTTCAGCGACTTTTAAATCATTGGTTACTATATGATCCAGACAGGAATTTGACACTGGGCGAGTAATTTTGTTGTTATTTATGATTATCATTCCATTCGTTTCTAGCGTATCCTTATAAATCCTTGATTCTGGTGATTCAGTTAGTACATCAATGTTTGTGTCCGCAACTGTGATAAAATTTTTTTCAGTTGAGAATAATGTATCTAGTACTGTACAAAAATCTTGCGCACTCATACGATTGGGGTTGTAGTACGTCCCTAATTTTATTTTTTTACCTTCATGGCGTACTTCAATTATTATAATGTTATATTTATCAGGCGTCACTCTCTTGGTAACGGAATTGATTGTATTTTTTACGTACATTGCTGTACCTCCACCTCTTCCAGGTCTGCAGGAGAATGCCGTATTATATCCTTCAATATTGTAAAATCATGCTTCTTCTGGTTAAATCCAGATTTCATTGAGAATAATCAAATTTATGTCGGGATTTTGCTGTAGGTAAATCTGAATATCATTCAGCTTGTGTCTTAAGCTTCTTATATTAGCATACATGAGTGTTAAATTTGTTCTACTTGATTGATTAGAAAGATTAGCAATCATCGCAGTTGTAGTCGGTGCTTTTCACCGAGTCTCTACCAAGTCAGCTCTGTGAGAATTATCAGCCTTATTATTGTTACCAATATAATTGGAGCACTTCTCAATCGTGCTTTTGCAGTTCTTTAGGTCATGCTTTCCTCCACATTTTCCATACAGTCCCAGCTCCTCCAACGCTGTTTTTGCTCGCCAATGCTATTTTAGCTCCTGCAATGATGTTTAAGTTCGTCTTCCCTAAACGTTCCAAAAATGACCCACCGCGTTCACTCATCTCAATGTAGCAACGGCTTCACACCACAAGAAGATTACGCCAAAACAGTAGTGAGGAACTCTAGAAGTGTCTGGTGGGAAGTTCAGCTTCGTTTTGTAAATGATTATGTAAAGCTTAAAAAGCTGTATGCAGGAAAAATTCAGAAATTAATCTGAAAAATTCAAAAATTTAGGATGCATATAATATGACAATTTTATTTTTGGCTCTTTCCAAACATATTGCTCACGTGGTTTTTCATTGTCAAAAATAAGTGGACTCCTTCAGTATATAATCTTTGAGCCTCTTCTTTAGTGAAAAATCTGTTTTATATGAGCTGTTCCTTCACCATTACCAATTTTAGTTAGAGTATTAGAAAATCGGACGGTGAGTTCATAAAATTTTAAAGAACAGGAAGAACACGAGACTATTAGATTTTTAAAAATTTGTGTTTCAAAGCAAAAAAAATGTACGTGTGAATACCAGACTTATAGCCAAATCTTTTTTGAGGTCGGTTGCTTTTTTAGGGTTTCGTAAAATAATTTTACAAAACCCTACTAGTTTCGCGACCAGTCTGTCCGTTTGTCCGTCTGTCCGTCCGTCCGTCCGTCCGTCCGTGTGTCACAGCACTTTTTCTCGGAAACTACTTAAGCTAGAAACACCAAATTTTGTGTGTGGGTGTAAAATGGTGATCTCTTCAAAGTTCAACTACAAAAAAATTTTATAAGGTATCTAAGGGGGGTCTCCCCATATAGGAGAGTGACCCCCTGAAAAAAAAATTTCATTGAAGGTAGCCGATATGGGTATCAAATGAAAGGTCTTGATAAGAGCTTTTCAAAACAGGTCTTTGTTTGGCAAAGTTTGCTTCGAGGGGCGCACAGGGAGGGGAAATACACGAAAAATTTGTGTCCCCCCCCTCGCGATTGGACACCTGTGATCCGAAAAATCTGAAAAAAATCAGGAATGTAGGCCTTGGTGAGTACAACAACAACAAATACGTGAGAAGTTGCAATTCACTCAACTTTGTTAGTAATAGTATGATTTATCGACTTTATGTTTTCTTGAATAAAATCTTAACGGTACCCCTAAATTCAATGACGTACGTAGATGTCTATTTATAAGGTTAATCTATCCTGAAAGTTTCATAAAGATTGAATCATATTTAGTGGAGTTATAGCGGTTTGAATTTTCCTGTATTACTATGGAACAATATGCGCTGCATTTATTACTATGGCAACATATGGCTATGGAACAACATGCGCTTTTTACCGACTCAGACACTACAGTTTTGCTAGTATTTGCATGAAAATTTTAGGAATGATAGGTGTCATGTATATCTTTGAGAATCGGTTGAGCTAGTGGTATCAGTAATCGTAAAACAAATAGTGGCTGTTTTAAATGCGAAGATTGAATAATTTTGAGTTATTTTTTCCCAACTTCAACGTTTAAGGTGCATGCTTTGAACACTTGATTCAATTTAATGAATGACTGAAGGTGAGTACCTACAATTAATGCTCATAAGTGAAACAAGTCAAGGAGGTAGGAGAGAGCTCCTAGCAAAAGGGTTTTTTAACCATTCTAGGATTCGTAAAAATTGGCCATTAATCGATGATAACAGTACAGGAGAGGGGCCCCTGAAAAAAAATTCATCAAACGTAGCCGATATGAGTTTGAAATGAAAGTTTTCAGGGGAGCTTTTCAAAACAGTTGTTAAACTGCTAGTTTTTGCTTCAGTGAGGGCACAGGGGGGAAATACATGAAAAATGTGTTTCCTCCGTCGCGGCTGGACATCTGAAATAATTATCAAGGGAGATATTTATGAGTATAACAATACCAAAAACCTCAGAAGCCGAAATTCGCTCAACTTTGTTAATAATAGTATGATCTTCGTATTTCATATTTTCTCCAATAAAATCGTCTTTGACATGTTTCTTGATTCGATGATTGTAAATTGAATACAAAACCCTTCTGACATGAGCGTAGGTCTGTTTACCCAACTTGTTTATGATTTCAGCTACAACAAAAATAGAGGTAGCAACCAATATACACAATTTTTATAATTATTTGAACGATTTTTCTAAATTTTCATTCCATGAAATACTGGGGAGCTATTAAGATACAAACGATGCTGTCCTATACTGAGAGAATATTCTAGCTCTATCAAAGCATCAACATTCTTGCGTTACTAACCCTTTCGATATCGAATCATCTCAAATTATCAAATGAACTGTTGACCTAAAAATATTCCGATGCGCATCCATATTAAGACTAACATCATTTCGTATAGCTTGTTGCGTAACGCTTTTCAATCGATAAGGGATTAACGAAAGCCTTCACTTGAAACTATTGCGGCATTCACTTGCAGGAGTAACTTTGATCTCGTCGCCTACAGTATTTTGTTGGGAAACCTCAATTTACTTGGTTTCGTGCTAATGTAACCCGTGGCTTTACTTTGTTGCGTAGATGGAAGTATTTCTACTACTACCAACTGTTTCTCAATTTATCTTTTACGTCCTTGGACCACTCGATATGTGTTAACTACTTAAACCGTTTGAAAATGCAATATCTCTGAAAACATGCATGTTTCTCTGGTATTTTAAGTTCGATGACATTAAATACACTATTACAAATAATAATTTTACCTTTGCTGATACATTTAAGCATTTTTTCCGTGCAAATAGTCTGCACAGATCATACGAGTATGAGCCGAAGAAATTTCTGTTTAGCTGCAATTCAATTGACGAAGCCAGAATGAGTAGTGTGGCATGAAAACTATGATGAAATTTGATATCCTAGCAAACACTCGGAACAAATGAAGCCATAGAGTGGTGAATGATCTAATAGATTGCTTCTTGCACTGAGAGCCTACGTGCAGACATATTATTACCTACGAACGGGAGGCAAATGGTAATGATAATTTGGAAAATATTCACCTAAAAACTTCCCCAATACAACGGTTTCATTGAATTTAGTAAATTTGGTTACATATAATATATCCTTAAAACGTGAATTTGATTGCGTCATTTCTCTAAGGAAGTGGATCATCTATTTTTCATGACTTTCAAATAAACCTAGATGCCTTATAGATTAGTATAAATTCATATGTGCGTACATATGTACATATGTGAATGCCGATGTCTTCTTGTGAGATTGTCGCTCATTGATGAAAGACCACAACTGTAGTACAGTAACAATCTGTTGTCCGATAGTAAGTGAAATTGATATGGATTTTCTTTTAAAACGCGAGGGATGTCACAGCAATAAGAAATGAGTGTAGAGGTATCAAATTGACTTTATATAGAATGTCTGACTTAGCGCTTGGTGTAAAGTTATTATAGTTTCTTAGACTTAGTTTAAGTTGAATTGAGCCCGCGGACACATCGGGAATTGTAACGGATATGTAAATTCAAATGAAATCTGTGTATTAAATTGTGAAATTGTAAACGGGACTTTAAGCGAATTAAGTGCTACTTTAGTAAATTATTAACTACCAGTTTAAGCTTTAAGAAACTTCAATTGAAGTAGTTTGCGAGTGTGCAGCGTTAAATGAAGGATTAAATTCTGTTCGATTCGCTGGGTTCACAAAATTTGGATATAATACATGTGAAGGTAAGTGTTCCTACGCAAATTGCCATCGATAATGATTGATTCAAGTGTAATTTAAATGAGTAGAAAAATAAATTAATGACAGCATTTTATTCCTCTTAATGTTCTTAAATTGAATTTTGGGATTTTAGGACAGCCTTCCAAATGAAACCTTTTATGTCGAAAACGACGGCTAAATGTTTTTCTTCTATCTCAATGGCTTATTTATCAAAAGTTGAGATTCGAACTCAGGGATCCGATTTGGATTTTCTGCTGGCTTGTGCTAGTTGTCGGTTACTCGAATACTTGAATATTATTATTGATGCTTAGTAATAGTTTGGCAACAGTGTATTGCTCAGGAACCAGTTTCATCATGTCAAAAGAAATCAAGTTCCTTTTAAGACTGGGTCCCTGCAGTATGAGACCAATTAACCAAATATTATTGCTCGTAGACAAAATAAATCTTGTTTTTCTTCAACTCTTATGTTATACATCTTAGACAGGACCATGTAGGGGGTGACGTAACCTGATATCGGCAGCCCGTAGTGTATAGACAGATCAAACCTATTTACCTGAGTATCAATTCCTATTTGGGTCCTGCACCAAAGTAGGCAGCCTCATCTGAGGTTTGTGGGGGGCGGCCTTAATGAAAGACTACTGGTTTTTGAGTATTTCTCTCAGGGGCAGTGCTTATAGTAAAGACGGCACTGTTGGTATTAGTAGTGGGGGATACCTTTTCTATAAATTCACTACTCTTTTCTTACCCCTTCAAAAGGATTCCTATAGTGTGACGGCACTTCAGCTAGCTTAAAGTTATTTGTAAAACGGTTCCAGACTAGTTTCTCTCATTGACTGGGGGGACGATTTCTTTGTTTTTATATTTGGTCAAGATGGCTATTTCAGCCACTCTTCAGCGCTCAGAACTTGGTCCATTGCACTCGACAACACTATCACTCGTTATATTAAAGTAACGAAATAGATCCAAAAGATTTTCATCCGTGAGCGTATTCCAGCTCATTGCTGTGACACCTAATGTCTGCAGCCTGGCATATGCAGAGGTCGAACATACATATACATAGTGCATGGTTGTCTTATCCTCTTCTAACCACCATCTGCATATAGGGCCTTCAGAAATATCCGTTCTTCATAGATGAGCACGAAGGGAATTGTACTCTGTAATAAGTCCAGCCAGAATTCCACACTCTTTTCTACTTAATTAAAGTAGAAAATTTGTTAACCTCTGATTTGGCTCTTTTAATGAGTATTTACTAAGTCTACATCCATCACATTTTCATCAAGATTCCGGCCTCAGAGTCTTCAGCCAGCAGTTTTTGTGATGATATCAGAGTTGGGGACTCTTATATAGGGTTCCGGGCTGTATGACAAGGTCTCAGAGCCCTCCTTCGCTAAAGTATCAGATTTATCATTACTTGTGTATCCTCTATTCTCTGGAATCCAGAAAAACCTGAAGATTTGTGTCTCTCAGTAGGGTCTAGTTTATTTAAGCATTCATGGAGAATTTTATATGCTACTTTTCGTCCCGAAAGAACAAACAGGGCCGTTTAGATATAACTGCAAATGTTGATTTACCTCCCATTCCATCTATTTTCTTTGATCCATGACACCACGTCTAGTTCTACATGAAACACACAGTTAGCATTCCTAATGGTGTCGATTTCTGGATCCTTGATTTAAGAATGATCCTGCTCCTTTGGTTTTAGAGTCATCCATGTAGAAGGTCATGTCTGCCTCATCAAAATGTGACCCCTTTGCTCTGTTCAGAATTCTAACATGAAATCTTTCATAAAAATTTGGAACAGCACTCATCGTGTCAGTTGGCAAACTATCTTTCTGTGGCCTGATAATTGATGCATATAGCCATAAGGTCTGGTTGAGCATCAAGCCCTATGACTTGCCAAAAGCAGGGGAGATAATTAGTCAGCGGCATGCTCGTACTTGGAAATTTCCCAAGTATAGGCTTTTATATTTTTGTCTCTCCTGCCTCTATTATGTAGTACGATATGCAGGGATATATCGTCCTCTTCCGGAGATCTCCACGCTTATACTCACGCTGCTCCTGGAATTACCTCTTACTTATTCCTTAAGAACTCGTATTCAAAATATCCAGTTTCAAGTTTAACAGTAAATTTACTTTATTTTTTGTTTCTTTTCTTTCTTTCTCATTTACATAACATCAATTTCCATGTCGTGGAATTTCCTAGAAATGCTCCTTCGCTCGAAGATGGACTTGGATCTCTTTCTCGGTCCCACGGCGTAACTCCTTCGCTTGCTCCCGAAAATGGGCCTGCTCTGCAGCTGATGAAGAGAGGCGGGAGAGTCTGTGTAGATCGTGAATCTCCTTTCGTTCTCCAAGTTGGCGCTTGGGGACGGCTGCACGCTCGCTGCTTTTCAGGGGTTCCTTAAGCCTGGCAAGTTACTCTTCCTTGGTGATTGGCCAGTGTCCTGCTCTGGGCTCCACCTGTAGTGCCTGCTTCAAACTACCTACGTTAGCTCCGTTGGTTGCCAATGGATAGGCCGGTTTGCAGACACTTGATAGTCCTGATTTCGAGAACTGATGCACTGCTGGCCGGTGGGCTCGCTGATTGGTGCGACTGATCCCTTCCTGCAACTTTTCCAAGCCTATGGCTTGGAAAAGTGTAATCGTCAATGCGGGGCAGTCACGCGGCGTGAACTCCAAAAGGCTGGTTGAGGTTCACAGCTCAAACCAACATCCCCTCACCCCTCATCATTTGATTGTTACCAAACACCCCAGTTTAGTATCGACGGATAAATTTTATTCGCGGAGGTCGCGTAAACTTCTGCATCGTTACGTATTGATTGATTGGCGCTTCCCTCTATTAGGTCAACTGATCTGCCAGTACTCAACCAAGTGCTTATATTTGGTCGCGCAGTGAGCTTTTACTCCAATTTTTCCTGAAAATTGCTAAATACATTAGCACGTGAGTTCCCATTCCAGAGAAACTCTTCCGATCTGTTTCGCCTTGTTTCCACGTAAACGGAACGATATTCTCTTGGGAGAAACAGACTTCGGGGAAGAGCGAGGAGAGCTTTTGAGCTGATAACAAATTTTCTGTTTTATTGTATGTCCCACTGAGAGCAAAAACTTGAGAAATCTTTCAAGTGGTCTTCCCGTTTTAAAAACATATCGAATTTCGAGGGTCATTTGGTCCATATATGCTACATAGGGTATTGAATCATATCTTGTCTCTAATCTACTTTATGACCTATCAAGTGAATTAACCAATCACAAATCGTCTTTGAGAAGTAACTGGTTGAATTTAGCTACCAGCTTCAAAATCATAATACAATTTCCGTTGCGCGGATCACAAAACTTTTCATCTTTACTCCCTTATTCTTATTTTCAGAATAAATTGGCCAACGGTCCTGATCAGCATATAGTTTTTCACTTTTAGAGTTGTTATAATAGAAGCCGCATTTTACGATAATTTCTCTTAAGGTATCGTTGATTTCTCATAAGGCTGTTTCTTTGTTTTTCTGCCATTGGTTACAATGTACACAACATGTTAGGAATGTATCTGTGAGACAAATAGAAGCCCTCTAGGAATATCTATAGGCTCCAATGTTCTGGAGCTTTGTAGAGGATTTAAGAAAGTTCTTGAAATACGATGAACATCTTTTCTTCATCCTGTTTTCATCAGTGATGATGTTGCCGATGTCATCACGGTGGAGCGTAGTCTTGCGCTGATAACTTCGTTTCAAGCTTTTCACTAATTTGTATGCTTGTTTGTGTTTTTGCTTACTGGACTTACATCGATACTTCTAAATTGGGTTTTCATAGTATTTTCGTTTCTTAATTTTAATTATCTTATTTGCTACTTTTCTGAGATTTTCATAGGATTCTCCCTTCGTCCTGGTTTTCTTACTTACGTATTTTTTGTACGCCAGATTCTTTTTTTCTAATGTAACCTGCCACTCGTCGTCGAAACAATCATTTCTTTTACCACGGGCTTGATGTTCGATCGCCTGTTCTGTCACAGTCTTATTAGCCGCCTTCACTTCCACCCATAGCTCGTTGCTTGTTTTCAGCGATGTATCAACAACTAGTCGCACCAAATTCTTATGATTTCTATCAAAGTAATCTAATAAGAGTCAACGCAACAAGTTGCTATTGTTACTTCCCAAGAGGTTAAAAATTTTGAGTGCTTTAGAATACCTTGTTTCATTATTTTCATTTAAATTTCTCTACCATAAATTTTGCAGCTTTAATGAAGCAACGTTGAATAATGCATTGAAAAATACTGTAAATTAGTGGCTCCAAATATGTCGTATATAATTGAATTTGGTAGCTTTTTTCAAAAGTAATAATCTGTTTTTCTCATTTTCTCTCGTAAACACATAAACTAAATGGTATAAAATAACTTAAAATTGAAAATATCAAAATAAATTTCACAATGTGTTTTGAACAGCGCAATTTTGAACTCAGTTTTATCTTGTTTTGGTTTTATCAGATAAACTGAATAGTGTTGAGAGCACCCTTTTCTACTGCTTTGGAGTAGGTAGTGCTTTTTGACGACTGGTTTAGTTGGCATATTACGAGGACTTGATATGTCACACTCCATAAACTGGCTGTGAGTGTCAACAGGCAACGGAGCCAAATTATAAATAGGACATTTGAAGTCATTTGTTGCTGTTTTGACCTCAACAACTCTTACTTCTCCATGCGTGCCAAACGCCAGCTATAAAGTTGACTTTTGTCTCCCTTGATGACCACTCTTGTTCCGGTTTGTTTCTTCACTTAAATATTCCTTACGGCATCGTTGCCAGAAATCATTCTTTGTCTGTGTTAGCTTTTTGGATGTTTCGACTATTGATTGTCCTAACGGTTGAGCATGAGGATCAATAGATGCATTAAGCGATCCACCTATCAAGAAATGACCAGATGTAAGTGCTGCAAGGTCATTTGGATTATTTGATATCGGTATGAGGGGCCCTGGGCTCAGTAGAGCTTCAATATCAACCATGATTGTTTTGAGCTCTTTGTTGGTGATTAGCCCAGAAACTGTTTGATAGAATGAATTTTTTTACAGATTTTACTGCAGCCTGCCATAGTCCCCCAAAATATAATATTTGTGGTGGTTTTAACTTAAAATTGTTGAACAATATGCAATAATTCCTAACAGCAACCTCAGGCAAATGTCGGAGAACTATTTTTGGAATACCGTCAATACCACATGATTTCTTGTTGTTTATCTTGCCAAATATGAAACACAGGTCTTAATAGCTGGCAAAATAATCAATAAGATTCAAGATCGGTTTGAGGTCAGATGATAATTTGCTTTTCAGGCTTGATTTGAAGTCGGAAACTTTTGCTTAAACGACCTTTGAAAGTATTTGATCCCCTTCCTCAGGGTTTGGTAGATGAACCAATTCAAAATGAGTTCCAATCAGGGCGAGTTTATACAAACCATCACATATAATCCTGTTTCCATTTCTATCCGGAGTTGTACTATCAATTTCGATGCCAGCCCTATCGAGAAGATTTATCTCATCACTAGCAACTTCAAGATTCGATACCTGCACTCAAGATTGCTTAATGAATAAGCTATTCACTTTTGTGAAGGCGCCATCTGAAATCCTGTTGGCTGATACTCCTCAGGTTTTTTACCCATTGATTGCTGATATCACTCCTGAAGTATGAACGGATTAAGTTCCGGACATTGTTCAGGTGTAATTTTAATAAAGCCAACGAGGGATGGTTGTAGTCCCAAAATCACCGATAAATATTGTTGATACGTGTGAGATGAAGGCTTTTCAATCTTTTCAACCTTACGATGATTGGTGTTTCATATGGGAACTACTTTCTCAATCTTCTCCTACATCAGCTTCTCTAACTTCAACAAATAGAGATATATTTCATCGGTAGTTAGATTGATGTCATTAGGAATCATTGGGCAAGCGTTGCCATCATCAGAAGTAGGACAATGCTTCTGGTAATCCCGATTAAACTTCTTTTGAAACTTTCCCCAATCTGTTTTTTTTTTTAAATTCAACCGATGATTTTCATGTTTAACTGGAATGAGGAAGACATCATCCCTTTGCTGATTCATTTCGATTGCGCTATGATCGTTGAGGACTTTTAAAGCTGAATTCAAGTCTTGCGTCAGAAATACAGAGGTCTAAATATGAATTTGTCCTAGGATATGTTGGGAGCTCCAACCCACATACTCGTAGATTGCACCTGTTTTCAATTTGGTTTTCTGTTATCTACAATTTTAGGAATACACCTCTTGGATTACGGGTGGCGTTTAGTCATGATGTATGCTTGGCATTCAGATCAATGGCAAGAATATAATAGCTATGCAGCCTGTGCAATTTGAGTATTTCAAAAAAAAAATTGATCTCTTCCTTGAACTTGAGAACATTTCGAGCAGTTGCACATGCAGAGATAACGAAGAAGTTACCTGGCAGTGATAACGGGCACTTCAAGAGATTCAAAGTTTTTGAATTCAATTTTTTCAATAGTTTATAAACAAAAGGGGTTTTAGCCCCCTCATCACCGTTTACGCCATCGTTTCTTACGAATTGAAAATCCTTGAATGTCATGAAGTGTCATGAATTGAGGTGGGTTTCACATAGATGTATGATGTCAGGCTTTTGCTTGACAAGGGACTCCAAGAGATAGTTACGTCGATGTAAACTTACAACGGAGTTGAAATTGATCGAGATGAGACTAATCCTATCCATGGGAATGTGACTGAATGACAAACGCTGAAAAACAACGTTAATTTTAGAATTATGTTTATCGATTCTCTCCGTTAAAGAATTTAATTGCTGATAAATTTTGAGAAGCAGCTCATTATTGCCTCTTACATTATTTATTTTATTTGCATTGTCTGCTGATCCTCTAGCAGCAAGTGCAAATGACACCCCGGGCTTGACGAAGTTGGTAAGTATCACACTGCGGTGTACTTGACTCTATTTTGGAGTTCATTTTACCTTTGCATCTTTATACCGGAGGCAACCTTGATATGATGCTGGGTAACCAAAGACACCACAGGTTGACCTCGCTTTTCTGGAGGCATTCTTATCTCACCACTCCGAAGTTCAAGTAAATTTTTACGCACGACAATTGATCTCCTTGTTGCAAAGTCTTTAATTGTAATAAATTCTATTTTTGGCGCAACTTCTTGAAGCACCTGAAGGAGATCGACTGTGTCCTCTCCGCAGTCCAGATCCTTTAATAACAACGTCTGTTTTTTTTCACTTTTGAGGGTGTACGTAAAGTGTGGGACCTCTCCAGAAATTAACGCACTTTTTGCTGCCTGAAAGTCATCCAATGGCTTAGTTCTAATACCAGTTTATCGGCATTCACTCACTTGATCTCAAAATCATTTAACTTATTTTCAGCTGCCCAAAGCCAAACCATATCTTTGCCTGCTTGCCCAAATACATTAATTGCTGAGACTTTTCCTTTCTTTTGATGAACGTTTACAGACGGGCCAGCAGACAAAACTTTTGGTTTTTTCTTTCTATTTTTAATTTTTACATATTCGATAAATTTACTATCAGGTTTAGTAAAACAATTTTCAGAATTATTGTTACCTTTATCCTCTTCAATGCTCATGAAATCGTCTAGCGTAGCTAGCTCTGCATAACAGTTCGTACTGACGTTTGCTCCGCTTGTGCTGAGGACATCTTCTTAATCAGGTTCTTGTTGCGGTTTCTTAAATTTTTTGCCATCGGTCGCTTTTGACTTTACTTCTGTTTCTTTCTTGATGATTTCTTTTCCTTTGTTGAACGTTAATTTTCCACCCAGTTTTTCTAGCGGTTGGATCTGAAGTCTGAGTTCTTCGTTTTCTTTTTCAAACTTCTCAGCTTTGTCGTTAGCTTTGATTAATTACTCGATCTCGATGACTGATAAAATTTTCGGTTTTTTTTTTTCATTTCTATCGAATCTTCGTTATAGCTTTTTCCGCTCGTTATTGTTGGCGATGGATATGATCGTTCTAGCTGATGGCTGAAGCCATTGGGCTCCTTCATCTCGTTGCTTTTGCAGCGAGATTAGAGGGAATGTTCATAAACCGGGACTTCCATTCAATGTATTTTTGATACTTCTTTAGGAAAGAAACTTCAGGTATTCGATAAATGCTCGATAATTCGACGGTGGTTTTCAATTAAAAAATTTCAACTTTCTTTTGCGAAAAATTAATAATTTTTTAAAATTAATGACAGGAGCGATTAAAAACACATCTACAAGCAACGAACGTTAGACGTAGAATCCGCTTGCCTTTAAAAATATTGTAATTGTGCTCAGCTCCGATCGAGATGATGACTAAACCCGGTTCTGAGAAGTGTGGGTCAGCTGATTTTACATTTACAGGCAAGCCCAATGTATTTGTCCAAATACAATATTTTGTAAGCTGGTTTGCGGTTATTATTGGCAAAATGAACGCATCATACACGGTGTGTATTTTCTCCCTAGACTGCTAATTCGAGCTTTTTTTGTAGCTGTGTCTGTGCTACCGCCAACACTCAGACTATTAATGACACATACAACACCCTTAGTTTGAAGCCTCTTGGTGAGTTTTTCAGTTACACAGTTAATTTGTGACACTGAGTTCAATAATGCTTGGCAATAAATATGCTGGCCGTTACTGGTTGAAATTACCACGTCTATTGCCCCTAGTAGTAAGTAAAACTTCCCGTTTGATGCCAATTGCATTATCAATGCTGTTTTGGTTCCAGGCGATGATCCCTCAGAATGAGGTATATTGATAGTCTCTTTATCGTTCTTCTTTTCTTTAAAGTCTCAAAGAAGAAGACTGTTTTGTTTCGACTTGCATTTAGTGCATACTCGACGTATGCAGGCAGATGCTCTTTGTCAATGATTGAGACAATCGCGGCATAATTGCTTTTTGTTTGCAACCTTAAGTCACTATTGTATCGATTGTTCTCTAAATTCTTTATAGGAAAAAAGATGATGGGACTGGTACAAATGCAGCACATCCATTTTTGCAACTCGTTAGCATGGTTCTCTATGACCTTGTAATTAAGTACGACAACCGATTGGAAAACTTTTTATCATGAAACAAATCTAGTTGCAGGCACCCAACTTTGACAGTATATAAAGAAAGATTACCTCTTGAAAGTTTAGGCATAAAAATGTGTTCAACAACGCATGCTCAATCCTAATAACTGAGTGTTTTTGTGGAATTCAGTTATCGGATATTGATATGTAGTTGAATGTTTTATGTTGTATCCAATTTTCATGTGGGGTGTCAACTGAAAGCTCTTGATCGGAACTTTCGAATTTAGGTTTTAAACTTCGCTACTTCTATAAAGGAATGTTTAGGAAATGATGCAAGTACGGTCGAATTAGAGTTTACTATCGTTTATTTCCTAAGATATATAAAAGTAACAACAGATTCGCGTCGCGTTTGTCATATTCGTTGAAGGTCTAATGATCAGCTAACTCGTTTCTCTTAGCAACTCACCTTCCACATAAAGTTTGTGTGTGTGTGCTGCGTGGCATTGTACACCGACGGCCTGGCTTCCACACGATGGGTTTCGATGTGTGTGGTTGGCGTCGTTCTCTCAACAACGCCTAAAGCGTTCGTCGCCACACTACTCCCTCCTGAGTGACATTGGCGAGGTAGTAAAATGTCATGATCTGTATGGTGCCTCGAACATATGTGCTTTTTGCTTGGTGGGTACGTTATTGTTCCTGCGGGTGGCGTATTGATTGGTGTTGGATACTGCATTGTATGCACACGATGCAATCACTGCAAGGTCGGTTGCGAGTGTTTATGAGCAGGAATAACCTGTTTGACTGTTGCCTGGCTTCGGGCTGGCTGCGTAGCTACTGACGTGTAGGGTGTCGAATTTACGCTTATTGGCTCCGATGTATGATCGGCAGGATATTCGTCTGCTGAAGCTTCAATGAATGCGGGTTTTAGGCGCTCTGTCAACACGTTGCCTTTTCGGCCGTTTACTTCGATCGTGTAATCGACCTTCGACAGGCGACGCACTATAAGATGTGTTTCTGTATACGGTGGCGAAAGTAAATATGTGTGCATGCACTCAGCCTTTTATTTATGGAAACTGGTCTGTCGCCATGACCATGTGTGTGCGAGGGCCTGATTGATGACATGACATCCCGAAGGTGAAAGATAAAACTACGCTGGCTGATGGAGGAACTGCTAAAGCTGCCGAGTTCTCCCGGAATGGACAGTGTAGTTCCGTATAGCAACTCTGCACACGAGGCCCGTAACTCTTTCTTAAAGCTGGTGCGCAATCCTAGTAACACGCTGGGAAGGTTATCGGGCCAGGAAGAATTGTTAGAGCGACACATAATTGCAGCTTTCAGTGTCCGATGCCAGCGTTCGACCAATCCATTAGACGCCGGGTGATATGGTGATGTCCTGTTTTTCATACTTCCGATAAACGTAGCCAAGGCTTTGAACAGTGCCGATTCAAACTGAATACCTTGATCGATGGTGATTGTTTGAGGCGTGCCAAAACGAGCAACCTAATTTTTAAATAATGTTTTTGTGACGGTAGCTGCGGTTTGATCAACAATGGGGAATGCCTCTGGCCGCCGAGAGAATCGGTCAACGACTGTCAAGCAATATTTATAACCCTGTGACGGAACAAGCGGCCTCACGATATCGATATGTTGAAAGCAAGCATCGGGCATCGAAAAAGGCTGTACTGGGTTCTTTTGATGGCGAGCAACTTTGGAGCGCTGGCATGGAACGCATGAACGAGCCCAAACGCGGACATCTTTCTTCATGCTTGTCCAAACATATCTCTGTGCTATAGCGCTAGCTGATGAAACATGTCAAATACTTTCCTTCGTAACGTTAGCGGAACGTTGCAGTGACTTGTCGTACACTATTCCATCTCTTGAGCCTATAGGCTGGCGGACAAGTTTTAGGGATGAAGTGTTAGAACGAGGTAGTCCTTGCAGTTCGATATCTCATTCTTGCTCTTTCATCAATTCAGATTCGTCGATTACTGTGGGCATCGTAATCTCTTCCAGCCGCGAGGGGGCATCGGCGACATCATTACTTGCGCCCGCGATAAAGCGGATATCTGTTGAAAACTGCGAGATATAATCGGGATGTCTGATTTGGCATGGCGACGCTTTGCTTGCAGACTGAGCGAATGCATGCGTTAGCGGTTTGTGATCCGTGAGGATGTAGAAACTAGAAACTATACCTAAAAATTCGCAATCGTATACACTATATTTACTTTCGGGAGCAGACAACTTCTTCTGGAAAAATGCCATTGGTAGTCAATTATTATTCTGCTTGTGCTCTAAAACGGCGCCCACTGCAACGTCAGATGCATTGGTTGTGAGTTTGAGAGGTTCATTGGCTTGAAAGTGGACTAATAAAACAGCATTAGCGAGACTGTTTTTACAGTTTATAAATGCATCGCTAGTTTTTGGGGTCCATTCGATGACGGTTTTGTCATTTTTGTCGCCTGTAGATGATCCTAAAAACTGTCATAGTTCCTTATCCGTAGTTGGTTTTTTGAAGTTTCGAATGGCGTCCACACGTGACTTTGGGAGAATTACACGTTATTCCTCGATAACGTGCCCCAAATATTCTAACCGGCTGACTCCCAGCTGACATTTTGCTAAATTGATAACAATTCCGTATTTTGATAGACGCTGAAATAAAAGCCGTAGGTGCTGCACATGCTCTTCCTTCGTTTTTGAGGCGATTAATGAACCATTAACATAGCACACGCAAAAATCTAGTCCACAAAAGATCTCTCCCTTGAATCGCTGGAACGTCTGTGCAGCGTTTCGAAGATCAAATGTCATTACTGTGAATTCAAAAAGGCCGAATGGTGCAGTGATTGCAGTTTTTGGAATATCCTCTTCAGCTATCGGTATCTCGTGAAATTCTTGGAACAAATCGATCTTTGAAAAATACCGTGCACCGCCTAAATTCAGTGAGATGTCCTCAATATGTTGCATCGGGTACTTGTCAGGCAAAGTCATGGTGTTCAGTCGGCGGTAGTCCCCGCATGGGCACCAGCCACCAATTTTCTTCGGAACGAGGTGCAAAGGGCTTGCCCAGGGACTTTTGGAAGGTAGACAAAATTCATTGTCAAGCAGGAATTGAAATTCTTGCCGTGCCACTTGTAGCTTTTCCTAATTTAATCGCTGAGGCCGGTTTGCCACTGGGGGTATATCATTGTAATATAATGCTTCGTACCATGAGTCGGAGCATGTGCAGCTATTGCAGGGTTATTGAGTCTTGGAAACTCTCTGAGGAGTGAGGCACACGTTAAAGTTGCATTCACGGTAGAAATCTCTTTTTGGTTGTATTCCTTGACTTTTCCTTTAGCAGAGGCGTTCTTACCGGTATCTGATAATTTTCCATTTTTGAGATCTACCATCAGCCCGAAATGCCAAATAAAGTCTACGCTAGAATAGGTCGTGATACTTTGGCCACGGTGAATCGCCACTGGAAAATTTTGGTAGACCCAAGGAGAGGGTTAGAGCTCAGTCACCATATGTGTCGATGGTAGTTCCGTTCGCTGCAAATATCTTGAAGGCTGATGATGAATGAGTGGGGTGCTTCCGGGATACCAGGACGACAGATACGTCTGCTCCCGTATCGATTAGGAATCTCAGCTTTGTTTCATTGTCAAAAATTTCGAGGCGACTTTTGGATGTGCCACTAGCTGTCGCCCGTTGGGCTAGCGGCTCGATTCGTTTGCCGCCTGCCGCTTGAAGAATACACATGGTGATCTGCAGCGCTTTACTTTGGCGCTGAATCGCTGGTGGTAGAAACGAATTTGACTCACCTTGGACGGAGTAGCTGACCGGTATGATGAGTGACGCTTTGTTTTGAAAGCGCTTGAATTCGGCTAAACTCTGCTCTTATCTCTGCAATATTTTTTGCAAATCGCTCATACTCTGGCGTTGAGTGTGACGTTGCACTATTTTGAATGCATGTGACGTCTGAGGTGGCGACACTAGTTACACGATCTGCAGCTGCTGCCAGTTCTTCTAAATGATCGCTATCATTAGCCACCAGAATGGTTCGCACATTGAGTGGCAGTCGCTGTAGCCACAGTGTTTTTAACAATTGGACTGGAATAGACTTGCCTGCCGTGCACTGTAATCGGCGCAGGAACTGGGAGGGTCGGAGGTCTTCCATTTCCATGTCAAACAATACCTGGCGCATTTTCTCCTCGTCCGAACGTAGCCAAAAGCCTTTTCTTTAGCGCGTCATACTTGGCGGATTCAGGCAGCGATTCAATAATATCGGCGACGTGCAGTAATGTCTGCATTTCCAATTCCACAATCACCCTGTCGAACCGGGCCGCGTCGGTATTCACTTTGTGTAGGCGAAATTGGGGTTCGATGGTCTGGTTTGCTATACCAAAAGGGTAGTAACTTGCGCGTCATTTTTCACTGTCATGGATGTGCTGGGGGTTGCACTTCACTTCCATTTACGTTGCATAATGCGTCCGGCATCGTCGGGTCACCAATTTAGGAAATGATGCAAGTACGGTCGGATTAGAGCTTACTATCGTTTATTTCCTAAGATATATAAAAGTAACAACAGATTCGACTAACTCGTTTCTCTTAGCAACTTGCCTTCCACATAAAGTTTTTGTGTGTGTGCTGCGTGGCATTGTACACCAACGGCCTGGCTGTCACACGATGTGTTTCGATGTGTGTGGTTGGCGTCGTTCTCCCAACAACGGCTAAAGTGTTCTTCGCCACAAATGCAAGAGTACGGTAAATGCATGAACTTTTGTACCTCCATCGCGAGTGAGCACCTGTGATGTAAAACATCTAAAAAATTTTTTGGAGACAGTTCTCTCTGAGTATAATAGCAACAGACATATTAGAAGTAGAAGTTCACTCAACATTATCAATAACAGTAAGATTAGTAAATTTCACATTTTCCCCAAGAAAATCATAGGGGGTGCTCTAGAAATTCAATGAAGTTTGATAATTGAGTAGTTCTATCGACTATATCCTTAAGTTATGTAAGTTTCATAAATATCGAATCATATTTACGGAGGTTGTAGTCAGTTGAATTTTCATCGATAAAAAAATTACACGATTTTGCATTTGTATGGATTTTCTATGAAACCAGACACTACCGTTTTGATTGGATTTGCTCAAAGTTTTCAGGTACTCGTACTTATATCACATTCAGTTATTGATATGCTGGGTTTTCCAATAAGATGTGTTATTTTGATATTAAAAGAAAAATACCATGTTTCATATAAATGATCAGGTGTTTATTTTATTATAGAGAAATTGGTATGCCGTTAATAGTAAAAAATAACATCAGGCAAATGACCAACACGACCACGCTTACAGGACCGTATCCTTTTCATGAAATTTTCCATAACCAAATCGCAAAGTGGCTGCCCTATGTCCTCGATAGCCTCACGAATTCCATCTTTGAGGTCTTGAATCGACGCCGGGCTGGTGGCGTAGACCTTCTCTTTCACGTGGCTCCAAAGGAAGAAGTCGCAAGTCACAAGATCTCGGTGGCCAATTGTGATCCCTCTTCAAGAGATAACATGGTCCGGAAACTTTTCCCGTAAAAGACCAATGGTTTCGTTGCTTGTGTGGCACGTAGCGCCGTTTTGTTGAAAGTAAACGTTGTCGAGATCAATATCATCCAATTCCGGCCATAAAAAAGTCATTGATCAGCTCTCGATAGGGCAATCCATTCACCGTAACTGTTGCTCCAGCCACATTTTCGAAAAAGTGAGGTCCAATGACTCTGCCGGACGATAAACCACACCAAACAGCCACACGTTGAGGATAGAGAGGCTTTTTAACAATAACTCTAGGGTTTTCCAAGCCCCAGGTACGACAATTTTGCTTGTTGACGAAGTCACCGAGTTGGAAATGGGTCTCATCACTCAAGATGATTTTTCTACGGAATTCCGGATCATTTTCATGCATTTCAAGGACCCAATCAGCAAAGACACGACGTTGTTGATGATCGACCGGCTTGAGTTCTTATGTTAACTGAAATTTATAAGCCTTAAGACCCAAATCTTTATGCAAAATACGGTGTAATGACGTTTGTGGAATGCCTAATTCCAAAGAACGACGAGGAATGGACAAACCTGGGTTTTCTTTAACACTTTCGGCTACAGCAGCAATATTCTCGGCTGTTCTTAAGGAACGTGCTCGGGTTTTATTCTTCACATCACTAAGTTGTCCCAACAGCTCGAATTTTTCCACCAATTTCTGTATTGTGGTCCGACAAGGTGCTTCACGACGACCCAAAAATGTTCGAGTTACATGAACCATCTCTGCCAAATTTTCGCCATTTTTATAGTGAATTTTAATGATTTCAATGCGTTGTTGAAGCGTGTATCATTCCATTTGTATGAATGGCGTAGTTTCTACTTATAAAATGTTAAAAAATGACAGCTTCAAAAGGGACATCTACCAAAATAGCGGATTATTCAAAATAACACCTCTTATTGGAAAGCCCTTTATGTAAGTAATATTGCAACTAAATGGTCGCCGCTTGAAATGGAGTAGCTATGGATTTTCTTTAAATCGAGTATTTAATGCACATGTTATTGATTTATTATTGATGCCTGTGTATCGTAGATTGTGTACAAAATCCCTAGGGCAGGAGTGTACATATGTCTAATAAACTTGTTTTAGATAAACTGAAAGTTAAGATTTCAGTCATCTAAAAAATTAGACCAACAATTTTGTTGATGAACATAATAAATAAGATACTAATGTTTAAATTTCTTTTGATACAAGCATTATTTATAACAACCGAAAACTACTAAAGTGCGCTAGTCTTAAAAGACTTCTACGATAAGGAGACCTATAGACATTTTGAAGGTCGATAGTTCAGATACCATACTTAACATATAGTATGGTGGAGCTAATCTTCTTCTAAGAAGAAATCATTTTCGATTGTGATGTTACTCTAACGAAATTTTAATCTCTCACTGAAAGCACTAAATTATTTATGATGCGGTTAAACGTTATCATAGTTTTTAAAGAAATATGTTTTTACGATAATTTCTGGCACAAGAAGTGAGTAATACAATCGAACTAAGACGAGAGTTATCTCTTCTTGGAAAGGGAAACTTTGAAGAAAAGACTCCAGTGATTTATGACCATAGTTTTAACGCATCATTTAACCTAGCAACTTTTTACAGTTCAGGATGCTGACGATAGTTAATTGATAATTCAATTGGCTCAAAAGTTTCCAGTAGATTTTCCTTTAAGAAGAACTATATATTTTTATAAGCCATTAGAAAAGCTTATCAAAATTTAAAGCTACTGGTTTTTGCTATCGCTAATACGTGTGAAAATTAAATTGAAGATTTCATTAAAATTTAATTTATTTATTTTCTCTCAAATAAAATATAAATTTACGCTATGTGTATACGTAACAGTCAACATGCTCTGCAATATTCAAACATCGTAGCATCCGGTGTTTTAAATGCTACTTGTAGATAAGTAGTATATAATGTAGAAAAGGCTTATAATGGTCAGATAGTCTCCCTGGTGGAATAATTGGTACGACTTACATAAACATTCAAAATAGTCTGATAATATTTTGAGCATTTAAGTTTCAAGAACAACATAAAGTTTATTTTTAGGAGTTTCAATAACAATCTTGAATGTGCGACTAAAAAGTTATTTTCTTATCTGTTTCTTCCAGCATAATTACTAATATGTTAATTGATGTAAAATCACCGGCTGATAAGAAAATTTTCAGTTTCATCCTATTTCAAGCACCGATCCAAAAACTAATACGGAATCGGGATGGATGAAATCATTTGGCTTGATTTTGCTTTTAATTCAAATTAGAACATGGAATTTATTTCAATTATTCTCATTTCTAAGCTTAAATGCAAAAATACGATGTTGCGTTGGTTTCTGCAATATCTTGCTTTACTTCTTTAATTGCAAATTTGTAGCTTAGTGGTTATATTCAACCAGAAAATAGAGCATTTGAAAATACTGGGGCCAAATATTTTGACATCCAAATAAGTTTTATAGTTTTATTTGTGCTAGCATGTGTGGGTTGAAGCTTTGAATAAGTTTGTTTATTCTTATGCTCAATTATTATGTTATCTATTAACTCATGAATTATTTTACTATCTAATTAACCATACGCAGGGTTGTGTTCAAGTAGCTTTTAGTAGTGAAGTTCATATGTTTTATTATGAATACTCATACGAGCTTTCTAGTGATGATAGCTCTCGCTGTAAGATCTGAATTGCACGTAGTTTTGTTAGGACCTAAATATACTCATTATTCCATTCTAAGTTCAATAATTAATTTACTTAAATCCAAATCACCTAAATTTCTTCTTCGTAGCACTACAGCCCCTCTCGGGCCTTCGCTTCCAGCAAATTTGCACCTCCAACTGTCTCGGTCCATTGGCCGTGTCCTCCAATTTCGAAATCTGAGCAGCGTTTCCTCGGTTTCCACACTGGTCTCCGGCCTTCAGTCGTCCCAATGAATATCTTTTTGGGTATGCGTTGATCGTCCATACGATTCATTTGTCCAGCCCATTGCAGCTTCCGCAGTCTGACAATCGTTTCAACCAGCTCATAGTTATATCGAATTCGCTATAGGTCCTCGTCTAGATTCGCTCCGATTATTCGCCTCAGGACCCGTCACTCAAAGGCGTTCAATATATTTGCAGATGCTTGGGTTAGGGTCCATGTTTAACACCCATAACATAACACCGGTCTTATCGAAGATTTGTATACTTGGAGCTTTGTTTTCCTGTGTATGCAGCTGATTTTCAAGATCTTCAAGCCTGAAAAAAATATTTTATTTGTAAGCTATATTCTCCGACGTATTTTATCTCTTTCATAACTGGTTTTCGTTATTTAGGCGTTTAAATACACAAATTTGCTCGCATTTTCGATACTGTATTCACCAATTATGATGTTTTGTGTGTTTGAGGTATTTTTCCTCGACTGCGTTATGAGTTTTGTTTTATTTTCATTGATTTGTAGCACTACTAGTTTTGCTTCGCTGACGAGTTTCAGGAAGAGTTCTTCTTGTTAATGACCGTGACAAAATATTAATGTCGTGCGGAAAGGCTACTACTTGGCTCGACTTGTATAGTAATGTACTTCGTGTATCGTTAGGTAGGTTCCTTATGACGTACTCCAGAGCCAAACTGAATAGCAATGGGGACAGCCCATCTCCCTGTTTTAGTCCGATATTTGTGTTAAAGGCATCAGTGAAGTTGGTTATCGATGTGGACCTAAGGGGTCGTGGACGTCATTGTAATTTTGGTAAGACGGACTAGTTTGGCGGGCATGCCAAAGCAAAGCAGCATTATTTGGTACAGTACGTGACGATCAATACTGTCGTTTGCTTGATTAACGTCAACGAAAATTCGATATTCTGTGTTGAACTCCCAGCATTTTTCAAGTATTTGCTTGACTGTGAACAATTGGTCTATTGTCAATCTACCTGCCTTAAATCCACCTTGATACTCCCCAAGAATACTGTTTGCATATAATCCAATTTTATTTTCATAGATCTTTGAAAATATTCTGTACGCCGTACAAAGAAGTAATATGCCTCTATAATTTTCACACTGTAGCTTGTCACTTTTTTGTGGATAGGGAATATAATTGTTTGGCTCCACTCGTTCGGCATATGTTCTTGTAGCCAAATGTGCTAGATGACTTTGTGAAAAGCTTGATGAACATTCCTGCCATCATTTTGATGAGCTCCACTGGAATCTCATCGATGCCCGGCACTTTATTTTTCTTTTGGGCCTTAATGGTGGAACGCACTTTATGCAGAGTTGGCGGGGTCAATGGAAGCTCTCCGTCGACATCTATGGGCTCCAATGTTGTGGAGCTGTGCGGAGGATCAAGGAGATTCTTGAAATATGATGCCCATCTTCGTTAATCTAGGTTTCATAAGCGATGATATTGGCGATATCATCACGGCAGAGCGTAGTTTTCGGCTGATAACCACATTTCAGGCGTTTTACCATTTATGCTTGCCTTGGGTTGTTGCTCGCTAAATTTATATCCATGCTTCTCAATTGGTTGTCATAGTGTTTTTTTTTCTTTGTGCTAATGATGGTCTTATTCGCTACTCTTCTGAGGTTTTCAAAGTGTTATCTGTTCGTCCTGGTTTTCCTGCCTATGTAATCTTTGTATGCCTGATTCTTTTTGTCTAACGCATTCTGGCACTTAACATCGAACCATTCATTTCTCTTGCACCGGGCTTGATGTCTGATCGTCTGTTGTGCCACGGTCTTAACAGCCGCTTTCACTTCCATCCAGAGCTTGTTGCTTGTCTTTAACGATGCTACTGATTAGGTGGGAGCCAGCTGGTTGTGGAGGGTCTCCGTGAAATTTTTGTTTACAGACGTCGTTTGGAGCCTTTCGATGATAAATTTTTATAGCGGTCTGGTCTTCGCTAAGTAATGATCTGAGTTACAATTGGCTCCTTGGTGTGTGCGCAAGTCAAGTATCTTCGGGGCCCATCGTTGTTGGTTGTGTGTTGCCATCCGGCGATACCCAGGTAATTTTATGAATGCGTCGATGTGGGAAGCAAGTCGAAAATATGACTAGATTCCTGCTATATGCAAAGTCAATCAGGCGCTGGCCGTTGTCATTTATTTTATCGTGGAGGCTATATCCTCCAGTCATTCCCTGATAAGATAGCTCATTGCCAACCTTAGCGTTGAAATAACCCAAAACTATTTTTGTATCATTTGTAAGCAATGAGTCGACCAGTTTTTCCAGGTGATTGTAGAACGTTTCCTTCGTTTCTTCGTCTTTTTCTATGGTCGAGGCATGAACATTTATCAGGCATATTTTGAAGAATTTCGCTTTTATACGGATCACACACATCCATTCATTGATTGCCTTAAAATCAATAATGTGCGATTTGAACTCCCTATCCACAATAAGAGCCACTCTGAATTCTCTTTTCCGGTAGGCTTCCCACTTTTGAATATTGTGTGCGATCTCATGTCTTGAATGTCGTTTCTAGTCCAATTTGTTTCCTGGATTGCCAGTATTTTTAATTGATATTGACTGGCCTGTTGTAAAAGGTCCTTAACAGCACCAGGGTAATTGAGTGATCTGACATTCCAGAATCCAATGCCACTGCCCTTTTTGATTTGCGAGGTTGTTGCCGTGAGTTCAATCCATTCCGAGGCTGATCTACAAATTTCGAAACATTTCTTAGGTTTTCCAGGGATAAGGAGTTAGCCCGTCGCCCAACCTCCATTCCAGTGGCATGGTTATTACGTCGATTCCACTGTCAGGCGCGAAAAATTCGCCTTTACTCTCTTACGTCCCCAGTTCGGAGGTGTAAGGAGAGTTTAGTAGCTGAGCTGTAGATGTACTTACAGTTATTAACATTTCGCGGTACTTAATGTCCCATTATTGGAGGACTAGTAAACCCAATGTGCGACCCCGAAAGCATTTACTACCATTTAATTGGGGGGTTTGGGGTAAGGAGGCATGGAAGCTATGCATTGTGGAAACAAAGGGATTCCCTCCTTCTTTCTCAAACGGGCTTGGGACCGTCTTAGGCGGAGTTATATATATATATATATATATATATATATATATATATATATGTATATATATATATATATATATATATATATATGTATATATATATATATATATATATATATATATATATATATATATATATATATATATATATATATATATATATATATATATATATATATATATAGCTCCGCCTAAGACGGTCCCAAGCCCGTTTGAGAAAGAAGGAGGGAGTCCCTTTGTTTATATATATATATATATATATATATATATATATATATATATATATACTAATTGGTTATATATATTTATATATACTAATGGGTTGATAAGTCCCAGGCTTTTTGAAAATGAAGATGACTTATTTCGAGAAGCTCATCCGTTACTAGTTTGCGTATACTTCGGGAACTACTTTTTCCCTTCTTCAGTGTGTTCTTTACAATAATTTGTCTCAAATTTACCCTATATATTTGAACAGATAACTTTAAACAAAACTGTAATTACGTTCATACCAGTAGTAGTTTTGAAAAAACTAAGCAGGCAAGGTAATTAGCTTGGATGATACATTTCCCTCATCTGTATTCAATCTCAAGTTCTTTGGTGCTTTCATAATGCTTGTTGTCTCATATGCATCTAATTTGAAAGGATTATTAAGTTTTTTTGCTATTTTGACGTTATTAATAGATAGCGAGCGTTTTTCATCAATTATGTGCTGGGCGACGGCCGATCGAATGCTTGGTTTTGGGCTCTTTTTCATCAGCCACAGTTCCGCTTCTCGCTGGTGCTTTTTGAATCTCATAGTTACTAGGCTTTCAGTTTGGCCGATATATACCTACCTGTATGAAGGTCCTTGAAAGTGATGGTCAAATCAGACTACTTACGGTTCCAATTTGTTGCCCATCTACCGTATTCTTTAATATCTCAGCGACTTATGTCTTTTCCTGATCCTCAAGCGGTGGCTTCAGGGCATGAGACTCAGATCATATGAGGAAGTCATCGCCAATACCGAGGCGTTTGGATGTTTCGTACTATAGAAATGGCATCGAAATGCTAGAATATCATTATACTATGGGTATCATCCTCAAAGGAAACTATTTTGAGCAATTAGTACAACTTTGCCTAAAAAAATCCTTGTTTCCATTAAAAACGCCAGGAATTATCAGCCAAAGTAGTATTTATAAATATATATATATATATATATATATATATATATATATATATATATATATATATATATATATATATATATATATATATATATATATATATATATATATATATATATATATATATATATATATATATAGATATAAATATATATATATATATACATATATATATATATATATATATATATATATATATATATATATATATATATATATATATATATATACGAGGTGTGACAATTAAGTAATGAGACTGATTTTATTGCCGCGCTTGTTGTAAACCTGTGACCTTGAAATCCCCTTTTCCTTCCCCGGCATCCTTCCCCTCTCCATTGATTTATCTACCATCGCTTTCGCTTGTTTGGTTTGCCTGCTGTGTGTTGTGGTGCTCGTCGCGATAAAATTTTGCGCCAGATCGGGCGAAACAGCTTTGGAAACGTACGCTAAAATTGTAAAAGTGAATGGTGATAGCGCTCTTAGTCGTGCCCAGGTGTTTCGATGACATAAAGAGTTTTAGGAGGGGTGCAAATGCGTGGAAGACGAGGTGGGGAACAGGAGACCAGTCGAGGCGCGGACTGACGCGGATGCACAGCGTGTGCACACCCTAGTCTGTGAAGATCAGCGTTTAGCAGTTCTACTATCGCTAACTACTCGAAAGATTGCAAAAACGAGTCAACTGGGTACGCCCAGAAATCGCTCGTAACTGGATCCTTCATCACGACAACGCACCGTGCCACATCGCCTTCAGCGTGTCCCAGTATTTGGCCTCTAAAGGGATTGCAGCGTTACAACAGCCGCCTTATTCACCCGATATGTCACCCTGTGTTCCCAAGAACAGAATCGGTGGTCAAAGGAACCCATTTTGAGTCGATTACGGACATTAAGGCGGCCGTGACGAGGGTACTCGCGGACATCCCAATCGAAGCGTTCCAGAAATGTTGCGAAGCATGAAAAAGGCGCTGGAATCGTTGTATAGCTGCTCAAGGGGACTACTTTGAAGGGGATGGCAGAGTTGTAGAAAATTTTTAAATATACGGTTTTCATGGAATCAGTCTCAATACTTAATTGTCACACCTCATATATATATCAACCTTGTTCACCAGTTGATCACTCCTAGCAATGGTGTACTATCAGCTTCTATTGTGTCTTCCCATTGAGTCCTCGGTGTTCCTGCTGGACATCTACCTTGTGCTCTACCCTCTAATGTTCTTTTGGGTAGCCGGCTCTCTTCCATTCTCCCATTGCCATTTCCGTAGCTTTGTGCAGGTAGATTCAGTTAGTTTGTGAAAGCACATATAGCATTCGTTGCGAACAGACGTGTTTTTAAAAGCTCCTGTTAATAATCTTTAAAAATTAAAATAATTTTTAAAACGTCACTTCGAAACTCATTTTTAAAAACTTATAACATCATCGACTTATTCGAACAATTTATCGAATATCTAGGTTTTACTTGCGAAGAAGTCTCAAGAAGTTCAAAAAAGAAGAAACGTTTCTTCAACGGGGGCGTGGAGAAGCCCGACGGCATCCCACCGCTGGAGAACTGGTGCCAGGCATTTCAAATGCAACTAATCAAAAGAAAAAAAAATGAACAAGAATGTTTTGAACATGGGAAGCATATTACTCTATCAAGCGAATAATTGGGAAGAGTTACCAGAGAAAACTAGAGAGTTACCAGAGAAATTGATGAGGTAAAACTCCGAATTTAAAATTCGGAGGAAATGATCCGTAAATTATCAAACGTCGACCAAACTAAAGTGATAAAGCCACAAAGTACGGCCAATACACAAGAAGCCATAACATATAAGACAAGCAAAAATCAAGTAGCCACGCAACACGCTCAATAAACAAAGAAACCAACAATACGAGATGCAAAAAGCCAACAATTTATTATGCTGGTACCATACTAAGCGTAGGAGTAGCAAACGACAGCACAAATTACTATGCGGTACATCCTGCGATGAATAACGATATGGATACCAAGATGGAGTGCCAAAAAAATATGGGTATTATTAATGATTCATTGATAATTTTATCGAACACTTAAAATCTAAAAATAATGAGAAGAAGCCAACCGGTGTGTCTGCTGGTTCTTCTATTAAAAATAATAAGACTATCGAAAAAGTTCATCCAAATAATGTCTTTGGGCAGCGTGGAGGGGATATGGCAGTTGGAGAAGGTTTCAAAAGAAGTTTAATCGGAATTGCCAGAAGCAATGTCCTCTTTCGATGATGGTAACGCTTGCTCAATGGTTCCTAATGACAGGAATCTAATTAACGATGAAATAGATCTCTATTTGTCGAAGTTAGAGGAGCTGACATTGGAAACGATTGTGAATGTAGGAAGTTGGCTCTATTGATATTACACCTGAAGAATGTCCTCAACTTAATCCGTTCATACTTCAGAAGTGAGATCAGCAATCAATGGGAGGAAAAATTGAGTGGTATAAGCCCACAGAACACAGATGGTGTTTTCATGAAGTGAATAGCTTATTCCATAAGAAATCTCGAGTGCAGGTATCGAATCTTGAAGTCGCTAGTGATGAGATAAATCTTCTCGCTAGCGCTTGTAATCCAATCGATAGTACTACTCCGGATAGAAATAGAAACAGGATGATATGTGATGCATTGTATAAACTTGCCCTGATTGGAACACATCTGGATTAGATCATCTACCAAACCCTGAGAGAGGGAATCAAATATTTTCAGGGGTCGTGGAAGCAAAAGTTTCCGACTTCAAATTAAGCCTTAAATGGCGAATCAATTTTTCATTTCAATGAAACATTAACATCTGACCTCATACCGAGCTTGAATCTTACTGATTTCTTTGAAAGCTATGAAGACTTTCGTTTCATATTTAGCAGGACAAACAACAAGAAATCATGTGGTATTGACGGTATTCCAAATATAGCTCTCCGACATTTGCCTGAGGCTGCTATTAGGAGCTATTGCATATTATTCAACATGTTGAGCAATTCATATTTCCCAAATGAGTGAAAAAAGACTGAGGTATTTCCGTTCTTGAAGAAAAGAAAAGAATTTTTGTACCGCCCAATCAGCTTCCTGCCTAACATCAGCTAGGTGTTTGAAGTGATACTTAACCAAGCATTAAACCCTCACATTGAGAAATATGAGTTGATGCCGAATTGCCAATTTAGTTTTCGTGCCAGGCACTACACATGCAATAACGAAAGTGACCTCAGACATCTGTTGGAAACTAAACAACTGAGAATGTGTTGGAGCATGTCTCGTTGATATGGGGAAAGCCTTCGATACGATGTGGTTAGATTGACTGATTTTAAACTCCTTCAGGCCAAGTTCCCCAGACACCTTGTCGCCATAATGTGCAAAATGTTAGGGGAACCATTCGTTGTAACTGATGGAAATCTGATGACAATGGGCGACTTCAAGGTCTTGAATGGTCTATAGCAGGGAACAGTTATTGCTCCCCTGCTTTTCTCAGTATTCACTCACAAGCTATTGAATGGCTTTGATTTTAACGTCTCGCAAACGAGATTATGGGTAGCGTTTGCTGATGATCTGATCATCTATATGGCATCATATCGCAACATATGTAACTGTGAGTGAAAATTCCTGGATTTCACAGCCACTCTACCCTACAGACGGGTATATTGTGACTTGTCTCGCTACTGGCTGCAATATTTGATAGATTGAAGTGGTTTTCAGGACATAAACAAAATTAACGAATTGATTTGCAAGTTTTACCCAGAAAATGCGGTACGTGCGCCATTGTCCGAAGTTGGTTGTTGTGTGTACCACCATCATCCAAAGCCGATTGTTACTTTTCCCAATAATGTCCCATTTTAAATATTCAGCCTCAATAATCGAAGAAAAATACTGAATATTGAAAAATGTGGTGCTTCCAAGGGCCACAATTTTGAACTAAAAGAGGCAATCGTAATATTTGTATGCATTCCAAATCGATAAGCCACATCACTTAAATTCCCTGTCAAGTTTCGAATTTGTTTCTGCTCAAAGCATGCTTGTTAACCGTCCAATTTCGCTTGCCAACCAACATAACTGAGAAATTAATACCTTTCACAGATATATACATCTCTTCTAGGTTCAACATTATACATACCTACGAGAGGTATAAATTATCTGTGATGTACTATATATACATCTATAAAGGCCATGTGCAAATTACTCTCCTTCCTCGAGCGGATTGGATCTTTCTTTTACTCACTTAATGATCGAGAAGATTTGAGTCCTGAGTGAGGAAATAGTTCCACTTATGTAGATACAATAAATACAACTAGTACAATTTCATCACCATAATCATAAATTTCATCCATTTTCTTAATACTACTTTTTAGCTTTAGGCTATTGTAACTAAACATTTCATTATTCATTCTTACAGAATCATAATGTCAACTTCGGAACGGACACCACTAACCTCGCAAAGGCCGCCCGGGCCAGCATATGTGTTTCCTGGAGTATCTCCACGTAGTAGAAGAAGACAAATTCGACAGTTTCAATGTTGCATGTGTTTCTTATTTTCGTCAGTATCGTTAGTTTTATGCATGCGATTCTATTGTTAAAGAGATAATATTCAAAATATTCTATTGCAGGTTGATTATTCTCTTAGCAATACTATTAGCCATTATTTACACAGCCACAGAGCAAATACCTCCTCCAAACGATAACGAAACAGATATATTAGTGCCTTTACCATTCATACCTCTGAATGACTCGGAGACAAAGTCAATATTATTATTTTCCGTTAATGATCCGCTGGATGATGAATTCGTTGAGAAATGGGGTCTACCCAATCCGTTATTAAGTCTGATGGTTGACTCAGAGCGTTACGGCAGGCGATCGCTGGGTGATAGGGAACTATTTGAAGAAAATGTTAGTCAAGTACCTCTGAACAGTCCATCCTTTCGTCATCAGCGTTCCATGGGAACATCAGCGGAAGCTCGCAAGTATGCAAGGCGAGGATTGGTGGAAGAGGAAGCTACTCACTATTTAGCAGACAAGCTTAATTATACGAAACCAAGGAAACGGAGTAATATCGGAGAAGGACCGGAGATAACTCTGCAGGACAAGAAGTCTGAGGTAGATTGTAATAAATTTACCCGTTACCGATCTGCAAATGGTACCTGTAACAATCTGAAACATAAGACGACTTGGGGAACAATCATGCAACCATTTAGGAGGTAAGTAGTTAAAAGTAAAAAATGTGATGTTTGGTTTGAAATTATTTTTCAAGAGAGGTCTGCAGTTGCATAATTCAATTACTCCTAAATATATAATAGCTTAGGTGTAAAAAGAAGTACCTAGATACATATATGCTCTTTTCCTATGCGATTCAATTGGCTTAAATTTAAAAAATCTAAAAATCTGGGTTGGCAAATGCCAAATATATTGTGTAGATGATTGATAAATTTTCTTTAGAGACAATATGGAAAACAATTTACATAAAACATTAAGCAAATTTAAATAAATAATAAATTTAATCGCCCCGAAGATGCCCTAAATTTAAACCAGTCATACATTCTTCTCAGCAGATAACATCCTTGTCGGAAATCTACTGACTTTCTGTTGAATTTTATAAGGAGATCATCTGGGCTTACCTCACAGTGTATACTTTTGTTCGGGTCTTGAAATGTACATGAAATGGGGCGCGTTTTCTATTGAAAGCGCTATTTCGAGGTCAGCCAGTAACTTCTCCTTAATGGTAAATTTTTCTTTATCAATTCTTTTTACGTTTTTATGGTGGGGAGGCGAAGGTTGGTTACGCCCTGAGTATGAGATTTCCAGACTGCTTTTTTTCGCCTAGAAAAAATATTTGACGATCTGCCTCCTAGCGACATCAAAATACTGTTCGGAGACTGCAAGCTCCGAGTAAATAAAGAAAATCATTGATAGACAGAAGAAATAGAGTCCAAATTGATGAAACTAAACTGATAAAAAACAAAATTTATGCATAATATTTGAACAAGCTTTTACAGAACAGAACATTTCCAGAAGACAATAAACCTCCTAAGATCACACCTTTATTTAAAGGTGGAGATACCATAGACCCCAAGAACTATTGCTTAGTCATCATTTTGTCCTCGTTTACCGAAATAATAGAAAAATTATTGAACAATTGCCTAACAATATTAGGGTTTTGTAAAAAAAATTAATAATACCCTATTAAAACCAGTACCTGTCCGTCCGCCCTTCGGTCGCAGCAAGTTTTCTCAGGAACTAGAGGCTAAAGTCATCAAATTATGTGAACAGCTCAAAAGCTCCGCTGTCGAAAAAAATTTGAAAGACTTTTGAGGGAGTCTCCCTATATGAGGATTGGACTCCTTAAATTTTTTGTTCACCTAAGATAGGGTATCGGATGATCGTTTTTGATGAGATCTTTTGATGTCAGTTCATAAAGTTGTAATATCGGTAACGAAGTTCGCAAGAAAGGCGGAAGAACACAAAGAAATTGTGTACCCGCCCGTCCATGCGTTTGTACAGCTGTGCAGCAAAAAATCGAAAAAAAATCACGATGATATTTATTTATGAGTACAATGACAGCAAATACCTCAGATGCATAAATTCGCTCCACTTTGTTGATACTAGTAGGGCTTAACAATTTCACATTTTTGACAATGAAATCGGATAGGTAAATTCAATAAAATTTCGAACAGAGGGAGTTCAATGCAAGATTGTTCAATGTTTGTGATTTTTACTTTAATATACTTATATTGATAAAAGTTATAGCTATTTGAAATTTCATTTATCATAACAACAACAATGCGTAGTTCTCCTACTCTATGGGATTGTGATCAAACCAGATGCCCCATTATTGATCGGATTTTTTTTAAACTCCAGAAAGTAAGAATAACTTAAACACCTCTTTTAGTGGTTGGGTGGTGAATGCCATTTATACATTAAGTATGGGGCTCTTATACTCGCGAGCGACTGGACTACTCACTAAATACCTCCCCTGTCAACCTGAGAGCCCAGCCTGGAACCGTTTAGTACATTACTTCAGGCCAGGTCTCGTTTTTGCTACGACGTAAGGTGCCCTCAAGCTGGGAGACTCCTCCTACAGTGGGAGAGGAGGGGGGAAGAGGAAGTGCCAGACGAGTGGTCCCCCAGCCTCAACGTCTCCGGCTGCTGTGAGCCCTTGTATCTTTTAGGACTATCCGAACATAATGTGCCACATGGTTCCATTTGCCAGCCAATTCAAGCATCACCGCAACTAAACTATCCGGAGTGAGCTCTTCTGTCGCCCTGTGGAGGTCCCGTTGCAGCCTGTTCCATTTTTTGCACGCAAAAATATATGTTAGATGTCATCTTCCTCTCCTGGTCAAAACCGACAATCAAGCGACCGTGACTTACCTATATTGCGTAGGTAAGACTGTAAACCCCGTGCCCGCTCAAAAGCTGGGTCAGATAGAAGTCAGTCTCATCATCAACTTGATTTAGTCATGGTTTCAGATCAGGAATGAGGCACGGAGCCCACCTTCCCTTCGTGCAATCCACCCAAGACTTCTGCCAATCATTGAGTGAGATCTTTCTCTCTTCTCTTGCATTCTCGCTTCGATACTAGTAAAGAGCGTGGCACTCTCTAGTATCATGCCTAAAATAAATTACACCACCGCATCATAAACTGTTGGATATGAATATGTAATCCTCGGTGCTCCTCTTCTCTGTACCTGTACAAAGCGTTTTCGGTACACCTCCTTCATGAGGTCGTCGCCTCATATTTCTGTTTCATACAGCAGCATTTGACCCTACTCGCTCATCACAAGGCGTCTTCTTGATGGGTTGGGTCCACATCAAAGTAGTCTTCTAAGCCGTTGCCCTGATTTGCTCAGAGAAACTCACCTTCCAGTCGATCAGTAGCCCCAGATACTTCACTACTGGCATCGATTCGATTAGTATATCTCCAATACTGATCATCTTTACTCAAAGGATTCCCTTATTTGTTGAGATGACGACTTCGGTTGTCTCCAGTGCTAGACTGAACATACGATCAGTCATTCAGTCTCCCACTAGGCACATTAGCAAACCTAACCTAAGTTGCGCATGTTCAATGGTACGTCCAGTGACTAGAGCCGCAACATCATCCACAGAGCCAATCAAGCGTGACTCATCTGGCATCTCCAGTCTCAAGTCTGGGCCAAGAATAGATTCCTAGGCAACATCCAACGTAACTTACATCCTTCGTTGGCGTCTAGTCGGAAAGCAGGCTTCGGTCCTTCATGTAGATGCGGACGCTGCATCAGATATTCTGGAACTTGAAAAGGCTTTCCCAGCGTATCCAGATATGCACCCATCTAGTGGAGTTGAAGGCATTCCTTACGCCAAGTGTCACCAACAGGAGGATCCATCGCTTGGTGCTATATACCTCTGCCTTTTGGACCGCGCTCATCACCTCTGCAATTGCATCAATGCTCTTAATCTTGCTCTAAAGCCATACTACTGATAAGACAGGTCCACAGCAGCACCAATCGTGTTAGTGAGTCTTCCCTTGATGGGTTTCACTTGCACTTTCCTAGCAGTGTCTAGCATGTATAACGGGCGATATGCAGATGGCGATCCGAGATTTCCCTTCCCCTTTCTGATCAACACAAGTCTCGCCACTTTCCATCGCACCGGGAAACCCCGTCCCTTAGGTAAGTGTTGAATGTGATGACCAGTAAGTCAGGACAATGGTGATAGACAAGTTGCAACACGTCAGCTGGAACACCATCTGGACCTGGAGCCTTCTTTGCTTTCAATGATAGGACTGCCTCTTCATGTTCCGGTTATGTGAAGAGTGAATACTTGACTGCTGTCTCATTGTGTGCAGTGTCAACACGGATGAGATTAGTGGGGAAAGGTGCCCGCACTATCTGGTCCATGTTTTCCGCTTTATGTATGCAAGGCGTGCGTAGTAGGCCAAGGTTTCCCATAATTAGCTTGTAACCAAGGCTCCATGGATCCTTGTTCACATTGTCCACTAGATCTTGCCAGCAGTGAGCTGACTTATATACTCCTACCCGGTTGCATGCCTCGTCACAGTTCCGGGCCCATTGAGCCTCACGCCGAAGTTTGGGAGAATCGCTTGGTTTTTCAGCGATTTTGCGTTGGCCACCAGTACACTGGGGGCTTGCCGTGCCGAGGTTTTTGACTTTTTTTTTGACTGCGAACCACTCCGCAGCATAGAACCTGGCGTAAGCCTCTCGACGAACCTCTCGATGTCCATCCTTCCAATGTGTCAGCCAATTTTAAAAGGTTGAGAGTACGGACGTGAGGAGACAACTTCATGGATCTCAAGCAGAATGTACTGATGATCACTGGCTGAGTTGTCCTTTAACACTTTTCAATTGTGTATGTTTTCCGCGTGTGTGTATTTTCTGTATTGAGAACACTGAGGTGAATAGCTCGTAAGGTGCGGTTTCTTCACAGCCAATTCGGTAGAAATTCGGCATATTTCCGGTGTTTACTACAATGAGCGCCATCCTGGCTACCATTTCCAGGATTCATTTTAAAGGCATGCCCAATTTGATTGCTTTAGTCCTGAAGTCTTCCCTAATGAGCACGTTTCCATCTGCCTTCAAGACACTGCCCTCTAAAGCATTGAGCTTGACTTGAAATGTTGATATCAGTTCGTCCCGCGTTAGGTACGCACTAAAGAACGTGGTCTCTGAGCACCAACCCACATTAACATTCAAGACACTGCCCTCTAACGCATTGAGCTTGACTTGAAATGTTGATATCAGTTCGTCCGGCGTTAGGTACGCACTAAAAAAGGTTATCTCTGAGCACCAACCCACATTAACATTGCCATTGGCTCGAGTGAGGCTACGGTTGCGTTTTTGGAGAGAACCTTCTTTGCTGCATCACGGAGTGCTTCTTTCTTGTCGGCCGTTGCTCTAAATTCGACCAATATGTGGCCCGCCCGCGCTGATTGTACTGCTTCAATAGCATTGTTGGTGTCTTTGGGCCTTACATTTCTCCTGACATCCCACAGAACTTCTGCATAGGTTCGGCCATCTTGGGGTTTTATGAGCAGTGCTTGCAGCCGGAGTCTTTGTTAGGGCTTCTTTCTCTTCTATTTCGCATCAAGTCTTTTTTCTCGCCGGTTGTTGGTGCGAATTTTATTTTCTTGAAGAAGTTTCTTTGCGGTTTTCTTCGCTCCTTTTGTCAGCACTGTCTGAAACCCCAGATCTAGTGTTCCACGCCCATTAAGTGCCTCTTCCTTCCTTCTTGTATCCCGATCATCTTTGTTTGGGCTAGACATTCTTTTGTTGATGTCCGTCTGCGTCCGTCCGTCAGTGCGTCACAGCAAGTGTTATCTGGAACTATAGAAGCTACCGTCACCACATTTTGTGAACAAGCCAGAAGTTTCTGGTTAATGAAAATTCCGTAATCGAAAACAAATTCCAAAGGCTTTTAAAGTGGGGTCTCTCCATATAAGGCTGTGAATCCTTGAAAAAAATTTCCATTAAAGATAGTTGAGTATGGTATCAAATGAAAGGTCTTGAAAAGGTTTTTTAATATCCCTTATTAAAATTGTTACCTAGACGATGGGGTAGGCAGGGGAAGTGAAAGAACAAGTAAAAAACTGCGCCCCCTCCTCCCCTCGTGATCGGACATCTGGGGACCGAAAAATCTGTAAGCAATCATGGAGGTAGTTCTCTATGAGTACAATAAGGACAAATACCTGAGAAGATGGAATTCGCTAGACTTTGTTAGTAATACTATGATTTATCAATTATACATTTTCTTGTATAAAATCGTGAGGGTACCCTGAAATGTAATGAAATGGCTACTTATAAGGCTAATTAACCTTGGAATAATCAGAAAAATCGAATAGTATTTAACTAAGTTATGGTGGTTTAAATTTTCGGTGTTACAACAACAACAATGCGTGGCCATTGAGCAGTATGTTCTCCAAATCGACTCAGACACTATAAGTTTCTTAGGGTTTGCATGCAAATTTAGGAAAGATGAATACCATGCACATCTTTGAGCATCTGTTCAACGCAGGGTATTAGTAATCGTAAAACAAAATGCCGACCATTTTAAATGAGATTATTAAGAAAATACCCGTTATTTTTCCCGCAACTTTAGCATTAAAAGTACAGGTTATTAACTCATAATGAAAACATACATTGTCAATGTGACAAAATCATGTTGGAAGGTTCTTATGAGTGCAATCATAACAAATACCTTAGAAGTTGAAATCACTAAACTTGTATTCATAAGATCTTTCCCAGTGAGTTCATAAGGGTACCCATAAAATTTAAATTTAAGTCGTCTAAGGGTTGGTGCTCATAGTCTAGAAGTTGTTGTTAAGGAAGTAATAGCCATTCGATAGTTCTCCAAGTATAACAAAAACAATGTACGGTGTTTCTACTATGCACGGTTTTTCTACTACCTACGACACTACACTTTTGATGATCCTCAAGTTTCCAGATAAAATGAATAATAAAAACATCTTTAAGATTTCATTTAGCCTATAGTTGTTGTTGATATTGTAGCAAAATGCGGGCAAGTTAGAATGGTGTAACAATGGGTTTCCTTTTGAAGCGAGTATGTTTTTGATGTAGGTATCATTTAAGTTTTTCTTGAGTTTATTTGCTCGTATCGTTGGCGTCTGCATAACTCAGGTTGAGTGCTAAACCCTTCTGACATTAGAGTAGTTCTATCTACCCAACGTGTTTTTCACTGCAACCGAACGCCGCGGGAAGCTCAGTCTAGACAAGACTGTCCGCTAACCTCCGCTTTTCGTCCGTCTTTACTTTGTATTCATCGTCGTTTTTATTTTCGCTGGTACCACTCCCGATGTGCTGCTAACATTGTGGCTGCAGTTGCTGTTGCGTCGTCATTGTTGATATTTTTATTTAATTCTTTTAATCCATTTTTAGGTTATTTTAGTTGAAATTTCTCCAGTTTGATTGGGTCCCCCAACGAAACCACTTTCTTCGATCATGTACGCGTATGTAGTCGCTTTTTTGGTCCCATGGTTATCTTTGCAGAATAGCGAGGCTATGAGAGGATTTGCACAAGCTAATGGAAACAAGTGCTAAGAGTCAGACCAGCGCTAATTGGAAACCTATCTCAACCGAACCTACACCACCAACTCAATGGTGCGGACTTCGAACCTCCTTCACGGTCTGCCAAGGTTTCACCGGAATGGAGAGGGTATGATAGATGAATTCGAGCCGTTCCCGCACGAGCCAGGTCAAAGCATCAATTCAGGTACATTATACAAAGCGTAGTCCAGATTCAGTCAGGGTTGTTACCTAATATTCCTGGGGGAGCCTCACGGTGACCTCCATATCAGTGGGGGTGGCACTCCCTAAAGAATGCTAGCCTCTGAGAGTATTTGTATCGACCAGTATTCCCCCTGCGGGGTTCGATCACCTGTTTATTGAGAATGTTTCGTCAATTGTAGACTGTCTACTTCAAAAGCCCCCTGGTACTCCCCTAGAATACCTACGCAGTACATCTTTAATTTTCTCTCCGTGATTTTTGAGAGCACTTTATATAATGTACACAGTAAAGCCATGCTCATGTAATTTTCACACTTTAACTTGTGTTTTTATTTTTATTTTGCACAGGAAGACGAAGGCTTGTTTGTGGATTGATTGCTTGTTTAATAGACGCTTATGCTGACTTGACTTCATTTAGAATCATGTTGACTTTTAATCTGTTGGATCTTGGTGTTGATGGTTAGTCGTTTGTTTTTTTGGCATACTTTTTTGGTTTACCACTGGAGGGCATTATAGTCTTATTCTTTGGTCCAAGTTGGTTGCGGGATGTATTTTTTGTACGCCTGGTGCCTTTTTACAACTGCTTCCTTGTATTATTCTTCCCACCAGACATTCCTTCTTTGCTTTGGTCGATGTACCAAGACTTCTTTGGTTGCTTCTGCTACAGCACCACTTACTGTCATCCACAAGGTTTTGATGTCATCATTACTTTCTCCAGCGCTGACATGTGTGTAGACATGACTGTGTTATGCTTGTGTAGCTGCTACCTTGGAGTAACTGATTCTCCTTGTTTACAGCTCTTGGAGACGCGGTTTGGAACATACCCTTATAAGGAAGTGGCCTGAATCATAAATATGACTGTGGAGCGAACGCGAGTCGAGACTGCTGGTGGCCGCTCGTTTCTGTATGAAAACTTGATCAATTCGGTCGATATGTGAAAGTCTGGTCATCCCCACCTTCTCTTGAGGATAACTTGATGGGAAAATGTTTGTTTGCTGTGAAGCCTCTGCTAGTAGAGAAGTCTATCAGGTTGTGTCCATTGTCCCTGTTCTTTGCATAAGGGTCTGTCCTCTATTCGTTCCTATAAGCACAGTTTCCAGGCCAATTTTTTTCATTGGAGCTATCCAGAATAATCTTACACATCGACAGTAAGTTATAGGGTGCTGAAAATTTGTCCTTGATTGCCTCCTCCTTATCTTCTGTGAGCGCATGATAGTTGACCAGCCAGACATTAAAAAATTTGGTCTCGAATAATTTCGTTAACGGGCTTGAATTCGGTGATAGTTAGTAGCATGTATAACTTCCAAGAAAACTTGCTGTAATGCACGGATAGACGCATAGATAGATGGATGGATGGAAAGAATGCGAAACTAGTAGGTCTTTGTCAAATTTTTATTACAAAGCCCTAAAAAGACACATTTACAATGATAAAGATTTAGACAAAACACTCAATGATTATTGGGCGAAAAATTCCCTCCTTACTAGGCCTTTTTAGTGAAAGCTATGCTCAATCATTTCCAAGTCATCACAACCACCTAAGGTGACCCAACATACCTGATATTGAGTTCAAATGAGCCAGTTTTATCATTTTCTGAAAAATGCGAGGTCATAAAATTACTTCTTACGCTCACTGTAAATGTTATACTTTATTAATGTCTGCCCTACTAATTCTTTCTCATTACCAACTTCTACAAGCCTTCATCAACTTTCAGTATTTCATTGTTAATTAGCTATAGGCTTGCCTTAACGAGCTGGTCGTCCGTACTCTCTGTAAGGTTTTTCTTCGTGGATATCTATTCAAAATATATTCTTTTTGTATTTGAGTTTGGTTTTGTTTACCCCAGTGATATTTGCTTCATGAGAAATTCTTCAAATGTGATACAATACGATTTCAAAAATTTATGAATGAGAACAAGAATGAACAAAATCTATTGAAATTTTAAATAAAATTAAACAAGCCGAGTAGGCAGGAGAGTGATTTTACCAGAAGGGCTTTTTAATCATCTAGGGTTCGAAATAAATTGTCTGATGGCATGAACCGATGACTTGAAATATTCATCCAATACTTATATAAGAAAGCACTCAAATATCTCAAAAGAAATGGAGTTTCTTTTATAAGTAAGTAACAGCCACCATTTTGTTCCAGCTTAAATAAATATTCAATTAAACAATTAACTGTAAATTTTAATGAAATCCAAAAAAATGTTAGTGCCTAGGTAAATTTTATATATGCATATATCATCAACACGTGTTATTGTTCTTGCGGTTCTGTACAATTGAAATGATGATACACTTGCTATTTTCCGGCGCTCCATTGCAGACCTCTGACTGGGGCCCTTGGACCCAGTAGGCCCACCGAAGAGAGGTCGTGCGCCACTCGCTTTGCATGTGGGCCCCATATGAGGTCGCCAAGCCAGAACGCTACCGAGTCATGAGTTTCACACCGGCACTGTTGCAATTTTACCGCGGAAACCTGACAAACCTGCAATCTCACGGAGAAGCTTCGAATAGCGGCCACAAGTCTGCAATGGCAGCGATGTCGCAACGATTCTTTTAAGTACTCGATTTAATTTGGAGAAGAGCCGAACCGGCCTAGCCCTGAAAACTATCACCACCTTCAATTTAATTTGCGAGGTAAACCTACCCACCCCTGGATAAAATTCCCACTTTCGCCCCGTACTTTAGCGTGCCTCACGCTCTTATCCCACAGGTGGTACTCGGGGACACTTCCACACGGTAGTCGTTAGCCACCCCAAAGTCTCGCCACTCTCGCAATAAGCTCCCAAGTAAACTCGCGAGCCAGACTTCACAGTTTCCACTTGATACACTAATTTTTCCACCAGTTAAAATTTATTCCAATTTACAAAATTAAAAAATGAAAATTAATTACCTACTACTTATCGCTACCCTTGTTTCTACGTGGTCGGGGCCCCCAATTTGCTCGGTGATTGATTTCAATGGCTGTCGATCCTCAGCGAGTTGAAAATTGTACCAAAAACTGCTTGTCGTCCTCGTATCCTGCCCGTACCATTCCTTTTTCTTCCTCGAATAATTCACCTTCCCACAAACCGCTTCCTGCTTTTTCCCGCCGTTTTGCCATCGACCAACGCCGAAATCAAGACGTGAAAAAGAGAGCTTTTTTTTCGTACTCCGGGGCCTTTTATAGCCTCGGGGAGATACGGTCCCCTATCGTGCAACAACTTTTCGATGTTTTCATTAAGCTTCTCAAACGGCATTGTGACAATGCCCCAGTGCACTACCGCCTTGTAGCTTCCAAATGTACCATCGGGCATCACAAAAGCTCTCGTTTGACTACGGTCATTAACACAATGTAAATAATCGCGATGTCAATGAGTGCTATAAAAAGTTAGTTTAACAAAACTTCTTCTAATTTTCTTCTAGTAAATAGTCAATAAAAAATTTCACAATTGATCATTTCGAAATTGTTAATAAGGAATGCATATTAATTCATCAATTCAGCATAGTTTGCTGCAAATAGTCCATAAGCTCCATCAGGTCCAAGGTCTTGCCACCAACCTTCATGAATTTGGTCAATGTCAGTTATAATATCACCCGGATCAAAAGTTATTTTCGATTCATCAACAGCTTGATAATCACATAATGCTTGCGCTTTCAATCCAACATCGTTCAAGACATCCTGATAGAGTATATCCTCATCCGTCACAGTATCGTAGCGTTGTCTGTTTCCATTGCTTCTGACTGTTATTGGAGGATCCTGTTGCTGCTGTTTCTGCTGTACTGTCGATATAATCACAGGTTCATCCGGTGATGCTAGAGAACTAGTTTTACTATGCGGTGAGCGTTTGATTGTTGTATATTGCTCTTCATATTCTTCGTATTCATCACCAGCAGTAGCGGCATACATTGTTTGAATTGTTTCCGGTACTGAAGTTGCATCTACGGTTGTAAGGGTTGATATCTCATTTTTGCTACCTACAACTACACTTGCAGCAGAGTCTACATTAACGGAGATAGATTTTATGTTATTTTCAGACATTATAGGTATATTATTTGAAATATTTTGTTTCTTTCCGTGGTACGAATCTTGCTCTGCTTCAACTTTTTGGTGCATGCTGCTGTTTAATGCATTTAGACGTTGAGCAATTGAGTTTTGAACAGGTTTGACAGGTGCTGCGGTTTTTTGAACCGAGAGCAGTTAACTCATACTGCAGATGTACCCGATAGTTCATGTCCTCGAGAGAATGCACAACAATATTTACAAATTGCAATCAGGCAACCATAAAATCAATATTAAAGCAATCATTGTTGATGGAATAGTCCATTAACGTTTGAAATCATTTCGACTCCTGGCATCTCTCCTTGAAATCATCAAACGAGGACAAAATGACCTCGTGCCCACCTTTAACCAAATATATCGCCGCTAGCAGCTCCAACACCCAAGTTTCGTCTTCAACGATTTATGGATTAAGCTCAATGATATAAAATTGATCGCCTTGCGATGTTGAATAATCATATTAAATCCATACATGTTATTCATGATCGCTCGCAAGCACATTACACACACATGTATATCATCCGTTGAAGCTCCTATATTCAGTTCGGCCATATGACGTGATCGTCTCTTGATACTGGGACTAACGAGGAAATCACCCAGTGACGGTTGTGCAATGATATCCATTTTAACATCAAATTATTGTATGATAAGCATTACATTAATAACTCAACTAATGATTATCACCTAGAACTAATTTACTGCAATCCTTAATTATGACAATAAAAGCAAAAGTTCTCGAGCTTAAAGAATATATCAAATATTCAATGAACGTAAATATCTTGAGTATGAAACCCATTTCATTCACACCTTAAAATGTAACCAAAAGAAATATGAATCTCATACGAAAACTCATTCAGAAAATTCGTTCACAGTTAATGCATGAACTGAAATCTAATCTTCCCTTTCATTAAGAATGACACGCGACACTTGAGATTCAATATATGGGACAATATTGGCCGCATGTCGATGAACCAAGTGCATGACTATGTGCAAGGATGACTCATGTGGGTTCACGTGTGGGATTTTCTGTGGTCGAGTGTTTTGGTTACATGAACAATTAATTAAAAATTGGGTCGTTTTTGAAAATCGATACGAGTACAATTTATGACAAATAAATTCGCATATTTTATGTTTAGCTTGTAAGAAATTTTATGCATAAATACCAATGTAAAATATGAAAGAAAATACAGTTTTTACCAGACGCGCAACGAAAGTGTTTTGCTGTGGAACCGCTGCAACTCGTAGCGATTTTAAAAATTTGTCGAACTTAGAAACCATGGCGTTCGAGGACTTTAATAATCCTCGCCAAATTTTCTACGGCCCAGCCGCTTGATGAAGTGTAGCAGAAGTTGTTGGACCTCAAACCGAAGTGAAGATTTTGGAGTAAAAATGGGGAATAACTGCTCAGTAAAGAATACTTTTGTGGAGCAATACCAGCAGTCAATGGTAACAATCGGCGTATTTGCGGTAGCGTTAGTTATATTCTACTTTTATAATAAGCATAGTAAAAATTATGTTGTGAAAAGGATCAATAGGAACATGAATGTGTAATTTAGTATATATATTATGTTATATAAATTGTATTAATAGTATGAAATTGTCCTATCTTTTTATCCTTGTTGAGAATGTTGTATGGGATTTTGACTGGGTTTTATGTTGAAATTGTTGGGTCGAACAATTAATTTTGGTATCTTGTTTTCTCTATTGATTTATGGAGCCATTAGTGCTAATTGTATCTTAAAACGAAAGGGCTTTGTGTAACCTTAAAAAATGTGTAAGAGTTTGTATAAGTTTGAAACCCTTCAGACAAAGTTAGAGGAAATAAAAGTTAGGAGAGAAAAATTCAATAATGCGCTTAAAAGTTGTAGTGAGAAAGACTCTAGGGTTTTAGATTTTAAATTGAAATTCAGGGCACAATCATCAATTTTAGAAGGAGAAATTTGGTTACAGCTTAGCAAACAAGCATACTTCACACAAACTTCCACAGAAGAATCAATTAGTGAGGATTTAGAGTTGAGTTTACCATTTCTTGAGGAAAACTTTACCATAGCCGAATTGAACCTAGAAACAGCTATGAAGTTGATCCCTGTTTTAGTGAGCAAATATAAGGAATTTGATCCGTTCCTTAAGATCTAAGAAATTATGCATACGACCTTGCCAACTAATGCAAAAATTAGCATGATAAACTTTGTTATGAATGTGAAACTCAGTGCCACCGTCAAACTTTCTTTGGCCAATACTCCCATTTCCACTTTTGACTCTTTAAAATCAGAGTTGCAGAATCATTTCAAAAAAAATTAAAACTGTCTCTCAAATCCATACGCTTCTGAGTGGCACTTACCAGAAAAAATCTTCTGGGAACTCTTACAAGGACAAGATTCTGAATTTGGGTGAAGAACTTAATTAGCTGCAAATTCAAGAATTAGGCAGTCAAGTCTCCGCTAATGAGAAGAAGATAATAACACAAATCTTCAAAAATGGACTAAATGATCAGCTGAGAAGCACCATCTTCTCAGCAAGGCCAAAAAGCTTTGCTGAAGCCGTGTCTCTCGCACAAGAGTTGGAAAACGCAGAGACGCAAGCTACCAACAGCGTGATGCATTTCACAAGTGATTCGGGAAGAAAAGGTAGGAAACAAGATAACTGCAATAGAAAAAACTACGGTTATAGAAATGACTGAAATAACAGCGACTCGAACAGACATAATAGCAATCGCAATCATAATGACAGCAATAGTGACAACAGTGATGATAGGAACAATCGTTACCGTAATAACCGAAACAATGGCAATTATAGAGGCCGTAGACGTAATGGTAGAAGAAAGAAAAATAGCAATAACTGTAGTAATGACAACAGTTATGGGAATTACAATAATGAACCAAGGAATGTACACGTTGTTACCGATCAGGGAAACGTTCAGGGTTTTGGAGAGGATCTTCAGAACCTCCCGGCTTAAAGAGTTCTACAATAGAAAGAAAAATACTATCATACCTACAAAAGGTGTTCGACACATAAAAATATTGAACACTAATGACGAAAATATTGTCATAAGGAACTTTAACGTTGAAGTAGAACCGTTAAAACACTATTATATTTTCAAGTGGGAAAAACAGAGACGCACTAAAGACAAATTCAAGAAGCTTCTAGAGGTTATGGTCAAAGATACTCTAGATAGACCCACGATGCATGATTTACTTGAGATAATAGAAGATTGTCAAGATATGTTTCATTTGGATGGAGAAAAACCCGAAAAAACAATTTTTATAAACAGAGGTTACAAACCGTAGATAACAATCCGGTTTGTATTAAAAATTATAGATTGCCACAAGCCCAGGTTGAAGAGATCCTACAACAGGTTAAGGACCTTGAAACAAATGGCATCATAGAACCGTCGATAAGCCCCTACAACTCACCTCTTTTGGTTGTACCAAAAAAAAAGTGCAGATGGGAAAGCTAAATGGCGACTGGTTGTGGATTTCAGACCGCTTAATGACAAGATAGTAAATGACAAGTTCCCTTTGGCGAAACTTGAAGATATCTTAGGCAAGTTAGGCAGAGTGAAATACTTCTCTACGCTGGACATGACTAGCTCTTTTCATCAAATTGAGCTTGAGAAAGAGCCTAGACCATTGACAGCATTTTACACCAGTGATGGACACTATCAATTTAAAAGATTACCATTCGGATTGAAAATTTCATCCAACAGCTTTCAAAGGAAGTTGATGATTGCTCTTTGTGGCCTAAGTCAAGAAGCATTTCTGTATGCTGATGACATTATAGTATTCGGTTGCAGCATCGAACATCTTAATGACAATCTTCGTAAAACAAAGGCTGCGTCAGCACAATTTAAAATTAAATTCTGAAAAATACCAGTTCTTGAGATCAGAGGTAGTATACCTGGGTAATTTGATAACCAATGAAGGGATCAAGACTGACCCAGCTAAAAATAATACCAGCAGGAACTACGCAGTCCCGAAAAATGCAGATAAATTACACAAATTTGTGGCGTTCTGCAATTATTACAGGCGGTTTATTTCTAAATTTGCTGAAACGGTGAAGTATTTGAATGCTTTACTAAAGAAGAATGTAACATTCAACTGGAATGAAGAATGTCAGAATGCATACGAAACTTTGAAGAGAAAATTGATAGAACATCCAATCCTTCAGTATCCAAATTTCAACAAAACTTTGATATTAACGACTAGTGCTTCTAACTGCGCTTTAGACGCAGTCCTTTCTCAAGGGGAGATTGGCCAAGACATACCAAAAAATAAAATTCATAAAATTCTTTAGACCCTACCTCTACAGAAAGAAATTTGTGGTTGTGACTGATCACAGACCGCTGGTATCTTTGTTTACACATAAAAATCCTTCGTCAAAACTTACTAGAATGCGTGCCGACCTGTCTGATTACGATTTTTCGATTGTATATAAGAAAGGTAGTATAAATATCAATGCTGATGCATTATCAAGGATCGAACTAGACTCTGATACCTTAAAGGCGATGATACCTCCAGAAAACTTGGCTCACTGAAGATATACATGATAATGAAATTTTGCCTTCCTTTAATGTTTTCCGTAATGATCGTAATCGCTTGAGCGTTGGTAAGTCTGATGGTGGTGGTGTTCTAATTGGCGTTCATCGATCAATTCTTGGTGCCTATTCTTGCGACTTTCTACCCCCTTCTCCTGTTGAGTGCATTACTGTTTCAGTTCCCCTATCACCTAACATTTCTTTATTGATCCTCACAGTCTATATCCCCCCTGGTTGCTCTTTACATGTCTATGAAACATTCTTTTCGGGACTCTCCTCCTTTATTTTCAACCGCTTTTCTTCTTCTTCGCTTGTTATTTGTGGTGACTTTAACCTCCGAAATGTTATGTGGAATGCATGATTTTCTGAAATAAGCTCAATTGACTGTGAATCCATTTCCTTTTCTTCATTTCTCTCCATGTGTTCACTTGCCCAATTCAACAATGTCCACAATGTTAATAACAAAGCTTTAGATCTAGTCTTGTCTAACACTCCTAAATCATCAGTTTTTCTTTATGCTTCGCTAAATGAATACGTTAACCCTGATCCTCACCATCCTCCACTTCATTTTTCAATTTTTTTGCCTTGTAAAACTGCTCTGAATAAAGTCTTTTCTCCCCGCTTTAATTTCGTGAGATCTGAATGTCAGATCTCACAGTATACACCTGTTTGCTTTCGAAAGAGATCAAAAGACGCTCCTTGGCTAAATAGAAATATCACTTCTATCTTAAAAGCAAAGAATGCTTCCTGTACTAAGTATCGGCTTACAGGCTCTGTTTTGTTTGTTGAAGATTCTATTAGAACGAATCTGAGCAAACATTACTGGTCATACATCAATGGGTTTAAAAAATCAGGTGGTTTGCCGAATTCGATGCCCTATAATGGATTCTCTTCATCCAATGGTTACGAGATTTGTGAACTCTTTGCTCAATATTTTTCTTCATTTTATGGTACTTCAACTGCTGAAAATTCTGATTATAGTTTCGGTTTGTCCTTAAATTTGACCTTTGCCAATGTAAGTCCTATTGACATAGAGCCATTGCTAAAAGGTCTAGACAATAATATTGGCTGTGGTTAGGATGGAATTCCTAATATTTTTGCCAATTCTTTGTCATCTTCTTTGTGTGTTCCCCTGTCCATTCTTTTCAATGGTAGTCTTTCTGACAATGAATTTCCTGTTCTTTGGACAATGGCTAATGTATCGCCGGTTTACAAATCGGGGGATAGGTCTAATATATCTAATTATCGTCCTATTTCCCTACTTCCGTGCTTTAGTAAGCTTTTTGAAAGAGTTGTGTATGGTCAGATTTATCCCTTCTTATTTCCATCCTTTACTAGTGAACAGCATGGCTTTATCAAAGGTCGGTCCACTCTCACGAACTTGCTTTCATTTTCAAATACTATTGCGTCAGCTTTCGACAGAGCGAAGCAAGTAGACGTCATTTATACAGATTTTTCTAAGGCTTTTGATTCAGTGGATCATCGTATACTTATTAATAAATTAGGTGATCTTGATGTGGGCTCAGCTATTTGTCAATGGTTCCACTCGTACATTGTCAACCGTAATTGCGTAGTCACTGTGAATTCCCAGAGTTCTTCTCCTTTCTTGCCGGACCTCAAGGGTCAATTCTCGGCCCATTACTATTCCTCGTTTTTATCAATGAACTTCCATCGTTATTCAAATCCGATTCGCTTATGTATGCTGAAGATTTGAAAATTTTCAAGAGTAATTGAGTCCTCGGAAGACTGTGTCTGTTTGCAACTAGATTTGCAATGTCTATTAGATTGGTGTGCGAATAACCGTCTGAAACTAAATATAAGCAAATGTCATAGTATGACTTACTCACTGAGAAAGTTTACCATTCCTTTCGATTATTCCTTATCTGGTACTTCCCTGGAATCAGTCGTTCTCCATAAAGATCTTGGAGTACTCTTTGACACTAAGCTGCATTATGGGCAACATATAGCTCAGGTGGTTTGCAAAGCCTCTCGAATGTCAGGCTTTGTATTAAGATCCACCAAAGGCTTCAAAAATATTTCTTCCTGTATTTGTTTATTCTTCTCACTGGTAAGAAGTTTATTGGAATATTGCTCGCAAATTTGGAGTCCTCATCAACACAGTCTATGTTGTACTGTGGAGACTATTCAACGTAGGTTTACCCGCTCTCTTCTCTTTAAATTTCGCATCCCCTATTCCCCTTACAATGATCGTCTATCCCTCTTGCACACGCCTTCTTTAGCCTCGCGTCGTATATTTCTTGATGAATGCTTGCTCTTTAAAATGAACCACAAACTTTTACCAATGAATCTGTGTAACGAGATATCCACCTATACTGCACAGCGCTCCAGTAGATCGACAACGATTTTTAACGTTCCCTTCGCCAGAAACAATGTGTTTTATTTTTCGCCATTGGTAAGTTTGCCACGTAATCACAACTCTCTTGGTCTTGGTCCGCAGTATAAAAATAAACTTAGACACTTATTTCTTCTTTATAGTTTTGTAGATTAACTTGAGCATACTCTCTAGTTTTAATTTTCTTGCTTTGTAATCTAGTTTTTCTAGTTTTGTTTGGATATGTATTGGTTGATTATTTCTTTTATTACTTCTACTTTTTCTATATTATAATTGGATTTTACTAATCTGTATATAGAATCCTGTAAATAAATGAATGAATAAATAAAACGATGAAACCGCGAAGAAAAAACTATTAGCTATTACCAGGTAAATGGCCTCTGAAAAAGAAAAGCAAAAGTAGATAGTCAACAATGAGAGCACCCAGAAACCGATAGAACTTGATCAACTCTATTGTTGGGATTGCACGAGTTTGTCAGACATCACCGGAATAATGACATTAAAATTTGTTCTGCGCAGAGAAAATAAAGTTTCTATTATACGTACAAATGATATTATAGAAGTACACTGTAGCGATATATCTGATGCGAAATCCGTTTCTATCAAGGACAAGCTAACAATGGAAGATGCTACCACAAGGAACAGATATAATAATACTATTGGCGGTAATCCATATCCGAAACTCGTTTCGATTTTGGAGAAGCTATTGAGATTCGCGATTCAAGAATGTATAAATGAACTCTCATTATCTTGTGAAGAAATTATTTTTGAGTCTATAGACAAAGTTATATTTAAAAGAATATTTAATATGTTGCAATATAAAACAAGTACGCAGTAGATAAAACAAACCAAATGAAGCTAATAGAAGAGTATCACGACTCACCGCACGGAGGAAATCTTGGAGTTCGCAAAACATTGCTAAAGTTAAGACAACGATATTGTAAAAAAATTATGAACAATATGGTTAAGACTCACATAAGGAATTGTACAGCATGTCAAACTAATAAACAAGTAAGACATAGGATGATTGAGATCGGTACCCCATCAACAAGCTTTGAGACGGTAAAAATACCGTAGGTCCATTAAGAAGCTCGAAAAACTACCGATATTTATTAACACGACAATGCGAATTAACAAAATTTGTAGTTGCTTTACCTGTAGAAAATAAGGAGTCTAAAACAATAGCTAAAGGACTAGCAGAAGAATTCATATTAAAATATGGACATTTTAAAATACTGAAATCTGATTTAAGGTCTGAGTTTACAAATAAACTAATGTGCGATATATGTGAGTTGCTAAAAATAATGCAAATTTTTTCTACTCCATTGGGTTCGGTTGAAAGAAACCAGCGCGTACTAAACGAAGATATGTACTCTTTTGCTGATGACCAGCAATGGGACACATGGGTTCCGTACTACACCTTTGCATATAATACTACACCACATGAAGACACCAATTATATACCGTATGAACTAGTTTTTGGAAAACTCCCTTACCTTCCAAATGATTTAATTGAGAATAGGGATAGGGTCTACAATCTTGATGATTATTCCAAAGAACTAAAGGTAAGATTAAGAACATCCATAATAAAGGCTAGGAACATAATACAGAATGTCAAATCCAAAAGAGTTAAAAACCAAATTCGTACAAAGCCTATACACATAAGCATTGGAGACTTAGTATTATTCAGAAATGAAAACTGAAAGAAACATCAGGTCCTTTTGAAGTTATAAACATTGAGAATAGTGATACAGTAATTAATGTAAATGGGCTTCACATATCAATACATAAAGATAGAGTAAAAGCATATAACGTTGTCACAATGAAAATGTTTAATTACAAACAACTATTATAGTTTTAAACATAGACACATATAAGCATAAATATACATATGTACACATGTACATAGAACTTCTTATTTTTTTTTAAGATTCGTATTAAGGTATTGAACTAACCTCAATATATCAACACATCTCGAGGTTAAGGGTGTAATGATATCCATTATAACATCCATTTATTAAATGATAAGCATTACATTTATAACTGAATTAATTTAATGATTATCACCTAGAACTAATTTACTGCAATCCTGAACCAGAACAATAAAAGCAAAAGCGCTCGAGCTCAAAGAATATATCAAATATCCAATAAACGTAAATATCTTGAGTATGAAACCCATTTCATTCACACCTTAAAATGTAACCAAAAGAAATGTGGCGACACGGGGCGCCCCACCTTCGACAACTTCTTCTCGCCGCAAGCAGATCCTGCTCCCGTGGCAGATTTTCGCAGCGCATCGCGGCTGAGCAGCATCTGCAATATCGCTGCCAGAAAGTAGAAAATAGCTCGTGCCGTTCTTTTAGATTCTCATAATCTGATATGACGGCACGAGCTCAACGCAAAAGCTCTCATCGCTTCAGTCAAGCAACGACGCTCTCCAGATTGTTTAAAAAGTAAATTCTTGTCTTGTTCGTGTTTCTTGTTCTTGTTTCTGTCGAAAATAAAAACTACTTTCGTGTGTAAAATAAAACCCGAGTTTTGTTCTTCGTTACCTTTACGACGCAGGAACCAAACCCAAGAGTCCTTATCAGGACTACTTGGCAGTGCCGACTTAAGACGTTTCCAAAGAGTAAAGTCCTTATCAGGACTGAACGTCAATAGTGAAGGCCTACTCACGAGGAGTCCTCTTCAGGGCCGCACGAGAGGTCCGACACGGAAGAAATATGAATCTCATACGAAGACTCATTAAGGAAATTCGGCACACTTAATGCATGATGCATGAATGCACGGGACACTTGAGATTCAATATATGGGTACAAATATTTGAAAGTCGCGAATTATTATAGTCGTAGGAACCCATTTGATTGTTGACTATGATGAGTCGTTGCCCCCGTCACTGTTGGTCTGTAACAATGAACTTATCCCATTTAATCGTTCATCTGTTCGGATTTTGCTTCTTGTACGCACTGCTCGTAACGCATCATTAGAACCCGAAAATTTAGATAGTCGACTATAGCGTCCAATCCTTGATCTCGTTCATCCAGAAATTCTTTCACCCATTCAATATGATTTGTACGCAGGGAAATCTCAAGATCACGTAAACTTGTGTGGAGTTTGATTCGTCAACGATGCGTCGTTTAACACGTCTAGCAGTAACTAATTGGATATATGCATTGTGTCTCCTGGATCGCCGCTATCGATATTTCCTTGTGAGGTCCTAGTCTGGTGAGCCCGCTTAGAAACGACTTAACCTGGTCGTTACATGTGCCAAGAAATTACAATCCAAAATATTTAATTCCAAAAAAATACGTTAACAATTCTTCTTCAGCCTGGCTGCTGTGATAAATGTTACCTTTAGCTCGCAGGCGTCTTGTTTGTAGGATTACGTGTGAAAGTGTCCCGTGACAATGGCAGTATCTTACTTGATTATGATTCAATTTTAATGAAATTTTGTAAGCAAAGGAATTTCTTTACAATCTACATTATAAGGATTCCAAGAGTATGAGTACCGTTTCGGTTTTATGAGAGAAAACGTTAAAATTAATAAATCATACTATTACTAACCAAGTTGAGTGAATTTAGATTTTTGAAGTTTTTGTTGCTGCTGTTCCCATAAAAACCTACTTCTGGGATTTTTTCAGATTCTTGGCTCGAAAGTTTTCCGGGGCAGAACCCCCTACAACTAGATCGTCTGGTACACAAACTGACTCTTTGATTTATGCCACTAAAAGTTCTAATCAAGATCTTTCATTTGGAACTCCACCTGCCTACCTTTGATGAAAAAACTGTTTTGGCGGTTTTTTTCATATGATCAAACCTTTCGACAAACCACCACTTCCGACATTTCTACAAGGTTTGAGCTTTGCAGCTTCTATATGTTAGTTTCTGAGAAAACTTGATTTACCGCACGAACAGACAAACAGAGGGTCAGGCGGATAGATAGGACGCGAAATTAGTAGGTCGTTTTCAAAAGCCCTAGAAAATATAAATTTATAACATTTTTTTTGACGATAGTGAATGAAAAACATGTCTAACCGCTACGAATGCTAGTCGTAGAGTAACATATATTGGTTGGATGTTGCTTCTTAAAGTTTTTTTTACATTAATTTTTGTTTCACATCACTTTTAAAGAATCTATATAATTCATTACTAATCAAAAATTTCTTTTTAGAATTCTCCAGCCAGACTATGCAGACGGCATATCTGCCCCACGTACCTCGCATTCCAACGTGTCTTTACCCTCAGCACGGCAAGTCTCGCTTCAAGTGCATCGTCCTTCATATAGCACAGATCCTAATTTCACCGTCATGTTGGCTGTTTGGGGACAGTTTATGGATCATGACATCACAGCAACGGCGCTCACGCAGGTCGCTGACGGTGCCCCTATTGATTGTTGTGTTGAAAAGGAACACCTACACCCGGAGTGCTTCCCAGTACCCCTTGGGCCAGGCGATCCACTTTACGAAAATCACAATTTAACTTGTATGAGCTTTTTGAGATCAGCAGCTGCTTCTACAGGAAAAGTTGGACCCAGGCAGCAGTTTACGCAAGTGACAAGTTTCATAGATGGCTCAGTTGTCTACGGAAGCACAGACGAGCTCCAGAATTCGTTGAGAAGTGGAGAAAAGGGTATGCTTCGAATGCTTGTCACGAAAGATAATCGCACATTGTTACCAGTTTCGACTGATCCTAAGGATGGGTGCAATGAAGCTGAAATGAATGCACAAGGAAAATATTGTTTTGATGCTGGTGACTCTAGGGCAAATGAAAATCTTCACCTAACTTCTATGCATTTACTGCTTGCCCGGCATCACAATTATTTGGCGGAAAATTTAGGTCAATTGAATCCCAACTGGACTGATGAGAAGATATTCCAGGAAGCACGGAAAATCTTAGGAGCTCAAATGCAACATATCACGTATAACGAATTTATACCTGTACTTTTTGGAGAGGATTTCGCCGAAGCAAAAGGCTTGTCTCCAAAATCTAGGTCCGGGGATACATATCGTGAAAATGTGAACCCCACAGTAGCCAATGGCTTTGTGGCTTCCGCTTTTCGGTTTGCGCATACATTGTTACCTGTAAGTTTGAACTTTGACATATGTTCATATATAATATATAATACTAATGATTCTTCTTTACTCCAAGGGCTTGATGCGAGCTTCACGAAACGACACTTCGGAAGATTATGTTAATTTGCATAAAATGCTGTTTAACCCTTATTCCCTTTACGATGATGATGGTGTTGACGATGCATTAAGGAGTGCAATGCACACCCCAATGGAAAAGTCTGACCAGTACTTCACTCCTGAATTAACGGAGAAACTGTTTGAAAAATCAAGTGATAACAAAGATTCCAAGGGTTGTGCAAGCTGCCATGTAGGCTTGGATTTGGTTTCACTAAATATCCAACGTGGCAGAGATCATGGTTTGCCACCTTATTATGAGTGGAGGAGGCATTGTAAGCTACCAGATACTGATACATGGGAGAAGATGTCTTACGCTGTGAGTGAGCTGTCGTTGCAGAACATCAAGAAAGTCTACAAGTAAGTGTTATTAAGAATTGTACAGGTACGCCACCATTGTCAGTTGTTTATTCCATAGCGACTCCAAAGATGTTGATTTTTACTGTGGGGCGTTAAGTGAACCTCCAATGCAAGGTGCCGTTTTAGGTCCACTCCTAGCTTGCATTATATCAGACCAATTTTGGCGAATAAAATATGGTGATTCGCATTGGTACGAAAGGACAGAAGGACCGCAAAGATTCACTAAGCGTAAGCAAAATAAGATTTTAACAACCAACCCTAAACATTTATTTGCTTCTAATTTGCAGCTCAGCTTGACGAAATCTATAAAACATCATTGGCAAAATTGATGTGCATAAACTCGGATCATATTCAAGAAGTTCAAAGGTTTGTTATGAGAAAATCAAATCCAGATACGAACCCAATTGTGAAATGCTCGGAAATTGATGACTTTGACTTTTCTCTATGGAAAAGTACAAAAACTGCGGTCAAAATGTCATCAGAATCGATAAAAACAAACATACAAAATATTTCTCACAACGAAACATTAACAAACACAACCAGAAAAGTGCTGGACTAACGATAAGATAATTTTTTACTGACTATTAGTAAATAATTGTAATCTTTTTTTTTCTTGGAGTATTAAATACACTTGTTTACCATATACCGAAGTCAAAGTTATGATATTTATTTCTTCTAAGTTCATACAAAATTTGCACTATACTAAGGGCGTTTCTTTGTACTTTCGGTATGAAGCTATGTATGTATGTTTAGCGTTGGTATTAACCTTGATAATTAACAATCCAATTATTCAGTCTTAGGTTTTTTATGAAGATGAGTGTAAAAGAAATTTTAGTTCATTCTTTGAAACGTTCAGTGCTGATTCGTTAAACTAAGCGTCAGCAACGTACTTTGCCATTTTCAATGTCGTGAAAATTGACATATGGAAACATACACGAGCTTGTTGAGCAAGGAAAATCAAATATGGCCGTACTTCGAGGCCGAATAATGGTATTGTGAAATTTATTTGAGGGTTATTTTCGTTTAATGTAACATTAAAAAAAATTCAAGAAATACATGTTATGTGAGAACTTCAAGAGTACCATCACTAGACTAGCACTAAGCCACTGATCGTCTCGATTGCCAAACTTTATATCGCTTAATGCTTCCTGGACATTCATTGTAGCCAGTGGCGTCCGTGCGTTTGGGATTCGAGAGTTCACAGCTCATATGAAAAATTCATAAAATATTGGGTAGGTAGCAGAAGCTGCATCCAAAAAGGTTTTTAACTGAGCTAGTGTACAAAAAACGCTCCTCTATGCTTTCACGATTTCGTTGGAATCAAATTTTACCATTTTATTGCAACTTTTAGGATAACAATGTTATTTTATATATTTTGATTATCATTTTTCCTTCAGACCAACTTTTATATACCGATTTTTCAAGGTTCAGTTCTTCTCACTTAAGCTCGCTGTTGGCAAGATCTAGTGGACAATGTGAACAAGGATCCGTGAGGCCTTGGCCACAAGCTAGTTATGTGGGAGCTTGCTGACCTGCGGGCGCCTTGCATACATGAAGCGGAAGCCCATCACGCCTGCGTTGACGCTGTCCACAGTGAAACAGTGATCGAGTGTCCGCTCCAGGTCCAAATGTGTTCAAGGTGAGGTGTTGTAACTTATCTTTCACCATTGTCCTGATTTGCTGCTCAGCATATTCAACGGTTTCCTAAGGGGCGGGTTTTCCCGTTACGATGGAGGGTAGTGAGGTTCGTGGTGATCAGCAAAGGAAAAGGAAATACCGGATTGCCGTCTGCATACCACCCGTTATACATGCTAGACACTGCTGGAAAAGTGCTAGAGAAAATCATCAAGAGAAGACTCACTGACACGATTCTTGCTGCTTGAGACTTTCTACTAGGCGGCACGACTTAGAGCAAGACGTTCCACCATTGATGCGATTGCAAAGGTGTAGAGGGCGATTTGCGAGGCAGATGCATATAGCCGCACCAAGCGACGGATCATCCTGTTGGTGACACTCCAACATTAGGAACGCTAGATGGTTGGATATTCTGGATACGCTGGAAACACCATTTTAAGTTCCAGAATATCTGATCCAGCTCCATAGGGTCTACCTGAAGGATAGAAGCCTGCTTTACAATACGGCCCAGGGCCAACAAAGGATGGAAGTTATATCGGGTGTTTCCCAGGAATCTATCCTTGGTCCAGACCTGTGAAACTTGTCTTACGACGGGGCTACTGAGACTGGAGATGCCAGATGACTCGCGCTTGATCAACTGTGCGGTTGGTATTGCGGCTCTGGTTGCTGGATGCACCGTTGAACAAGCGTAAATTAGGCTAGGTATGCTTATGCGTATAGTCAGAGACTGGATGACTGTGGGCTCAGTTTAGAACTGGAGAAAACCGAAGTGGTCATCTTGACAAATTAGACAATGCCTTGAGTAAGTATAAGAAAAACTTGTCGAATCAAACCCAGCGGTGAAGTACCTGAGGTTATTGATCGACTCGAAGATGAGTTTCTCTGAGCAAATCAGGGCAACGGCTGAGAAAGCTGCTTCGGGCGTATCGGCTCTGAGTGGACTTATGGCCAACGTAGAGGACCCAACACATCAAGAAGACGCCTTGTGATGAGTGCTGTAGGCTCAGTGCTACTGGACAGAAAAGAAATATGGGGTGACGCCCCTAGTAAGGTGGTGTACCGAATACGCTTGGTACAGAGTACGAAGGATTGTATATTCATATCTGACAATCTCTGATTCTTTCCTTGCTAGAGAGGACTGCGCTCTTTACCTGCGTCTAAACGAGGAAAGACAGTGCTCACTCAACAATTGGCAGCAGTCTTGGATGAATTGCACGCAAGGAAGGTGGTGAGATCGTGGGTAAATCGATGGCATGGTGAGAGTGACTTCTAACTGACCCAGCTTTTGAGCGGGCATGGGTGCTTTCAGCCCCACCTGCACATGATTGGTAGGTCATGGTCCACTGATTATCGGTTTTGCCCAGGAGAGGAAGACGCCTGTCACACATTTTTTGCGTGCAAAAACTGGGACCGGCTGCAATGGGACCACTACAGGGAGACGGAAGAGCTGACCATGGATAGTACAGTTGTGGTAATGCTTGAATCGGTTGACAAATGGAACCAGGTAGCACACTTTGTTCGGGCAGTCCTTAAAGATAAAAGGGACTCACAGCAGCCGGGGACGTCGGGGCTGGGGGATCATTTGTCTGCCAATTTCTCTTCGCCTCCCGCTAGCCCTAGCCCGAAATAATGTGTCAAATGGTTCCAGGCTAAGTTCTCGGGTTGACAAGGGAGGTGTTTAGTGGGTAGTACAGTCGCTTGCGTGAATGGGAGTCCCACGAACACTTTAAGCCTATCACAAAACTTAATTAGGCGCGGCTGTGGTTGCGAAAGAGCAAAGTGAAATCGTATACAAAGAATAAAGGAATATTGCTTACAATTCCGTTATTCTACCCATCTTGCAAACATCTGAGATGGGCGCGCTCGCGAAATGTGATTTTCTATGTAGAGTGCATCTGAGGGGACTGTAATCTATTGTATTGGTAGTACTATTTAATATTTGGTTCAGGGGTTGGCACGTAGGAAGTTCCTATTAAAAAAAATTTGCTATTGTACTTCCATCTCAAAGGGTTACGAACTCATGTGCACATATATAGCGGCGCCACTGATTGTAACTGTAATTTTTTGAGTCAGATTTGTAAAATCAAAATCAATAAATCAGCTCAAGTAAACTAAGGCTTATTATTATTATTATTATTATTATTATTAATAAAAATTACAGAGTAATTTAAATTACAGTGTAACTTAAACTTAAGCACTAGCCACAAAGGCCTTAGGCTTATTAGATATGAATTTTAAGGTGCTATTCGAACTCACAGTGTGATATCTTGAGTGATAGTTTGATTCCTTTTATTTTTGTTTTTACATGTAGGAGAATATTGTAGCGTTAATTAGAGTTTTATTTTAAAATGATGGAGCCAGGTGTTTTAATATTCTCTAGAGAACCTGTTGATAGGAGAGACAGTAAATCGCATTGAATGTTATGTGATATTTTATATGCTCTTACTGGTTGACAATCAGTATGCAGATGTTGTATGGTGATATTCGGGTGGCTGCATAAAGGACATGAATCCGGCTGCTTTTTCTTTAGAATTGGTTCGTGAGTTAATTTTGTGTGACCTAGTCTTAGTCGGATGAAATTTCTGAGTTGCTGTGTGGTGGTGTTGCTTGGTAGGATTATTGGCTCCCGAAAAAGTTTGACTGATTTGTAGTGATGAGTGATGCTGTTCCATTCTGTTGTAAAGGTGCTTTTAATGTGCTTGTCTATTGCCCTGCAAATATCTTTTTTGCTGAAAGTAGAGATAGTAAAAATAGGAGCTTTATGAACGTATTTTGCCGCGTTATCAGCATATCCATTGCCTGCTATTTGCGAATGGCTCGGTTTCCACATAATTTTTAATTTATTTGATTTGTTGCAGATTATATTCCTTATTTTGCAAACGGTAGGATTTGGGTAGTTGGTTTTGAAAAGAGCATCAATTCAGGATTTACTTTCAGTGAAGATTACGTATTTCTCCGGTTATGTAGTGGCGAATTGTGAGCAGACGTAATTTAATTATTTTTCCATCTTCAGTTGTAACTGCGAACGTTGTGTTGTGCTCAGTTTCCGAACCATCCGTAAAGATAATCTTCCATCCATTAGCTGAGAGGTTGAATGGTTTCGTTGTACGCTTGTTGAAAATGTAAATGATTTATTATCTGCTTAGCAAAAAATTGTAGGCCCTTAAGGATACAATGAGTCGGAAAATTCCATGGTGGTGTGTGGATCTTCGATTGTGCTGGGCGGGTAGTAAGAATCTCAAGCTCCTTCATCATGTTCAAATATCGAAGAACGGATGAGGCGTATTTTCGTTGTGTTTTCCTTCGTAGTATGGAAACGATATTTTTTCCAAAATGGAGTTTCTTGACGCAAGTAGTTTTGGTATGAGTCTACCCGAGAGTTGTAAGCGTTGGTTTTCGATCGATGGCAACAAGGTGTCTGCTAAGATGAATCTAATAGGTGTAGTCCAAAATGCGCCAGTAGACAATCTTTTTACAAAGACCTACTAGTTTCGCGATCGTCTGTCCGTTGCTCAGAAACTGTAGAGGCTAGAATGCTCAAACTTTGTGAAAAGGTCAAAAGTGATGGTCTGTCAAAAGTAAGGTCTTACCAAAAATGTAAAAATTTTTTCAGGGGGTCCTCCTTATAACAAATTAGCCCTTAAAATTTTTTTTTTTTCATCAAAGGTAGTCGAGTGGGGTACCAAATGAGAGGCCTTGATTAGAAATTTTAGGATTTGATATAAAAAATCATTTTATGATTTAGGGGGTCCAGGGGAAGGCAAAATGTACCAAAAATTGGTGTCCCCCCTCGCGATTGGACACCTTTGAGCCGAAAAATCTGAAAATTATCACGAACGTGGGCCTTTATGAGTACAAGGGCAACAAGTACCTTAGAAATCGAAATTCACTCAACTTTGTTAATAATAGTATGATTTGTAGATTTTACATTTTCGCCTATAAAATCAAAACGGTACCTTTAAACTTCTTGAGATTTTGCAATTATATAGAATGATATAAAATATATACCTTCACAATTTAATCGAGATCAAATATAATCAAGTGAGTTATAGCCATTTCAATTGCATGGAATTACAACGACAATAATACTTGTTTATGGTTTCAAATTGACCTAGGCACTTTTATTTTCTTTCAATTTTCATGAAAATTTGAAAATTTAAGGAATAGTGTTTACCTTGAATGTGTTTAATCGGCCGAGCATTCAGAAAAATTATTTAAGCTAGATCAAAATGGCGGCTGTGCTGTGCTTATGAAAGAAACTGTGCATCTTTTGCATAAATTTGAACGATTTCATATCCAAGTATTGGATCAATAATTCAAGTTACCGATTCACGCTATTAGAAAACTTATTTCTAATCCTAGGATGTTTACAAACACCTTCAGGTAGGAGCACTCTCCTGCTTGCTCAACTTGTTAAACCTAGTATCTTAAGACTACATGTGTTTGTGATTGGATTGTTTTTCTAGGTGAGTTGGAAGGGGTAGCAAAGGTGCTTTTTGCAAATATGAATATGTTGTGATTTGGTAGATGATATTTCTGTACCTGATAAAATACACCGTATTGAGATTTTTGAGGTTAGAGTATTAAATTTATCTTTAAAAAGTTGTGTGTCTGTTACTTTTGCGAAAATATATAAATCATCTGCGTTAATGCAGTGATGGAAATGTTTTGTTTTTGGATTATAAGATTGACTTCCTCAAAGGCAATTAAAAAGAGTACAACGGAAAGGAGGGAACCTTGTGGAATACCATTTTTGAGCGGTAGAGTTTCTGATAGAGAATTGTTTAGTCTGACTTGAATTTTTCTATTAGTTGTAGTAATCGAGTAAGTATGGCTCAAAAAGCCAGCGTGCGAGAGTTTGTCTCGTTACCACTCTGGGCCTAAAATTTTATTTAAACTGTCCAAATAAATAATCTCTGGAATTGACATATATTTTTATTTGTTCTTCTTCCATCTTCCATCGAGCCAACTCATTCCATTTTACAAGCTAGAAGATTACTGCACCATGTTCAAAGCAGAGCGATAGGAGGTATAGCTTTTACCATCGCGCAACTGCAGAGGTATACAAAGCTCAACCAAGATGAATGCAACCAGAACAAGTTATTGTATTGTTAGCTTACAAATTATCAAATACAAAAATTTCAAGTGAGATTTTAGTCTCCGAATTTTTCATTGATGAACAGTTAATCCCCAAGTAAATACGACGTATACTTTTCACTCTGTTTGATTGTGCTGGACCAGACGTTCAATATTTCAAAGTGAAGGTTATACTTCTGTTATCCTCAAGTTATCTTAGTGCGATCTAGTTTTATCTATTTTGCTATATGCAAAGTCGTCCTCAGTATTAAATTCAAACGAACATCAAATTAAGATAAAAGCATTATTAACGCTACACTCATCTTTAACTTTTGTCGTAAAATGTAACATCGTCTCACAGTTGAAGCAAAAATTACAGTTTCCATCATTCATTACATTGGATAACCTTCGCTTGTTTAAATTCTTGAAATAAACAAATAATACACACATAGAGCCTTAATGAAAATATGCTCTCGCAAGTATTCAACAAACGCCAAATCATTAATAGAAAACAGTAGTTATTAAAAGCAGTCGCATATGATCGATACATCGATACTTGTACAAAATTCAACACGGTACAAATAAAACAATCAATTCTCTTGTGTATAAAAATAAGATATCGAAAAACAAAAATCAGTTATCAAAGTTTAAAATTGCACCAACACCAACATCAAACATACAATTATACTACCATTTCTACATTTATTAATTTTAATATAAAATACTTTATATTAATGGTAAAACCAACCATCAAATAAAAAAGCAATCCAAACCCAAATGAAAATACATGTGGACATCAAACACAGATTAATTGAAAGAAAACAACAAACAAATAAAACATACAAATATGATAACAACTTAAAATGTGATGAGTTCAAATACATATACATTGAATAGATAAAAACAATTATAAATGAAACTATTGCCAATTCATTTTCTAACACAAGCATAAATGGGAAGAGAAGAAGCGATCCAACGACAATGACCAAGCAAGAGTACTGCAAGAAGTACAGCAAGTTCAGTGGCCAACTCCACGACATCTGCAGATAGTTGAGCTCACGATCGGTAGGACTTACAAACACTTCTGCTTGAGATCGTGAACCAGCGTGGACGTCGCGAGAAATAGAGAGGTCGAGATTGACACGCGCGATGAAACAGTTAGGCTAGCACGCGATTAACGGTCGATTTTTAGTTTTAATAACTTTAAACTATGCGCAATTGGTTTAACTACTGTATGTTGGTGTTAGATCTAAAGAAAATCCTACAATCGATTTCTGACAAATAAATGATCATGGCGGCTGTTTCTTGAATTACTCGGATTAAATATTGATCGGTGCAGAAAGTTATCAAAAACACACAGTGTTATTATAATTATCAGTTATGCGCAACTGCAATCGTAAACGGCGTGAAAGAAACGTATTTTAAAGGAGTCGTAAAAAGATAGGAAATATTCTCCACAGTGCTGCGGCTCACGAAATACAATGAAATTCGTTTGCACGTGATATTGCCATCGTTGAACTTCTTAGCGGCTGGCGTCATCTTCAGCTCGACAATAGTTTTTGGGTTTACCGGCATTCTTGCCTTCTACAATTTTCAAGCATGCAAATATCAAATGGTGTACCAATAGCTGACCAATGTTTGGCAAATTTTTTGATCGCATAGAGGATTGAAAGGAGAGATTAGTGAAGTAACCGCTCGATTCTCGTCAGTGTTTGCATTCTCAAAACAGACCTGATAACTGTTATCAAAGGGGAATTTCAGTGTCCATGTATTCAAGTTCACGAGCGAGATTCGGTTTCGCGTGTGAAAACGTTACGAAACCACTCCCTGGAAGTAGTGCTCTACAGCAGGATTACACAAAAGTGTTCGTTTAACGGGATCACCGTAAAGGAATATCGGTCAAATTTCATACAAGACTTTTAAGGAACTTGATGGTCATATTGAAAGGCAGATCTTTGAACCGACAATAACAACACTTCATTATCATTTTGCTGAAGCAGAGAAGGATCTGGCAGTACATACTGCGAAGGATGTTAGGCCTGTCGAACAGCTTATTTGGTTTATATGTGCACTGAAACTCGCCACGAAAAGACTTTTTCGAAATATATCGAAATTTGTTGCAACGCAATTTAGATTTGTAATTGAAAAAACGGAAGCGGCCAGTGTAATTTCGCTGCTAAATAAAGAAACCGAAGTTACAGGCATATGGTATGCATTTTCACTGTGCGATTTTTTGGCAGAGTTGCTCAAACGGTCGAATCCTAATATAACAGAAGAAGGATTGAAGGAAAATCAGTTAGCTATACAATAATAGTTCTCCAGATTTGATCGATCGTTTATCGCCTTCAGAACGCAGTGTAAGGTAGCATATGATTCGTATAACAGAACTACGCGAGCTTTCAGAAAAGTGAATTTAGACCAAAGCGAAAAAAAAAATTGCGGCCTCTGAGTGGTTCCTGCTCATCGTGTATAACCGCAGCTTCGAGCCGTCTCCTTGAAACCTAGACGTTCACGTAAACATCGGCATTCTCGACTAAATATCATCACATTGATGTCATCATCATCGCCGGCGCGATTTCTCGACATTTCGTTTAAAATAAAATCTACTCTTCACACTTTGCGTGTTTCTTCTGGGAAACAGATTTTGGAACATCGATTCTATGGGAAAAATTCTCGCTGACGTGGCATATTTTATTGTGTTGTGTGGATCGTTATTTGCTAAAATTGACTTCACGGAATGTTTTGATGTCAAGGCTGTTTCGTTAGCAACATATGCTGATAATTGTTTAGTGACCGTATCTGGCGATCCTGATTTAACTTGCTCTGCCAATAATTGTAATGTAGAGGATTATCAAAATTTTTTTTGTGAGTGTCCCAAGCCCAGTACTTAATTAATATATCTGTAAATGTTCAATTTGCAAGCCAGGACTTACGCACCCCACCTCGTCAACGAACGCTCGTCGTCGGAAAGGATGGGTAAGTACCCTTTTGAATGTTTTAAAATGTTTTGACAGACGTTTCAAATTTTCTATATACATGCAATGTTTTTGTGTATACATATTTCAAATCTTATATGCACTTTACTTTACCTCTACATACCATAATGGGCTTTGGAAACAAAACAAAAATTCATAGGGACGGGGTGTGACATACATTATGGATAGTTGGAAAGAATCTCTTACATCGACATTAATAGAATCACACTTCTGTTCCCTTGTTCCCCTTTAATTCTTTACATCGATGTTTACATAGTAACAGAAGAAGATTAGATTTATTATTAGTTATAAATCATTACGATCGAATTCAAACTTGATATTGCTTGTGCTTGAGATTTTTTTGTATCGATCCTCAATCTTGAAATTATTGCGATTATTAGTTATAAATCATTACGATCGAATTCAAACTTGATATTGCTTGTGCTTGAGATTTTTTTTGGTATCGATCCTCAATCTTGAAATTATTGCTTGAATAAAAATACAAATGAATTTGTAAAATAAATGAAATCGGTCTTTCCTTTCCGATAACTCTGACCGGGTATAGGACTCGGTACGGTGGCAGGCTGCCCCTAAAACCATGAGCCAGCCGCCGGGTACAATCTAATCCTTTTTTCTTTGTTTCAGGTGACATCGCGGGTTGAGTGGCCCAAGCAGAGTGCCTCTTTATGGCATAGCGTTATGCAATCGAATTGTATAATTCTATGGCATAAATTGGTCACCGGGGTACTCCCCTTCTGATGGGAAAGTTTATACAAGTCAAGTTGTATGAGTTTTCCACTCAGAAGAGGAATACCTGGCCACTGCAACAAAATATGGATTTATTCCGGTTGGGTGGGTGCGAAGGGGCTCCATCACCACCCGGTTGCCCTTCTTTCATTTGTGGGCCATGAGCTTCGTCGGGTAATGACGAGGTTACCCCAAGTCCGCCTTTTTTTTCAGGTTCCACTTGTTCTCGGAACAAGTACTTTCTCCCTCGGTGTAGTTATTTACACTTTTTGCGACTTCGGTCGCCTCTTGATCAATTGACCATCAAATTCGTGAGTGCGAAATTTTTTTGTAGTGGGTCCTCGTGCTGGGCAAATGAACCCGCCCCACGACACCGCAATGCTAGCCTGCCAGCGCATTCACGCGTCCCCAGACGAGGACATTCTCGGCAGATATTTTCATCTTCTTCTGCCGAGGCAGCAGAACATCGCTGCGGTCCTTCACGGACTTTTGAAAAATTCCTAATTCACTACATAGTGAGAAAGGTTTTTACGTAATTATAAATTTTTGGGCCAGATTTCCATTGAATAAGTTTATCCAAGATCATGTGTGCACCAATGCGATCGAATGCTTTTACAAAATCGAAACTGAAGATTGAGGTATGGTTATGAGTTGACAGGATGTTTGTAATATGGTGATCTAAGTGTCAACTGTACTTTGACCTTTTTTGAAAGCAATTTGATTTTTAGTAAGTTAGCGGTTTATAGAGAGGAACCAAAAGAGGCACTCTGAAATTATTTTTTCTAGGGTCTTTGAAATGCATGGGAGAAGAGAGGTCGGTTTATACCCTGCAGGTCGATCGACTGGTTTTCTCGGTTTATGAAGCGGAAAAATTAAAGCCGTTTTCCATTGTTGTGGAATGATTGAATTTTGAAAAATATTGTTGCATATTAGGTTGAGTAACCTCGATTTGAATTGATTTGGAGTTCTATTGAGCATACTATACGTTACTTTGTCAATTCCTGGTGTGTCACCTGTTAATTGTGATAAGCATGCATTTAGCTTGAATAATGTAATGGGACATTCTATCACTTTAGCAGAAGGCGTGAGTGATGACAGATTACACGGTTTATTAAGGATTTCCTGTTTTAGTTGGTGAAAACGGGGATCGAAGCTTGAGTCATTGGAGTAGTTTGACCACGTAAAAGCTAGTAGATTCGCCATTTCTTTCGGGTTTTCTAATACTTTACCGGTGGCATCATTCAGAAATCTTATGTGGAACTGAGTCGGTTGATCTTGAGGTTTTTTAATAGTCTGCCAGATAAGTGGACTTGGTGTGTTTGGGTGAATTGTTTTAGTGAAGTTTTGGAAGTGTGTTCTCTTAGCTTGCTTACAACTCCATTTGAATTCACTGTTTAATTTCTTGTATGCTTTCAAGTTCGTGTTAGATGGTTCGTTTTTAAATGTGTTAAACGCTTTTTGTTTGTTGTTCCGGAGGGTTGCTAGTTCTTTAGTCCACCACGGAGAGTTTTTATGGCAATAAATCGGGGAAAGAGATGGTATTGATAAATTTGCGCTGCGCTTAATAGCTTTAACTAAAGTTGCAGCTTCTTTGTCATTATTAATGCTTGTGGAACAAGAATTTAGATCTGATATTAAACTATTTTGAAATTTAGACCAATTTGCTAAATTGGTTTTATATTTGAATCGAAATTTATGGGGAGTAGTGTGAGGCCCTGTTCTACATGTAAGCAATAAAGGGAAGTGATCACTACCGTATACGTCGTTGATTCGCTGCCACGTTAGCTTTGTCAGCAGGGTTGGAGAATATAGGGAGACGTCAACATGAGTTGTAGTATTGTGTGTGGAGCGGTGAGTTGGTGAGCCGTCGTTTAAAATGCAAAGGTTTGAATTTAGTAGCACATATTCCATTTGCTTCCCTCTGGAATTTGCTAGAGTTAAGCCCCAAAGAGGGCTCCAACCATTGAAGTCTCCTAAAATTAGTGTCGGTGCATGGCGTGTGTTGAGGTAAGATGCAAGAACGTCTTGGTTTAATGTGTTATTTGGTGTTATGTACATCGAGCGAATTTCAAATTTTATTGATGCTTCGATTTTTGCAGTTATTTATTGAAAATATTTTTATTTCCAGAGTTTAAACTTTTATGTTATAAGGAAAATTTTATAAGGAGGGCAACACCATGTTTACCATGATCATTTTAAGGTGAATTATAGAAATAAGGGTTTTATCAGGGGAAAATTCTTTGATTATTAATTGAAGGGCATATAAATTGCGTAATGATTTTATGCCTAAGTCCGAATGAGGAACCGACCTCTCATCGGTTCTAGACGTTAAGTCTGAGTAGTGCCAACGGATGGTACCAACCGATCAACCAATCCGTGCACCGTAATCCATTTTCGTGGTGGCTGCTTGTCGGCCAGCTAGATTGGAGAGGATTTCGGTCGCGGATCTCCAAATGGATTACGCTCCTCTACAATTTTCAGCCACCAATAAATGCCCGTTTCCAAACGCGTCACAAAACACAATCATACGGAGAAGAAACCTACTTTACGTTACTCCGTATTTCTTCATCCAACCAGTCAAAGGACAAAAATCTAATCTTTACTTCACGTTCCCGAATTCCAGACGCGGTACCGAAAAATATACTACGCTAACTCAAACCCGACGAAAACTACGCTAGTGAAAAGGCAAAACCAACAAAGGTACCGCGTACCGCGCGCGACGCGAAACCGACCTCAGTGGATTTTCTCAAACCCTACCCTCGCGACGGCATACTTACCATGCACTCTACTTTCCGCTGTAAGAAAGGAACCACTGGAAAGGAAAGTCGTTATTACTGTTTAGCAGTTCATGTTAGTATTTTATTTTTTTTATAGAAACTTTCAATCCATACAGTAGCATTAAATATTGCAACAGCTAAGGTTTGATCCTGGTTTTTAGTCTAAATTTAGCTATAATTAATCTTTTTAAGACTGTTCCTCCTAACTTCACCTTAAATATAGTGATACAAGTAAACAACGTTGAGGTTCGATGAATAAATTTTAAGTGCTATATAAACTGTATGGTGTGTAGGCAATGATTTAAAAAAAGGAGTATGTAAGGTTTCCAAAAGCTTACTAAATTGTTTAATGTATATACTTTTAACAGTAAAGAACATAACCTGGATTATAGTGCCTAAATCAGAAAACAGTAATCTAAGGTCATGTAAGCTTTATAGCTAAACTCTCGCAAAGGCAAGTAAAAAAAATTGTTAATTTTCTTTTAATGATTATCAGAGTTCTCTATATAGTGCTCAATCATACTTCATTTACATCGAAAACGAATTCGAACCTATAAAATTTTCCTGGTAACCTATGAAATTCAAATAAGAGTAAAATAGATCCAAACTGAAGGCTAGCCCCCAAATTCCTTTTTCAAAATAATATTTTTTTTTAGTATTGAAGTTTGAAGGGTTATGCTTACTACAAATAATGTTCATGACTGATTGAATACATGCATATATCATCTTTTATGAACAAGGGAAACCGTACAATTTAAAACTTTAGATACCAATTATAAAAACCTTGAGGGTAACAGGTATTATTTTTAAATTATTCAAACTGACTTTAATTTTGGGCATCCTTACAAGCAAAGCATCAGACGCCGACTTGCATTTCATTCCTAGCATCCATCTCAAACCGCGCGGATGCTGATAGTCATTAAAATTTAATAAAAAAAAAAATAGAAATCTCCAAGTGGTTTTTACGAACATAACTCGACTTGCAGTACTGCCTTCTATAGCTTATAGTTTATGAGTTTTATTTGTCGCGAATGCTATTCTATGCAAATAATTATTTTCATATTACACATTGGAATTTCGCTAATTTTGAATCTTGGCTCAATATTCTACTCCTTTCTCGTTTTTTTCTATTTAATTGTAAACTTTATATTAATTTTTTTTTTTCCTTTAAAAGCCGTCGGGCCTTGCTTAGTTGTGTGAGCAGACGCGTTTCGACTACTTTGAGTCATCTTCAGTGTCTAAAGGATGTGTTGAAGGGAGCGACTTTATATAGTCGTAGGATGGGTACTTAGCGAATAGGTAATTAGCGGATGGGTAATTAGCGGATGGGTAATTAGCGGATGGGTAATTAGTGGATGGGTAATGAGGTCAGGAAGTAAATTACTCAATTATGCCACGTAGGGGGATATTATGTTTTTGTTTTTTTTGCTTGTTGGCTGTCCGTTTGTTCTGTTTCATCTCGTTTCCGTTTTCGTCTAAGAGTGTGGTCTAGGACTGAGAAAATTGCGTCGGAATTGGTAACAAGTTGTTCGTTGATAATGTCACCGTCTGTCTTTCTATGTTTATAAATTTCAAGCCTTTCTAGGATGTCAAGTCTTGGTCCTTTGTTTTGTTTGTGTAGCAATTTCATAGAGTTTGTCATAGCATCAGGCTCATGTGCGTGGTTTTGGAGGTGCGTCGCATAATTGGAGTCTGCCTTGTTGTATAAGAAAGATCGTAGGTGCTCTTTGTATCTTGTCGTTAGTTTTCGTGTTGTCCTTCCTATATATACCATGTTGCAGTCCTTGCATGTCAGTTTGTATATGCCGCTGCCTTCGTATATCGATGTGTCATTCAGTTTTGGCTTCAGTTTGTTTCCAATGTTGTTGTTCGTTTTGAATGCAGTTTGCAATTTGTATTTCCTAAGGAAGTTTGATAGTTTGTATGTCTCTTTGCCTACGTATGTTAACGATACCCACTGTTGGTCGTTCTTATGAGTTTCCGTCGGTTGGCGTTCCTGTTTTTGTTTGTACTGTGTGACTAGTTTGTCAATGTCGCATTGTTTGTATCCGTTATTATTAGCTATTCTGTAAATGTTGCTTAGTTCGTTGGAGTAGTTAGTAGGAGTCATGGGGATGGAGTGAAGCCTCTGCACCATTGATCTGTACGCTGCTAGCTTATGTTGTGCGGGGTGGTTAGATGTTTCATGTATGGTATGATCAGTTGTGGTTGGTTTTCTGTATATTTTGTAGTCCAATCGTGTTTGTTCACGTGTCACAGTTAGGTCCATATAGTTGAGTTGTCCGTTTGTTTCTTTTTCCATAGTGAACTTTATATTCGGGTTAATTTCATTCATATAGGCAAGTAGTTCGTCTTGTTTATTTTCTTGTGAGTCAATAACAATGAAACAGTCATCCACATATCGTCTGTAAAATATTACATTGAATCTTTTGACAACTTTGGGTATAAAGACTTCTTCCAAAGATTGTAAGAATATTTCTGACATTATTGAGGACATTGGATGTCCCATACCCAGACCGTCTTTGGCAATGTATGTGTTGCTATTGAACTTAAAATAGTTCTGTTTGATTGTGGTCTTTATGAGATTGAGTATTTGATCTGTGAATCGTCGGCTGTTGTTGAATGAAAGTTTTTCTTTTAGTATGGCCAGTGTTTCATCGACAGGGATAGACGTATAGAGGTTGGTGATGTCTAATGATAAAAGTTGACAATTTTCAGTCAATTTTAAAAAAGTGGTAGAATTTGCTAGCTCGCGGCTGTTCTTTAATGCGTATTTGTCGTCAAGGTGCACGACATCAGCCATTATCGTTGCCAAGTACCGTGCTAATTGGTATGCAGGAGCTGGGCGGTAGTTGACGATAGGACGGATAGGAATATTGGGTTTGTGGAGCTTAGGTTGTGCTTTAAGGGGTGGTGTGCATGGATTTGGGTTTATGTAGCGTTGCTTAGTATTAAGAGGAATAATTAGTGGGGATTGTATAATGGCGGTACGTAAGTCCGCTTGGAACCTATTGGTGGGGTCTTTGTTTACCAGTTTGTAGCCGTTGGCGTTAATGAAGTCTATTGTTTTTTGTACATAGTCCGTTGTTTTTAGGATCACCGTTGTATGTCCTTTGTCAGCCTTCGTCACTGTTAGTAGGTTATCCGTTAGCTTTGTCTGAATGTGTCTTAATATCTTATGGTCTTCGTGGAAATCCGTTTTGTTTATGCTAGTGCGTATTTTTTTGTAGCATGTCTACTGCAGTATGTCTTGCATGTGTCTGTTGTTCCTGCGGCAGTTTGTTAATGGCTAGTTCAGTGTCGATTACTAGTTGTTCTAGGTCTTTGTTGCGGTTTGTATTATGTAAGTTGTGTTTCAATCCCTTATTTAATAGCTCCATTTCTTGTGTCGTAAAAGGCGTATCTGATAGGTTTACAGTCCGTGGATAGAAAGTTCTGTTCGCTGGTGTGGTCATTTTGTTTTTTCATCAATTTGTCAAGTTTTTTTCGTCATGGTCTCATATTTAGTTTTGAGCTGAATATCAATGTTTTGCCTCACGTCATTATAAAACTGTAGAAAGTTTTCAGTTTGTATAGTGTTACTTAATTGTAAGTGTGAGTGTAGTAGTTGTCGGTTGATTTCGTCCTTTTTTATGTACAGTGTTCTTATTTCGTTTTTAATGCGGAGCATCTGTGCGCTACGTTGTGTGTTACGTGCAGCGATTGTGTTTTGTTTTATCACGATTCTTGCAAATGCTGGTGTAATGTTGTTTTTCAAGCACTGTTTGTTGAACCATATGTTTGCTATTGTTTGATGAAGTTTTAAGGTAAGGTATTGGAATGAACGCAACAGTTTTGCCTGGCTGGCAGTGTTGTAGTCAGTAACTTTGTTTATTTGATATCCGCAGGCCAATCCTCTTTTTTCTTTAAAAGCCGTCGGGCCTTGCTTAGTTGTGTGAGCAGACGCGTTTCGACTACTTTGAGTCATCTTCAGTGTCTAAAGGATGTGTTGAAGGGAGCGACTTTATATAGTCGTAGGATGGGTAATTAGCGAATAGGTAATTAGCGGATGGGTAATTAGCGGATGGGTAATTAGCGGATGGGTAATTAGTGGATGGGTAATGAGGTCAGGAAGTAAATTACTCAATTATGCCACGTAGGGGGATATTATGTTTTTGTTTTTTTTGCTTGTTGGCTGTCCGTTTGTTCTGTTTCATCTCGTTTCCGTTTTCGTCTAAGAGTGTGGTCTAGGACTGAGAAAATTGCGTATATTAATTCTATGTTAAACAAGCAAACTGCTAATTCAAGATATTGCAATATCTTTTGATCAACTTCTTGTGCTAGATCATATTTAAGTTTTTTTAATTTTATTTAATATGAAATTACGTTATTTTTAAATGTTAAGTTAAATTATGTATACAAGCTACAAGACTAGTTAATATTATATAATTAATATTTACATCACTTTCTCCTTAAATTTACATTCCACATGCTCATATATATCAGTTACATGCTGGAAACTCCATCACTTACTAATTCGAAGTATAATACAAGAGCTCAATTTAAATTGAATTAAAACTTACAAAAACAAGTTGGGTAGACAGACCTATGCTCATGTCAGAAGGGTTTTGTACTCAACTTACAAAATGCCGTAACCAGCAACGAATAAAATTAAGAAACACGTCATGTTCGAGGATCATACTATTATTAACTAAGTTGAAAGAATTTTTTAATTCTGAGGTATTTGTTAAAGTTATACCCATAAATATCTCGCTCGATAATTTTTTCAGATTTTTTTAGATCACGGGTGTCCATTCGCGAGGGAGAAAACACATTTTTTATGTATTTCCCCCCTCCCCCCTCTGTGCCCCCACTGAAGCAAAAACTGTCAGTTTAAGAACTGTTTTGAAAAGATCTCATAGAGAACTTTCATTTGATACTCATATCGGCTACCTTTCATGAAATTTTTTTCAGGAGCCACTCCTCTGTACTGTAAGCATCGATTCATGGCCTATTTTGTCGAATCCTAGAATGGCTACAAAGCCCTTTTGCTAGGAGCTCTCTCCTGCCTCTTCGACTTGTTTCAGTTGTATGTAGTCATCCTCATGATATCTATCATTCCTGAAATTTTCATGCAAATCCTAGCAAAGCTGTAGTGTCTAAGTCGGTAAAAAGCGCATATGGCTCCATAGCCATATGTTTCCATAGTAATACAGGGCACATTGTTCCATAGTAATACAGGAAAATTCAAATCGCTATAACTTCGTTAAATACTATTCGATCTTTATGAAACTTACAGGAAAGATCAATCTTATAAATAGTCATCTGTTTGCTAAATTTTATTGAATTTAAGGGTACCATTTAGATTTAATTCAAGAAAACATAAAATCGATAAATCATACTATTACTAACAAAGTTGAGTGAATTTCGACTTCTCATGTATTTGTTGTTGTTGTACTCATTAAGGCCTACATTCATGATTATTTTCAGATTTTTCGGATGGAAGGTGTCCAATCGCGAGGGGGGGGGGTACGCGAAAAGCTCGTACATTTCCCCTTCCCCTGCCCCCCTCGGTACTCATTAGGTAATTTTAAAACCTTGTTTGAAAAGATCTTATTGAGACACCCTATTCGACTACCAATGGTGAAAATTTTTTTTTGAGGGGTCAACTCCCTATATGGGGAGACCCCCCTTAAACCCCTTTGAAAAATTTTTACACACTTGAACTTTCGGAGAAAAAGTGCTATGACATACAGACGGACGGACGGACAGACGGACACAGGTCGTGATTGCAGTAGGGTTTTGTATTTTAGTACAAAACCCTAAAAATAATAATAGGCGGGGTCGAAAAAAAATCATGCTTTTAGAATTTTCGTGGCATGTTTAGATATTCTCATATGGTTATTTATTTGTGTTTTTGGATTTATGTCTAATTGTTTCCGTTTAATAAAAATACATCCATTAAAATATATATCGTGGTTGTTTCCATTGCATCATTCACTTTTGCATCAAGATGTGTTTAAAGTTTAAGAAACGAGTAGGAATACCGATCAATTGTTAAATACCAACTGATACCAGACGCACTCGTTGGACTAATTGGTTATTTTCTAAAACACCCAAAAAATGCATACAATCTATGCTTGTATCTTTTCTTAATAACCAATTGTTTCCACTTGTGTATTGTATCTCTATTTCCATTATTTCAATGTTTTCCTTTTTTAGGGTTTTGTACTAAAATACAAAACCCTATTGCAATCACGACCTGTGTCCGTCTGTCCGTCCGTCCGTCCGTTCGTCTGTATGTCACAGCACTTTTTCTCCGAAACTATAGAGGCTACAGCCATGAAACTTTGTGGAAAGGTCAGAAGTTCTGACCTCTTGAAAGTTCAAGTGTGTAAAAAATTTTCAAAGGGGTTTAAGGGGGTCTCCCCATATAGGGAGTTGACCCCTCAAAAAAAATTTTCACCATTGGTAGTCGAGTAGGGTGTCATTGGAAAGGTCTCAATAAGAGACCTTTCCAATGACACCAGGAAAAGGGGAAATGTACGAACTTTTCGCGTACCCCCCCCTCGCGATTGGACACATTGCATCCGAAAAATCTGAAAAAAATCATGAATGTAGGCCTTAATGAGTACAACAACAACAAATACATGAGAAGTCGTAAATTCACACAACTTTGTTAGTAATAGTATGATTTATCGATTTTATGTTTTCTTGAATAAAATCTAAATGGTACCCTTAAATTCAATACAATTTATCAAACAGATGACTATTTATAAGATTGATCTTTCCTGAAAGTTTCATAAAGATCAAATAGTATTTAACGAAGTTATAGCGGTTTGAATTTTCCTGTATTACTATGGAACAATGTGCCCTGTATTACTATGGAAACATATGGCTATGGAGCCATATGCGCTTTTTACCGACTTAGACACTACAGCTTTGCTAGGATTTGCATGAAAATTTCAGGAATGATAGATATCATGAGGATGACTACATACAACTGAAACAAGTCGAAGAGGCAGGAGAGAGCCCCTAGCAAAAGGGCTTTGTAGCCATTCTAGGGTTCGACAAAATAGGCCATGAATCGATGCTTACAGTACAGAGGAGTGGCCCCTGAAAAAAAATTCATGAAAGGTAGCCGATATGAGTATCAAATGAAAGTTCTCTATGAGATCTTTTCAAAACAGTTCTTAAACTGACAGTTTTTGGTTCAGTGGGGGCACAGAGGGGGGGAGGGGGGAAATACATGAAAAACCTCAGAATTAAAAAATTCTTTCAACTTAGTTAATAATAGTATGATCCTCGAACATGACGTGTTTCTTAATTTTATTCGTTGCTGGTTACGGCATTTTGTAAGTTGAGTACAAAACCCTTCTGACATGAGCATAGGTCTGTCTACCCAACTTGTTATAGTTTGGCAAAACTATTTTATATGCGTTTTCCTTAGGAGTTAGTTATTCCTAAATTTATCTTCTCTAGGTAGTTCCATATTTATTTTATTTAAAGCTATTTGTGATACTTCTAAAGAGTTCAACTGCATCGATTGGTGAATGAATCGTCAACTGTTACAACTTTTTTAGATGACTGAAGTATTCTGAAAGTGAATCAACATTCGTAAGTTAGGAAAGTCGACAATCAAAGAATCGATGAATTGGATTTTAGTATTCAATAGATTGAAAGTATCTTATTTCTTTGAGTGCGATGTGCGTGAACGAACCTTAGTAAGCTAATGGTTAAATAGTGTAGAAAGGCACGAATAATTCTGATATCTATATTACTGAGCTCCTCAGCACAATTCGATTGTATCTTTTTCTACAACGTTCAAACAGCTTGGGCGCATGAACGTTAATTAAAATATTGATGTTATTATTTCAAATGTTGAATTAGATCGCTAATATCCACACAAAGTTGAGTTCTAGCAAAGTGTGGAAAAGTGTAGAAATAGACTAAGCCTTTAAAAATTTACTTTAAAATATCACTTTATGAAGTTTATGCAAAAACTATATCAACCAGATACTTACTAAGGATATATTTCAAAGTTTTGCTATCAACAACTTGCTACTTTCTGAAATCGAATGGAATGAACGCTAGGCAGCGTGGCCGAAAGGTCGGGTGACGTATGGGTCAATAAAATTAGTGCTCATTGCATAAACACATACGAAATGAAACAGATTCCAAGGAAGTCCGAGAAATACCCAAAAGCTTTTCTTTAGTAATATTCAAGGAAAACGTATCGCAGTTCCAAGCTTCACATCGATCTTTCAAGAGTAAACTATACGTGACACCGTTATGCTGTTAGTAGCAGTCGCACGAATCATTCATTTGGCCTTGCCAACATGGAAACAACGCTCAATAAAATTTTCTCTACACTCTGCACAGGGCTCCCTCTTTCTCGAGATCGTTCTTCTTTGGACCAGTCCAAGGAAATAATTATTTCATCGTATGAATCATATTGCATACTCACTTCACTTCAAAAACTCTACGAAGACGTTGAGACTGTTGTGCGACCGACGATGATTTTTGTGCTAAGGGCTGACTTGACTGACTGAATTCGGGGTAACAAACGGAGGATCTTCACTGCTGTTTCGTCGTGGAGATTGTGGTTTGGACTGAGTAGGTGAATCAGGTATCTCCGATGGTGATATGATTCCGCTTGTCATACGACTGAAATCATTTACTACCGAGTTCTTATCATCAGCCGTAGTTACTCTACATTTGTCGGTGAGTCCCTTGATCAAATGGTAATGATAAAGCTGATCCTGATGATGATGATACAGCTTCAGGGAATAAGCATTGTAATAGATCTCTTAACCTTAAAAACGTGTACTTACGTCTGACAACCAATTTCGCAACCAGAAATATGGGAATAAGCAACTCAATTCTTGCACTTTCCTGACTGGTATGAATGCCATGCGTCCATCACTTTTGACCTGCTTACTTTTCGGCACTTTCACATACCAAACTAGTTACACCCACGAAATTTCAGAAATTCGTCGACCGCTCTTCAGTGACGGCCACCACTCACACACTCCACTGCCATGTGGCTGTCAATTCACCTTGACATCCCACGACAAAATTGACGTGAGATGTGCGCCCGTCACAACCAACATGAAATGACAAGCCACCTAGCAGCAATGTGTGTTGGTAGTGGTCGCCAGCGGCCCTGCATGATTCATTATAATTGTTAAAGTAACCGTTAAGATTCCATTGAAGACTCTTAAGGCCATTAAAAAGGGGGCAGATTCACTTGATCAAGACGATATTTATTTTGTTGTAAATACTTTAGACAAGTTATGTTCTTCATGGGGAGTGGAGATTCTGTTTGGGTGTAGTTTGTTGGATGCTGTTTCGTTTGATAAGTTTGTTGTTAATTGTTGTACATATTCATTTATATGGGTTGAGTGATTTTCTATTACGGAGTTCTGAGTATTATTGTATTTTTATTTGATTGTTGTAGGGGTAAGTTTGAGTTTGTGTTCGATGCTGATGTTGTTGGGATGTTGTCCGTGCTTGTGGCAGGTTGAGCAAGTGAGCTTCTATTCAGTCTTGAATTTCTAGCTTAAATCGCTGTGGTGAGGGTTTCAGTCACTGTAGTAGTTTAGTTGAGAAACTTATATTTGTATTTTCATTGATATTTTCGGTTGCGGTGCAGAAGGGACATTTATTCAATGTTTTATATTCAATTATGTTTGGTTTTTTATGAAGGCTGGACATGCTTTGTTGAGAGCAGAGTGTTGTTGCTTGCAATTAGTGCACTGTATGTTTGTTGGATCGTGTAACGGAAGAGCACAGATATAACAAGTAGAGAGGTTCTTGCAATATTTTTTTGTGTGACCGAATTTGAAACAATTCTTACATTGTAATTGTTTCGGTATGTAGGGTTCCACTTTAACATTGATGAAGCCAACTTTAATTTCTTTTGGGAGTGTATACTCATTGAAAGAAAGTATGTGTAGTGGCGTGTTAATGATTTTACCGTGGGAGAATTTGGTAATTTTTTGGCATGCTTTTAGTCTTAGGTGGCTTAGCCCTTCAACAATACATTTCTCGTCCAAGTCGATTGGCATTGGTGCGTAAATGACACCTTTGCTTGTGTTAAGTCTTTGATGAACTTCTATGGATACTTCACAAATACCTGGAAGTGATGTTATTTTGCAAAGTTTGATTGCCTGCATCTCATTTTTCACAAGTATTAAAATATCGCCTTCTCTGTTGAAGTTGATGCTTGTGGGATTTGAGACTATGGAGTTTATGGATTTTGAAAGCAGAGAAATGTTGATCGTCGTATTTATGGGAAGTTATGCCTGGCAGGTCAGGAAAATTGAAAATAGCATAAGAAAGGTATGCGCACTGCCTTTCTTTTTTATGAAGGAGGCGTTTAACAATATTACTTTCGATATCAAGGACCTCGTAGTAATTTTTTTCCGCTACCCTCCGGGATTGGAGGCCATGGTGATACACAACCAGAAACAAACTTAGTTTTTGTTCGATTTTCACTAAAATAAACACTCACTAAAGGGCGCACACAGGTGGAAAATTACACTGTAATTTTCGATTTGAGGCTTAAACTCGCAGACCGAGGGGGAACCTTTCACCAAGAGCGCTGGGTACAGACTGAAAACTTAGGGTTAACTAAGCTGAACTACATCCAATAAAGGAATCAGCTTAAAATACGGGTTTGCCATACCTGGAGTATTTATAAAAATCAGCCAAAAGCATAGGAGAAAATACTCTATTGAATACTCATTTGATGACAACTAGCAAAGTATGCATTTCATAAAATACAAGAAATTTTCCGGGGGAAAATCGACCAATAAAGTAAATCTTTATACTCAAAATAATAAATAAAAAATAATTTTAGATCATCTATATGAAGCTGTTACCTAGAGTCCCTACTCTATTCGGATAAACTTCAAAGCATGTCGATTGAGAGTAAATATTACTGATTTTCCAGAACGTTTAACCAATTGAAGAGGCATATCGAATATCAAAGTGCCCTTGGAATCGTTTTCAAATCAAATTATCCAGTATTTTTGTGGAGTAGACGATAACGTTAGGCGTAATACAGTGTACGAGTACTTAATATTGAAGGCTATAAAATCTTTGTTTAAATGAGATTGAACAGACGGAAAGGCTAAGTTTTTCAATGAACAATGCGATCAGACCGGATGTTGAGCTTCTTTATTATGAACAAGAGAAGTACTTTTTCCTTCAAGCTTCAAGTGTATCCATTAGATACCTGATTAGTTACTGTCATTAGCGTGAACTTATAACAACGCGCGTGAAGCTTGACCCAGCGCTCGTACTTTCAGTCGAGTTGTGTATTTAACTTAGTGAAGGTACTCATTTCACGTAAGGTAAACAATGGCAGAGGTTACTTCGATCAGTGTTTATATTTAATAAACAAAAATTAAAAGCTTTTGTAATCTACCGATGAAAAACATACTCATAAAAGTTTTTGTTGGACAGAATTCGGCTAGCTGTAGATTTTAATTGAAAATGAAGTACAGTGTTAAGTGAAAAAGAATTTTGTGGGGCTTGTTTTTGAAATGCGAAAAATGAAGACGACGATTGTTTGTTTGTCAAGTAAGTTGATACTTTTTAATTTTTTAAGCATCTTGAGAGAGTACAAATTAATAAAGTCAGGAATAAAATTCCTTACGAATTCAAAATAGGCTTTCCCTAACGGAATGCTATTTAGTAATAATCATGCTGTATTCTTCTGCGTTAGTTTTTGAATTGCTTTCTATCGAAATAACATAAATGTATGAGCTCAGTTGTAAAAATATACATACATATATAGTATTTTTAATAATTTTTACATATAATCTCATAATTTAACTATTATGTATGTATAGTATATATATATATATATATATATATATATATATATATATATATATATATATATATATATGTATATATATATATATATATATATATATATATATAAATATAGTTGTGTGCAAAATAATAGCATTGAAATTCTTAATCTTAAAAAGCTCGATTTAGAACTCTTAAATAGTATTGCAAGATCAATGTTTTAAATTTTATTTGTCAGAGCTTTGGCGATACAAAGTTAAAGCTTCACTGAACTTCCTTGCACGTGAAAAATTAAAACCGTTAGTGATCTTGTTGTGTGTTATTATGTGCTGTGCAAAATAATAGTAATTGAAGTTAAAAACCATTCGACAAGTGAAATATACGGTATATTTTTTAGGAACTGAGTGTTATTAAACAATATAAACACGATTTTCATTAATTTAGATATAGATTTTTGTGAAATATGGGGCGATCAAGACATTGTTCTGATGAACAACGGGCACTAATAAAAAAAACTGTTATCAGAAGGTAAAACATATAGGATTATACAAGACATTGTTGGATGCTCTGCCAAAATGATAGTGAATGCCAAAAAGTGGAAGAAAAAAAAAATGGAAGCAAGAGGACGCTAACGAAAACTTGAGGAACGTCATGTAAGAAAAATCACTAGTATGGTTAAAAAATCCTCATTTTTGAGCTCTGCCAAAGTAAAACAGGAGCCAAACCTTCAAGTTCATACATCGACGATTAGCAGAAGGTTGATTGAGTCAAACCTGTTTGGCAGAAGTCCAAGAAAGGTGCCATTTTTACAACCTCGGCATGTTCAAGTGAGAATTCAGTTTGCAAAAGATCACATGAATTGGCCAGCAAGCAAATGGCGCAACATATTATGGAGCGATGAGTCCAAAATAGTTCTATCTATAGTTGTAAGAAGACCAATCAGTCCGAAGTACACCACCAACACCGTGAAGCAGGGTGGGGCAAAAATCAACATTTGGGGATGTTTATATATATATTTATATATATATATATATATATATATATATATATATATATATATATATATATATATATATATATATATATCTATATATATATATTATATATATATATATAATTAAAATGGTTTCGGGTTCTACTTTTGTTTTAGAATTCGTTTGTACTCGTATTCCGTTCACCTTTTTGTGTCTTGATTACGGTGTCGGAATTTTCTCAGTAGTAGACCACACTCTTGGATGAAAACGGAAACGAGATGAAACAGAACAAACGGGCATCCATTAATCCAAAGAAACAAATGTCCCTCCACCTTACCGAATTTAGTACTTAACTGCATAACCCATTCTACGACTTATAAAGTCATTCCCTTCCACATATTCTTTAGATACAAAAGACGACTCAAGGGAGTCGATACGCGTTTGCTCACAAAACAAAGCAAGGCCCAACGGCTTTTAAAGAAAAAAGAGGATTGGCATGCGGATATCAAATAAACAAAAGAATTTACGACTCTTATTAAGTTTACACTCGTAACAAAATGCCGCCAAATTTTGTCGCTGCCGAATACTTCGTATTCGCCTATTTCACAGTCCGGAAACAATGTTTTGTATTCAATCGCTTCAATCGTCGCTTATATTCAGTCGCTCCAATCCCCGTCATTTTGTATTTAATCGCTCAACTCCCGCCGCTTTGTATTCGTTCATTCCAATTTCCTTCGCTTTGTTGACAATCTTTGTCATTCGTTCCGATTTCCTGCTTTTTGTACACAATCGCTCCAATCCCCGTTACTTTGTATGCAATCGCTCCAATTTTCTTCGCTTTTTCGACAATCTTTGCGTTCGCCACTATTGAAAAAGGAAAAACAGACCGGCAAGTATCTTTGCTTGAGACTCACTTCAGACCTTACCACCTCTGATCGCTCTCCTCGTAAAAAAGCGTCACAACCATCAACCTGAAGTTCTTCTACAGCTCGTTTCTACGGGAATTACAATTAACGGCCGTCCCGGGGGAATTGAACTTTGGAAGCGTTGAGTCTTGCGCGCGAGTTACGGCAACATAGTAGTAGCGTTCATGCAACATGGTAGCGTTCATGCAACATAGTGGCGTCCATTGACTTCATAGATTGCTGACTTCCTATTTTTATTAATGTTTCAATAGTTAAAAACTTCTGTTTGTGAATGTGCTGACTTCCAGTCTCTATCCACTGTTGTATGAGTATCAGATTACCCAAGTCATTAAACTAGCGTCTGCTTTATTGCATTCTTTGGGTCAGCATTTTTATCAGATATTAATGAATGCAAAGCTTTGTACAAATGAGTTTGATTTCAACTTCGAGAGAGTGAAGAAATAAAGATTCATATTCGACACAGATTAAAATTTCTTATGTTTCATCAAAGAAGTAACTATAATTGGCGCAGTCTACGGCGGAAGGCTAATTGGTGGCGATATTGCGAAATGTTTGAACGGGAATTCGACAGAAGATCGATTGTGCGAAAGAATATTGCCATTTTCGTGTGGAACTAATCGGAAAGTAAAGTGTCCGTGTGTTTATTAACAAAATCGAGAGAATATCGGTAGTTGTGCGGAACTTTTGATAGCCGAAGGATTATCGATTATCAAGACGAGATGTTGGCACTCATGTAAGTCGGTTTAATTTATACCAGATGCTTGATGTCTCCTATCAGACCTCTTAAATCCTCCTCAAAGAAACATTATACAGCTCCCAGAAAGAATAGGCAAATCAACTCCAGATCATTTTTAGAAATAGATAATATTAATTTGAGAAATTTTTCAAATTTGCAAAGTGTAGGAAGTGAAAGTGCTTCGGCATTGGAGGCCGCGGGTGTGTTGAGGCGCTCTTTTAGCTTTTCCGGGCTTACGAAAATATTTAAAAAATCAAGTAGTGAAGTCCCAATAGTGCCGGAGGGTGATCCTGTGGATTTCGATATTGTTGAAGAGAATTTTAGACGAAACGTTAAGATAATGACTAACGCAGACAATACAATTCAAGTCGACCTTTTTACCGCGCTTAGAGTGCCGGATGCCATAAAGGATTTGCCACGGTTTGACGGCAATCCGCGACTCCTTTTCGATCTTCTCGACAACGTCGATGGAATTTTGGCCCTAATCCAGCCTACGAATGGCACTCCTTACGGGCAGTTGCTTTTGCGAGCAATCAGGAATAAGGTGATTGGTTCTGCAAATGAGGTCCTCAATATGTATGGGACACCTCTCGAGTGGAAAAGTATTAGAGAAAATCTAATATTACACTATTCCGATAAGAGGAATGAGACATCCCTTATCAAAGACCTACACGGTCTGAGACAAAAAAGTGATTCGGTGCAGGATTTTTACAGTAAAGTTATTGGACTACTTTCCAGAATGAATAGTCACGTGAATGTTCATGAAAAAGATCAAAGTGTCATATGTGCAAAAAGAAGGTTGTTTTCGGAAATGTGTCTTAACACTTTCCTTTCGGGACTGAAGGAGCCTCTCGGCTCAATTGTTCGAGCAATGAAACCTCGTGACCTCGCGAATGCTTATGCCTTTGTGTTCAGGAGCAAAATATCTCCTATACACGTGCTGATGGTGCGCGAAGGTTGGAACAACCAAAGTTAAACCGACCTGTTAACCCATTTGATCCATCGCGAAGACCGTTGGGTGTGACAGAGTCAAAAATGCCAAGTTTCAACTATAGATAACCAGGTTTTAATTATCAACCTCTTATGCAACGGCATACACCTAATTTTCCTCAACGTTTTCAGATGAATACTTTGAATCGTGTTCCACAAACTTACCCAAATTATAATTCACAATCTTTTAGACCAAATAATTTACAATATGGTAATCTTCAGTTTCAGCGGCCATATGTACCAACCCAATTTCCCGGACAAAATCAGAATTTTAATTTTCGGCAGGGAGCATCCGCCAAAGCCGGAACCCATGGAGTTGGGAAGTGATTTAACTAAAAGAAATCGCCAGTTAAACGGACTTCAGAACAATAAAGGCTTCCACAATATTGAAAGTGCATCTGGTACGAGCGAGGTATGCATGTCTCCATGTCCAGTTAATGAGAGTTGTCCACCAGAGTATTCAACACCTTATTCTTGTCCTTTTGAATCTGACCTTGCGAGTGATTCGTTTTACGATCTGTGTCAGGTTTCGCAGGATTTTGATGACGGTCCACGACCTATTCAAGAAATCTTTAGACAGGATGAGGGCCAAGTTTTGGATGACATAAATTTTCAATCAAATACCTCAACAGACCCATCGGGTACATAGACTTGAATGCACATGGCCAGGTTTTGCCTTATATTGAGATTTCATCCCCTTTTGAACGACCACTTAAAATTTTAATCGACACCAGTGCTTCATCACCCTTCATTAACCCAGAGTTTATACCCCCTCCATTTATTGTCAAAACCAATCCAACTTATATTACATCTGTTCTGGCCAAACATAAAATCGACGAAAAAGTAATACTCCCTAATTCCGTTGAATTCAATCAACTGGATGAAACGCAGTTCCTTGTGTTCAAATTTCATAGCTATTTCGACGGACTTTTGGGAGTGGATGCATTGAGTGATCTTGGTGCTAAGGTTGATATAGCTAACAAGTTGCTGGTGACTAACTGTTCAGTATTAAGACTCCAATTCAAGCCCAATTTTTCCTCAGGGAAAAAAGTAATTTCAGGGAAAAGCAAGGCAGTAGTCAGGTTGCCTGTGGACGTCGAGAACGGTGAAGTGTATATTAGACAGATGCAGCTTACCCCTAACGTGATACTCCCCGAAGGCATTTACATTTCTAAAGACTGGTTTGCGCTAGTTGAAGTGATGAACGGGTCGGATTCTGATGAGGTTTTGCTCATTGAGCAGCCTTTGAGGGTGGAGTGTCTTGCCTCTTATCGGCAGGTTAACAACTTCGATATCAGCTATGATGAGGGTACTCCGTCTCCAGTGAACGTTTTGTCAGGCAATATATCCGCATTGCTTTGACTATCACAGCTAAACGGTGAAGAGCAGAAACAGCTTTTAAGGGTCTGCAAAGAGTTCGATGATGTTTTCTTCAGGGAAGGTCAAACGCTTGGTTTCACAAATCAAGTTAAGCGTCCCATTAAAACCACAGATAATGTAACCATTTATACCAAATCCTATAGGTATCCTTTCGTGCACAAAGAGGAGGTACGAAAGCAAATAAGCGAACTGCTCAATCAGGGTATTATTCGACCCAGCTACTGTAATGATTTTCTACTTTCAGATCGAACGCGGAACCGACCTCTCATCGGTTCTAGACGTTAAGTCTGAGTAGTGCCAACGGATGGTACCAACAGGTCAACCAATCCGTGCACCGTAACCCATTCACGCGGTGACTGCTTGTCGGCCAGCTAGTTCGGAGAGGATTTCGGTCGCGGGTCTCCGAATGGATTACGCTCAATTACAATATTTCAGTCACCTGAACTTGCCCGTTTTCCAAACGCGTCAACAATTACTCATCCAGAACGAGAAACCTACATTACGTTAGTTCTGGATGTGATCTATCCACAGATCTCAAATCAAAAACGCTACAAAATCCCATAGGCGCGTTACCGATTCACCGACGCGGTACCGAAAAATATGCTACTCGAACTTAAACCGAAGAAAACTACTCTAAAGAAATGACGAACCAATCAAAGGTACCGCGTACCGCGCGCGACGCGAAACCGACTTCAGCGGATTTGTCGAAACCCTACCCTCGCGACGGCATACTTACCCTACACTCTCGGTTCCCACTGAAAAAGAACGGGCCACTGAAAAGGAAAGTCGTTAGTTATCTAGCAATTCATGTTATTTTTATTATAACTTGGTTTCATTTTAAATTTTTGACAATATTTACAAGAATTTGCCAGTAATGTTTGACCTTTTGTTCATAATCAAAATTTTGTTATAGCTTCCAAATTTATTTATCTCATTAATTTGATGAACAATATCTCGTTTTGGATAAACTAGAATTGGAATTTCAATTTTCTTTTATTTATTATTATCTAGCCAATTAAGGTTAAAATTTTCTTATGAGTAGTATTTGATCCTGTTTTGATTGAAGGATTTCTAAGGTCGGTGGAGAAATGATTAAAAGTTTTTCAATTAAAATAATAAACATTTATCGCCAGGTATTGGCAGTTTTCGAATGTAGGAAAATCGAGTAAAATTGGATAGCCGTGTTAAAAAAATGAAGCTTCACATTAGTCAGTGCAGCGCAACTGGTTAATGCATTCTATTTTGTATCTAATTCACACCTGATAACCGTTAGCTATCAATACATTTACTTTAATTCTGAATTGCCCACTATTTGGTATCAAGCTGTTTACAAAAATGGTTTGGTCTTGTATTCATCGGAAAAAAATAGTTTCATCTCTAAAACAAAAGTCGTTTATCTATGACAAATCAAAGATACAAAATTATAGTTTAGATTATCAGACTTCAAAGCCTACATAACAATATACCACAATTTTATTTTTAATTAATTCAGGGCTCTTTTAATTTTTGTAGACAAATCTGGCACAGACTACATCATTTATGAAATTTTTTTTTCTATATTAATTTCTAATTTTTCGTGTCAATTTTATCAATTATCCAATTTTTATTCTGTTTTAATGGTTTCAATTTCATTCAATGCATACATTTATACATCATATACATATTCATAAGCAAATGTTCATTTAAAAATTATTTTGATATGTAATCAAGCACATATTTACATGATTCTCGAGCAATGTAAAATTTGCTTTATTCCTTCATTAACTAGTTAATTAAAGTTGTTATATTTTTATATCACTGCTATACCTATTCAAGCAAATTGAATTTAAGCACTTTGAAAATAATTGCTCCACTTAACAATAGGTAAGCTCCAATTGTAAATTAGAATCGATTTTACGTTAACGATATGCGAAGAAAGAATACAAAGCTCTTGAATAAAAGTGTTGCAGATATTTAAGCATATGAGTTTTTAAGTAGTTATTGCTTCGTTTTCTCTCTTCCTGTATGATAAGGAATGACTTTTTTTTTTATTTCGTCGATGTTACTCGAATAGATGCCGAATTAATGCAGTGATATGGTATTTTAAAATTTATTTTGGCTTTTAATTAGTTTTTCAATTTACCTTGAAATCGTAAAGATGCAGTTTAGATACTTCTCAAGTTTTGAGATAGAGGTATTCTGCAATCTGTGTTTGATTTTAAAGTCCACTATTCAAAAATTTATGAAATTTTTCAACTATATTATTAAAACTGAGGACTCCGAAAGAAATTAAACAGTTAGTATTATTGAAAAATTAAAACAAGCCATGAGAAATTTTGAAATTGATCAATTATTGAAGACGCTCATGATTTTTCAGGTTTAAATCTTCCGCTATAGAATATTTAAGATTTTCTGGAGTTTATGTCTTTCTAAGAAATCTGTAAAATTGTGTTTGCGCACAAAATTCTACATTATGTGAGCGACTCAATGCATTTGTAAAGATTCTATTTTTTTGTTTTTTTTTTACGCAAAACGTTTTCGGCCGAAATTTATATTATATTCAAAATCATTCAATGTATAATCTCAATTTGGAAAAATTGGGGATATATAATCACATATCATTTCTGAATTCCATTGATTTATAATCTTTACCATGAATATGTCTACAATTGGGTGATTCAATTCGCGCATTACCTTAGAAACCTCCAATAAAATGCAGAATAAATTTGCTATGCGAAGCAACCTTAATTAGAATCTGTTTCTCTTTTATATTTAAGTATTTACCACTTTAACATTTCTTACAGTTACGAGATTCATCAACGCTTATTGTGAGGCGTTTATATTACACTAAATATTAACTTAAAACCGAACACTTAACGTATATTGTTGTAAAAAAATTTATCATTAAGATTCCTTTGATTGCAAAATCAAACCTTTTAAAAGTTTATTAATTGATAGTGAGCCAAAAAAATCGTTAACTATAGAAACACAATTTTAATTGATCATATATAACAGTTCTGTTACTTCGAACTTTTCTCAATGAAATCATGATTTTTTTTAAAACAAATTTTCATCTTCATGAAATCTTTTCCCAATTGCCTATTAACTCTAAATGGCTTTATCTAGTTTCATTGTAGATTTGTTTAAATTTCTAGATTTTACTTTGCTAGTTATTGCATTTTACATTTTTATAATATTTTTTCCTCATTTTTCATTCGGTGAAAGTTCATCTGCGTCCAAGTTAAGCTTCAAATTATTTTTTTATGCTACTTAAACTGCAAGTTTTGAAGGTTGAATAAGAAAAGAGTCGATGTCTGGATTTTTGTGTTGCCCAATTATAGAGGATAACGTTCAAGGTGAAAAATCGCTGTTAACAGCAATGTATTATTAGCGATATGTCCTCTGGTGGCTTTATTAAGTTAAAAGCAATGTTCATTTGGTTCACGGGAGGAAGAATTAAACGGACGAATCAGACTCTTATTATTTCCCCCAAACCATTTCAACTCCCAGGTATACAATCCCACACAAATCTAGAAGCCGGCCCCGCTCTGATCCTGATTCCCTCGTTCTTCGTTTTTATCCCAGAACAACAAAACCTACATACCTCGAGATCGCTTTACCTTCCCTCCTTTTTGTCCCAATCATAAATGTGGAGTTGCGTGATGATCCAAATGATGCCAATTGTTTGCCGATGGATCCCCGCCAAACAGCTGATTGGGAACGAAGATCTGTTTTGAAATCGCGAACAATTTCACGAACCAAGCGTGGAACGGTGATTTCCGGATCAACAATTCTGTGGACTCCTGGTAACGACGAAGTTCTCGAAGAGCAACCGTACCGGGACGACAACGATGCGGCTTCCTTACACCTCCTGTCAATGGTAGTCTCGGTACTGGTACTGTTGGTTGCAGATGCTACAAACATGAAAAATTATAAATTTTACATATCATGGATACGAATTGCTTCACCATCCCTACCGTCACGATCTGTTCCAGCCTGAGGCAACGTTCCGTTGAAGTTCTCAAGGGTTGGATGTTCCACGTGCAGCCCTCTTGAGTACACCTCGCTCCGACCGAGTCCTACACACAAACGATCGTCACGAAGGTATGTTACGAGGTAGCAAAGCACTTGAAAGGATCTAGACAGCACACTGCAGGTGTAAATTAGTTTCACAAAACGAACTAGTTTCCTCCACTGCAAACAATTATGCACTTTTCTTTATGTAGAGCTGCTCAGATTTGCACAAAAACTCTGCAAATTAATTTTCACAACGTTTTCCTTGTTTGCGTTCGTACTTTGCAGCTCGCGCACAATGCAATTGCGACAGATCACGAATTCCACAAAACTTTTGTTTCCGAAACCTTTCAGCGCGTACAACGAGCTTACCCTGAGATTCTCGTACACTTAACCACCAGCATAATTGGTACAACTATAACATTTCTTGGAAGTTAATGTAACAATTGCCCACTTTTTACGGGAAACACAGAAACTTCACAAATTTTGCGATTCACGACAATGGACGATTAGCAGACGACAGCAACGAAAAACGAAGCCGCCATGTGGCTGTCAAAAATCCCGGTTGTCGCCTCGGACAAAACATCTGTGTGTGGAATGGCACGCCATATGGCGGCAATGTGCCTCTCCAGTTGTCGCCAGTGGCATAGTTTTCTCGATGGCCACGGTGGAGGGGCATTTCCAGATGGCTATGTCTCGAAATGTGCCGGGGTGTGGGATTAATTCTATATTTCAAATATTTATATCCACGGATCTAAATATTTGGACAGAAAAAAAAATATTTTCTGCACAACGATATCCGCACGACAGATGAAGTCCGCTGGCACTTCGAGGACATATCCATCTGGCCGGTTGCACGGGTTCGGGATCGGAATCACTTCGATTCCCGGGCGTAGGCGTCACATTACACATTCCCCCCCCCCAAAATCGAAGTAATTACGATCCCGTCTCCTATATAAAAGGTCTTGGTTAGGGCCATGGCGGGTCGAAGGTCGGTTTCGAAGGATAGGCTACAACCATGTTCGTGAAGACTCGACAGTGACTATATAGTAGGGAGTCGGGTGTTATTCGGAGGTCTTCGTCTAGGCAAAGATTGGGGTAAGCCAAGGTTTTTCGTGGGAAATATTTGCACTTCATCGTCTAAGGTCTTTTGCGTGGTAAATTCCCAGGGTTTTACCAGTCATGTCCGCGATGAGGTATCGGGTGGGGCTTATGACTTGTAGGACTCGACACTTCACGAATTTCTTGTCTAGTTTGGCATTGTAATGTCGGGTGGCATCGCTCTGTCGGAAATTTCGACGATATATTTCGTCGCCTGCCTTAAAGCCAGAAGGATGGGATCGCAAGTTGTACCGCTCCTCTCCCATCCGTCTACCTTCTTCAATCTTCTCCCGCAGTTGATCTCGCAGAAGTTGGAGCTTTTCGTGCGGTTCTAGAACCACGATTGGGTCCTCTAGCGATTTCAGCTGCCGCAATAGCCGGTAAGCGCTCCCATGACAGATCATGTACTGGCCGAACACTGCGAAATACGGCGAAATGCCAGTAGTGGCGTGGTACGACGAGCGCAGCGCACTAGTGATGGCGGACAATTTGCGATTCCAGTCCTTCTGATTCGGGTGGACATAGGCGCGAACGGCCGCTATGAGCGTACGATTCAGTCGTTCGGATGCGTTGGCTTGTGGTGAATAGACGGCAGTTCGTTGGTGGATGATGCCGTATTTGGACATTAGGTCTCGGAATTTGCTGGAGGTGAACTGGACCCCATTGTCGGAGACAAGTTTCTCCGGAACTCCAAACATGTGAAAGACTCGGTTCTCCAAAAAGCTGATTATAGGTCCAGTGTGCATGTTACGTAGTGGTTCTATGATAGGGAATTTAGAGAGCTGGTCCAGGACCACGACAGCTCCCGTGTGACCAGAAGCAGATCGAGGGTAAGGACCGATAAGATCAATGTACAAGCGCTGGAACACGCGTTCGGGGACCTCAACCTTACCCATGGGTGGCCGAAGAATGGTGTTGGGCGCTTTAGTGCACTTGCATAGCTCACAAGAGGCTACGTACGCTTTTATCTGTTGTGCCATCTTAGGCCAAAAGAAACAGGTTTTCAACCGCCTAAGTGCACGACCGTATCCGTCGTGCGCACTTGATGGGTGGTCATGAGCCCGTCTGATAAGATCAGTGGTTAATTCTTCGGGCACCCACAACTTCCACTGTTCTTCTTCTTGTATGGGGTCTCCGGATGCGTGTCCCATCCGCTTATAAATAAATCCATCCGTCAACCGCAGTTCAGGAAGCTGGGACAGTTGATTCTGGATAGTGTGAATCAGTTGGGTGTAGCTGGCTGACTTGAAGGCAGGATGGTCCAGATTGATCAATTGGGGGCTGTCGTCCTCTTGGACCAACTCGGCTCCTTCAGGGGCGAACATTCTGGATAGGGTGTCGGGGACTACATGCTGGCTTCCTTTTCGGTGGCGAATTGTGAAGTCAAATGCCTGTAGTTTCAGTGCCCACCTTGCCAATCTGCCGTTGAGATCAGTCTGGCTCATTAGCCATTTCAGAGAAGCGTGATCCGTAACGATTTCAAAGGTGTGTCCCTCCACATAGGCTCGGAAGCGTTTCACTGCCAACACCGCGGCTAGACATTCCTGCTCGGAGACCGTGTAATTTCGCTGGGCTGGGTTCAGCTTGTGAGACATGAAGGCTATAGGTCTCTCCTCGCCGTCTTGTGCAACCTGGACTAAGACTGCTCCCACCCCATGTTGACTCGCGTCACAATGGATTGAGAACGGTTTGTCAAAGTCCGGGCTGTGCAGTACGGGGGCTGTAGTCAGACTCTTCTTTAGCTCTTCAAAGGCTCGCAAGCTGGGCTCTTCCCAGACGAATTTACGTCCCTTACGCAGCATGTCGGTCAAAGGAGTGGTTATGGTGGCATAGTCATGTACAAAACGCTGGTACCATCCGCATAAACCTAAGAATCAGCGTAACTGTTTGGTGGTCTTGGGTAGTGGAAAAACGTCAATCGCTTGAGTCTTTTCCGGATCGGTCTTGATATGGCCATGCCCAATGATGTGACCTAAATACTTCACCTCCGTCATCACGAACTGGCTCTTCCTTATGTTGATGGTTAATCTTGCCCTCCGGATGTGTAGAGCCACCTCCTGAAGCAGGTCGATGTGTTCATCAAAGGTCTCGGTTATAAGCAACAGATCGTCCAAGTAAACGAAAACTTGGTGGCGCAAATGAGGTTGTATCACCTTATCCATAAGGCGCGTCATTGTTTGGGGGGCATTACACAATCCGAATGGCATGGTCACGAATTGATATAGGGGCCGACCTGGGACTGTGAAGGCTGTTTTCTCCTTTGAACCGGGGTCTAGAGGAATTTGCCAGAAGGCGTCCTTGAGGTCTAAGCTCGTGATGAAATGGGCTTTAGGCAATCGACTCAAAATGCCTTCGATCAACGGTAGAGGATATGCGTCCTTGACTGTGACGGCGTTCAAGCGTCTGGCATCTAGGCATAAACGGACCTTGTTCGGCTTGACCACTAAGGTGACTGGGGAAGCCCACGCGCTCTGTGATTCTTCGATTACGCCTAATGATAGCATTCGATCCACTTCGGCATATAACGATTTTTCCTTCGCCGGAGATATGGCGAAATGTCTCTGTTTTATGGGTTTAGCGTCCCCCACATCTATCGTGTGGAACACCAGGGCAGTCCGCCCGAGACCTTCTTTCTCGTGCGATGGAAAAGCCGATATAGCCGAGTCAAGACGCAGTTGCTGAGTTACATCCAGTGTATGCCGTAATAAGTTAGTGGGTTGAGATTGGTCAGGAACGGTGGTGACGGACTCCAGGGTCGAACCGGAAAATAGTGCCGGGGCCAAGTTAAATTTTCGAACGAAATCCACTCCTAGGTAAAGATTCTGGGTTAACTGAGGTATAATGAAAAATTCCATAGGTTTAGTTACCCCTTTAAAGGTGACATCCGTCATAATTTTTCCCACTACAGAGTGACGAGTTCCGTCCGCCGTGCTTAACCAGGAGGTGAAATGACGGATTTGGTCCGCGTGCTTTGCCAGTACCTCCCCTGCAAACTCGGCAGATATGCAATTCACACTGGCTCCCGTATCGACTAAGCCTGATACTCGTTTTTGCAGGAGGTGTACTGACGCATATGGCCGAACATAATCCCTCAATAATTCGTCTAAGTATATGTCCTTCAACACTTTCCTCGACTGCCTGACTTTTCTCCAAAAGCTCCGCATCCGACGCGTGGCTCGCTTGCTTCGCGGTGGAACATTTGTGGCCAACTCCTCATGGAAGATGCGCTGTCGAGTAGCCAAATAATTCCGCAGCCTAACATGAAAAGGTTTTACATGCCAAGGAACTTTCGCCTCGCTATCATTTCCCTGCGCGTTGGCATCGGCGAAGGACGGCGTCGGTTGTGGAACTTCGGGAGAACTGTGGTTAGCGGTGCGAGTCAGCAGAGTTGGAGTCATGTTGGGAGCTGGGTCATAGCTGGTGATGGGGTCTGGATTGGTTCGTCCGGGGTCTAGGAGTGCCGACGGGTGGTCGCGGCACTCGGTGGCAAGTTTTTTCGCCCTTTGCAATTTGCACAGTCAGGTGCGTATGTGTCGGCCTTCCCGCAGCGGTAGCAGAAAAGCGTCGGCTCCGCTGGACATGCATAGAACCGGTGTCCCGGTTGTCGGCAATTCCAACAGACCGTCGGGCTTGTAATTGCTTCAAGGGAGGGTCGATCAATCAATGTTGGGTCCTCAAGCTCCGGTGGTGCTCCGCTCCTCGTTACTGGTACTGGATCAGCAAGTAGGTGGTCTGCTGCCATCAACTCCGCGGTGTGATGATTTCGGGGATTTGGTCCCGTTATGCGAGGTTGTGGACGGAAGGTACCTCGTCGCTCATCCAAGTGTTCTTGTCTACGCGCATGGAGGCGCAATCTCTGTATGGTGTTGATGGGAAAATGAAGAAGGCTGTTCTGGAGATCCCAGCGCATGTTCTCTCTGATAATTTCTACCAATTCGTCCTCGGGCATGGTATTTCGCAGGCGAGTGCTCAATCTCACTATACTGGTGTAGTACTGGTCGAACGGTTCGTGAGCGCCTTGTTTCCGTTTCTTTATTTGCTCCCTTAGCTCTCTCTCAGTGAAGCCATCCTCAAATCGATTGCGGAAGGCTGCACTGAAAGAGTGCCAAGTGGGACGTGGCGTTGACTCTTTAAAGCTCCAGTACCAGTCGGCAGCGTCGCCGCTGAACAAAAGATGTGCATGCCGGAGGAAGGCCGAGGAATCACCTCCCAGGGTGCTGGATACCAACGCCTGAATCCGGAAAAGGAACCGGTCCGCCGATATCATATCGTTGAACCCTGTAAAGTTCAGGCGCCAACTCTCCATGATACGAGGCGTCGGGTCTCGAAAAAGTGCCAATGCGTTCCCGGGGGGAATCACATCCTCGATTGACCTGTTGTACTGAACTGCCTCGGGGGCTGGAGGTACCAACGGAGGTCCGGTACTGTGTCGCGGTCTGTATTCGGGAGCTCTGGGATCCATTCCCGAGTTCCTTGGAGGTGGAACCCATTGCTCGGATTGTCGGGAGTGGGGCATAGCCACACTGGGATTTGGCTCCCAGCCAAGCGGAGTTCTCACGCGGCTGGGTGGTTGGCTCATAGGGAGATTCTGGATCTTTCCCTCCAGGTTGCCAATCCTCTCCGACATATCTCTCATCAACACCTCGAGGGTGTCAATGGAGTGAGCGGAAGGCATGGGTGTCTCCTCGGACACGACACTTGCGGCCGGAACTTCACCGCCTACGGCTCCTTGCATACCAATCATCTTCACAAAATTAACGTTCCCTTCCATTTTAATCTTTGTAGTATTGATTCCAATTTATCATTCCTAACAATTATTTAAAAATAACGAGCTTAAATTAAATTTTTAAATCTTTAAATATGACTAAAACTTAAGACTAAATCAGTGGCCGAAAGTGGCGAGCTATTAATAGTGACTGGGAAAAAAAATTGTTTAAGACACACTTTCCTTTCTAGTGGTCGACTCCTTCAACGGGAAAAGAGAGTGCGTGGTAATCTGCCGAAGAAAGGGTGCTTTTGGTCGATTTACGAAATTTATCCCCATACCCACATACATTACAAAAAAAACCGTCTCTAAACTACGTTAAAGTGACTCGACGAGACAAGTGGTAGAGCTACCGTAACGACTTTGTACGCGGTCAAAATTCCCGACGCGTGGAAGCATTCCGGGCTTCGCAACTCCAGCATACGCCACCGAACGTTGAACCGATACCACTCGTCTAACACGCATAAGAAATAGTTAGAACCCTTCCGCGACATAAAGGCAAGGTAGCCCTCTATTTTCTTGAGAGTCCATGCTGATAGGTAAACCCATCAGACTGGCAGTTCCATCAAGAAAATAGAAGGTCCTTACAGGGGTTAGCCTAGGACAACACATCGGAAGGATTCTGTCGCGAAAAAAAATCAAACAAAGAAGAGCGGAAGCTACAACTCACGTGAAGCGACTTCTAATGTGTATCACACAATTCCACTGCTCCTGATAGTGGGACTCGAGTACCAAAGTACCTTACATCCTCCGTAAAGGACCAACTCGTCCGAAGACGCGAAGTTCTTTCCCCCTTAGGATGTTTTTGGCCCCACGTTGGGCGCCATTTGTAATGATTTTCTACTTTCAGATCGAACGCGGAACCGACCTCTCATCGGTTCTAGACGTTAAGTCTGAGTAGTGCCAACGGATGGTACCAACAGGTCAACCAATCCGTGCACCGTAACCCATTCACGCGGTGACTGCTTGTCGGCCAGCTAGTTCGGAGAGGATTTCGGTCGCGGGTCTCCGAATGGATTACGCTCAATTACAATATTTCAGTCACCTGAACTTGCCCGTTTTCCAAACGCGTCAACAATTACTCATCCAGAACGAGAAACCTACATTACGTTAGTTCTGGATGTGATCTATCCACAGATCTCAAATCAAAAACGCTACAAAATCCCATAGGCGCGTTACCGATTCACCGACGCGGTACCGAAAAATATGCTACTCGAACTTAAACCGAAGAAAACTACTCTAAAGAAATGACGAACCAATCAAAGGTACCGCGTACCGCGCGCGACGCGAAACCGACTTCAGCGGATTTGTCGAAACCCTACCCTCGCGACGGCATACTTACCCTACACTCTCGGTTCCCACTGAAAAAGAACGGGCCACTGAAAAGGAAAGTCGTTAGTTATCTAGCAATTCATGTTATTTTTATTATAACTTGGTTTCATTTTAAATTTTTGACAATATTTACAAGAATTTGCCAGTAATGTTTGACCTTTTGTTCATAATCAAAATTTTGTTATAGCTTCCAAATTTATTTATCTCATTAATTTGATGAACAATATCTCGTTTTGGATAAACTAGAATTGGAATTTCAATTTTCTTTTATTTATTATTATCTAGCCAATTAAGGTTAAAATTTTCTTATGAGTAGTATTTGATCCTGTTTTGATTGAAGGATTTCTAAGGTCGGTGGAGAAATGATTAAAAGTTTTTCAATTAAAATAATAAACATTTATCGCCAGGTATTGGCAGTTTTCGAATGTAGGAAAATCGAGTAAAATTCGATAGCCGTGTTAAAAAAATGAAGCTTCACATTAGTCAGTGCAGCGCAACTGGTTAATGCATTCTATTTTGTATCTAATTCACACCTGATAACCGTTAGCTATCAATACATTTACTTTAATTCTGAATTGCCCACTATTTGGTATCAAGCTGTTTACAAAAATGGTTTGGTCTTGTATTCATCGGAAAAAAATAGTTTCATCTCTAAAACAAAAGTCGTTTATCTATGACAAATCAAAGATACAAAATTATAGTTTAGATTATCAGACTTCAAAGCCTACATAACAATATACCACAATTTTATTTTTAATTAATTCAGGGCTCTTTTAATTTTTGTAGACAAATCTGGCACAGACTACATCATTTATGAAATTTTTTTTTTCTATATTAATTTCTAATTTTTCGTGTCAATTTTATCAATTATCCAATTTTTATTCTGTTTTAATGGTTTCAATTTCATTCAATGCATACATTTATACATCATATACATATTCATAAGCAAATGTTCATTTAAAAATTATTTTGATATGTAATCAAGCACATATTTACATGATTCTCGAGCAATGTAAAATTTGCTTTATTCCTTCATTAACTAGTTAATTAAAGTTGTTATATTTTTATATCACTGCTATACCTATTCAAGCAAATTGAATTTAAGCACTTTGAAAATAATTGCTCCACTTAACAATAGGTAAGCTCCAATTGTAAATTAGAATCGATTTTACGTTAACGATATGCGAAGAAAGAATACAAAGCTCTTGAATAAAAGTGTTGCAGATATTTAAGCATATGAGTTTTTAAATAGTTATTGCTTCGTTTTCTCTCTTCCTGTATGATAAGGAATGACTTTTTTTTTTATTTCGTCGATGTTACTCGAATAGATGCCGAATTAATGCAGTGATATGGTATTTTAAAATTTATTTTGGCTTTTAATTAGTTTTTCAATTTACCTTGAAATCGTAAAGATGCAGTTTAGATACTTCTCAAGTTTTGAGATAGAGGTATTCTGCAATCTGTGTTTGATTTTAAAGTCCACTATTCAAAAATTTATGAAATTTTTCAACTATATTATTAAAACTGAGGACTCCGAAAGAAATTAAACAGTTAGTATTATTGAAAAATTAAAACAAGCCATGAGAAATTTTGAAATTGATCAATTATTGAAGACGCTCATGATTTTTCAGGTTTAAATCTTCCGCTATAGAATATTTAAGATTTTCTGGAGTTTATGTCTTTCTAAGAAATCTGTAAAATTGTGTTTGCGCACAAAATTCTACATTATGTGAGCGACTCAATGCATTTGTAAAGATTCTATTTTTTTGTTTTTTTTTTACGCAAAACGTTTTCGGCCGAAATTTATATTATATTCAAAATCATTCAATGTATAATCTCAATTTGGAAAAATTGGGGATATATAATCACATATCATTTCTGAATTCCATTGATTTATAATCTTTACCATGAATATGTCTACAATTGGGTGATTCAATTCGCGCATTACCTTAGAAACCTCCAATAAAATGCAGAATAAATTTGCTATGCGAAGCAACCTTAATTAGAATCTGTTTCTCTTTTATATTTAAGTATTTACCACTTTAACATTTCTTACAGTTACGAGATTCATCAACGCTTATTGTGAGGCGTTTATATTACACTAAATATTAACTTAAAACCGAACACTTAACGTATATTGTTGTAAAAAAATTTATCATTAAGATTCCTTTGATTGCAAAATCAAACCTTTTAAAAGTTTATTAATTGATAGTGAGCCAAAAAAAATCGTTAACTATAGAAACACAATTTTAATTGATCATATATAACAGTTCTGTTACTTCGAACTTTTCTCAATGAAATCATGATTTTTTTTAAAACAAATTTTCATCTTCATGAAATCTTTTCCCAATTGCCTATTAACTCTAAATGGCTTTATCTAGTTTCATTGTAGATTTGTTTAAATTTCTAGATTTTACTTTGCTAGTTATTGCATTTTACATTTTTATAATATTTTTTCCTCATTTTTCATTCGGTGAAAGTTCATCTGCGTCCAAGTTAAGCTTCAAATTATTTTTTTATGCTACTTAAACTGCAAGTTTTGAAGGTTGAATAAGAAAAGAGTCGATGTCTGGATTTTTGTGTTGCCCAATTATAGAGGATAACGTTCAAGGTGAAAAATCGCTGTTAACAGCAATGTATTATTAGCGATATGTCCTCTGGTGGCTTTATTAAGTTAAAAGCAATGTTCATTTGGTTCACGGGAGGAAGAATTAAACGGACGAATCAGACTCTTATTATTTCCCCCAAACCATTTCAACTCCCAGGTATACAATCCCACACAAATCTAGAAGCCGGCCCCGCTCTGATCCTGATTCCCTCGTTCTTCGTTTTTATCCCAGAACAACAAAACCTACATACCTCGAGATCGCTTTACCTTCCCTCCTTTTTGTCCCAATCATAAATGTGGAGTTGCGTGATGATCCAAATGATGCCAATTGTTTGCCGATGGATCCCCGCCAAACAGCTGATTGGGAACGAAGATCTGTTTTGAAATCGCGAACAATTTCACGAACCAAGCGTGGAACGGTGATTTCCGGATCAACAATTCTGTGGACTCCTGGTAACGACGAAGTTCTCGAAGAGCAACCGTACCGGGACGACAACGATGCGGCTTCCTTACACCTCCTGTCAATGGTAGTCTCGGTACTGGTACTGTTGGTTGCAGATGCTACAAACATGAAAAATTATAAATTTTACATATCATGGATACGAATTGCTTCACCATCCCTACCGTCACGATCTGTTCCAGCCTGAGGCAACGTTCCGTTGAAGTTCTCAAGGGTTGGATGTTCCACGTGCAGCCCTCTTGAGTACACCTCGCTCCGACCGAGTCCTACACACAAACGATCGTCACGAAGGTATGTTACGAGGTAGCAAAGCACTTGAAAGGATCTAGACAGCACACTGCAGGTGTAAATTAGTTTCACAAAACGAACTAGTTTCCTCCACTGCAAACAATTATGCACTTTTCTTTATGTAGAGCTGCTCAGATTTGCACAAAAACTCTGCAAATTAATTTTCACAACGTTTTCCTTGTTTGCGTTCGTACTTTGCAGCTCGCGCACAATGCAATTGCGACAGATCACGAATTCCACAAAACTTTTGTTTCCGAAACCTTTCAGCGCGTACAACGAGCTTACCCTGAGATTCTCGTACACTTAACCACCAGCATAATTGGTACAACTATAACATTTCTTGGAAGTTAATGTAACAATTGCCCACTTTTTACGGGAAACACAGAAACTTCACAAATTTTGCGATTCACGACAATGGACGATTAGCAGACGACAGCAACGAAAAACGAAGCCGCCATGTGGCTGTCAAAAATCCCGGTTGTCGCCTCGGACAAAACATCTGTGTGTGGAATGGCACGCCATATGGCGGCAATGTGCCTCTCCAGTTGTCGCCAGTGGCATAGTTTTCTCGATGGCCACGGTGGAGGGGCATTTCCAGATGGCTATGTCTCGAAATGTGCCGGGGTGTGGGATTAATTCTATATTTCAAATATTTATATCCACGGATCTAAATATTTGGACAGAAAAAAAAATATTTTCTGCACAACGATATCCGCACGACAGATGAAGTCCGCTGGCACTTCGAGGACATATCCATCTGGCCGGTTGCAAGGGTTCGGGATCGGAATCACTTCGATTCCCGGGCGTAGGCGTCACATTACACTACTCTCCTTGGAGCTCTCCTATATGGATAGTGCCAAAAAAGGCTGATACTGGCGGCAGACAAAAATGGAGATTGGTCATCGACTACCGTAGGCTGAACGAAAAGATCATTACGAATCGGCATCCCTTGCCGAATATAACCGACATTCTCGACAAGCTTGGTAAATCCATGTATTATTCCACCTTGGACTTGGCTAGTGGTTTCCACCAGATCGAGATGAACCCTGGGGACATCAGCAAAACGGCCTTCACGATTAAGGGCGGACATTACGAGTACGTCCGCATGCCATTTGGATTAAAAAATGCTCCGTCCACTTTCCAGAGGGTTATGGACAACGTACTCAAGGAGCATTTGCTTGGTGTATCTTGACGATATAATCGTTTTTTCTACATGCCTTCAGGAGCATGTCGAGAGCTTCAGAAGGGTTTTCCAAAGATTAAGGGAGGCGAATCTTAAGGTGCAAATCGACAAGTCTGAATTCATGCGTAAGGAAATATCGTTTTTGGGCCACCTGGTCACCACCAAAGGTGTGAAGCCCAACCCCGACAAAGTTGAAGCTATTAGATCTTTCCCTATTCCGAGAACACAGAAGGAAATTAAATCCTTCCTCGGTCTTCTTGGTTACTACCGCAAATTTATAAGGGATTTAGCAAAGCTTACTAAGCCCATGACTCAGTGTTTGAAAAAAGACAGAACAATCGAACTAAATGACTCTTACGTCAAATGCTTTAACGAGCGTAAGGAAATACTTATGAATTACCCCGTTCTTCAGTATCCTGATTTTACCAAGCCTTTTGTCTTAACGACTGATGCGAGCAATTTCGCAATTGGGGCTATTTTATTGCAGGGTGATAAACCGATATGCTACGCAAGTAGAACATTAACGGACTCAGAAATCAACTATTCCACTATTGAAAAGGAACTTTTGGCCATTGTATGGGCGGTAAAATATTTCAGGCCATACTTGTTCGGTAGAAAGTTTAAAATAGTCACGGATCACAAACCGCTGACGTGGATGACGAGCCTGAGGGACCCAAATTCTAGGCTTGTCCGATGGAGGTTGAGATTGGAAGAGTACGACTATGATATAGTCCATAAGAAGGGGACACACAATGGTAACGCAGACGCATTGACCAGAGTGAGGATTCCAGATGGAATTCAGGTCGAGGTTCACGCAAATGAGGGTGAAGAACCGACCCCAGGTGATTCAAACCGGGGCACTGGAGGTACTACCAAACATTCAGCGGAAAAAAATCTCAATACAGGCATTCATATTTCAGAAAAACCGTTAAATGAATTTTCACTGTAGATCTTATTCGAAAACTCAAACAGGAAACCAGAAACAATTTTGGAAATGCCATTTAGAAATAAACAGCGACGTACCTTTAGGAAACCAGAATTTTCAGAATCAGATATAATAGATATTTTCAAGAAATATATTTCCCCCAATAAACTAACAGCAATATATGCTAATGACGATACCTTCAGAAAGATACAAAATGTTTACTCCATTCATTTCTCGCAGTCCGGACTGTACAGAGTGATTCGCTGTATGGAAGTATTGAAGGACATTAATGAGTCTGATCAACAAGATGCAATTATCAGAGACTATCATATTAAAAGCAATCATCGTGGAATTAATGAAACTCACTCTCACCTCAAGAGAACAGTTTACTTCCCTTTCTTCAAAAATGAAGTCACTCAGGTGATTAATAATTGCGAGGTATGTCAAACCTTGAAGTATGACCGAAACCCACAAGCTCCTGAGTTTCGGGCCCCTCGAACTCCGGTGAGACCTTTGGAAATGCTGTATGCAGATATATATACTATAAATAAAAGATATATTCTCACTATAATAGACAAGTTCTCCAAATACGCTGCAGCCTATACTCTGAATAACAGAAATAGCCTCTGCGTAGTTAAAGCGTTGAAACATTTTATTAGCCTGCACGGCATGCCTGAGATTTTGGTGACATTGACCACCGATCAGTGAGATGAGTTCACTTCAACTTTATTCAAGGACTTTTGCAGACTGTACGGAATTACACACAACATTACATCTTACCAACATACATGTAGCAACGCACCAGTTGAACGATGACATTCGACCCTTACGGAAATCTACAGAATCATACATAACAAACAACAAGACAAAGACCATGAAGATATACTAAACGAAACAATTATTACATATTACAATGAAATACATTCTTCCACAAAATATACCCCATACGAAATCTTTTTTGGCAGAACTTACAGATTTAATGACAGCCTACAGGAATCCGATGCACATGAATATCTCGAAAAATTAAAAGAATTTCAATCCAGACTGTTCCCAGAAATTCAGAAACAACTAGAAAACCAAGTTCTCGAAAGAACTGAGAAATTAAATGAAACTAGAGAGGTTCCTGAGAGTATTAATGAGGGTTCCATAATTTTCAGAAGGGAGTGTCGAAGAAATAAAATGGCCCGTAGACTTACAAAACACAAAATTAAGAAAAATAACCTAGTAACAGTAATAACAACCAATAATCAGAAACTGCATAAGTCCAAAATTAAACGAAAACGAGAATTTCAGGTTTCTCCTCCCAGCGATCTTCGGGCAGAAGATGGACGTACAGGACCTAACTAACAGGAATGGACTGCTGCCGATGAGGCTTGGCGATGCAAGGCTGATTCTATCATATAGCAATTTACTGCATATTATCCAGCTTGACAAATACAAACAAAACATCGACAGGATCAACGAAATCTTGACTACCCTAGAACAATACACCGACATAGACGACTCTCTGGAACTAAGTAGGAAAAAGTTGCAACAGGCTGAAAGCAAGCTTCTAATATTGTTACCGCCTAAACGACATAGACGGGGACTTATAAACGGACTTGGAACTGTTATCAAGACAATCACAGGAAACTTAGACGTTAATGACGCCATACAGAATAACAACGATATCGATAGGCTTTTACACAGGGAGGATGAATTGCAAACCGAATTTAAAAATCAGTCGATGGTTAACAAACAAATGATAGAGCGATTCGAAAACATAACAAACCACATAAACGATCAACAAAGAAAAATAACCACATACTTAAATCATTTACAAGCAAATCTACAGAACCAAATTAAAACCGATTCTATAAATTTGAAGCACTTGCAATTCCTATCACAAATTAATTTTAATATTGATTTGCTAAACGAACACTTGTCCAGTATTTTGGAATCAATCATGCTTGCCAGATTTCGAATCATTCCTAAATTAATCCTTACACTAAATGAACTAGAGGCAATACACTTTCTATTTTCAAAACACTCGGTAGAAATAAATTCAGAAGAACAGATTTATGAGTTGTTGGACCTACAAGCCTATTTTAATGGGTCGAATATCATATTTAATATCCAAATCCCAATAGTTTCCGAAGATTACCACATTATTCCCTTGCCCATCAATAAGACAAAAACAATCCTAGCCAAACCGTACCTTTTGATGAACCAAAACCATATTCAAGCAATCGACGATAAATGCCGCATTGTAGAGGGAACTTATTACTGTCGGCAAACGACATCGTGGTATACGACCGAATCCCAGTGCGTGGGAAGCCTCCTGTAAAACCAAACGGGACATTGTCAACTGTACGACCTCGAAAACTCAATGGAGATATACCAGCCCGAACCAAACCATATCCTGTTAATCAATGTCCCCAAAACTATCATCAATTCATCTTGTGGGCCGAGCAAACTGAAAATTGAAGGAACAATCCTCATACACTTCGAAAATTGCGACATCTCTATTAATGGGGTACATTACTTCGGAACCAGCTCGGTGCATTGGGACGAGATTGATATATATATATATATATATATATATATATATATATATATATATATATATATATATATATATATATATATCCGGCAATCTTCAACAACATCAATATCACAGAGGCCAGCAGTGTGCAAATCGGGCTGAAAGATCTACAACCTTACCAGTTCATCAGGACTCAAAATCTTCTGGAAGTTACCTCGCAATTCGGGATCATCTTTACTAAAACTACCAGTGTACTTACAGTGGCAATCACGTTGGTCCTTACCTTGATTGGAGTATCATTGATGTGCCGAACTTTTCGAACAGGACACCTCTGCCGGGACAATCAGGTGATCATAGCTCCTGCTGATGAAGCTCTAAAAAAACGGATCATCTGGCCGTCGCTAGCAACTAGGGGGGAGGAGTTACGGCAACATAGTGGTAGCGTTCATGCAACATGGTAGCGTTCATGCAACATAGTGGCGTCCATTGACTTCATAGATTGCTGACTTCCTATTTTTATTAATGTTTCAATAATTAAAAACTTCTGTTTGTGAATGTACTGACTTCCAGTCTCTATCCACTGTTGTATGAGTATCAGATTACCCAAGTCATTAAACTACGTCTGCTTTATTGCATTCTTTGGGTCAGCATTTTTATCAGATATTAATGAATGCAAAGCTTTGTACGAATGAGTTTGATTTCAACTTCGAGAGAGTGAAGAAATAAAGATTCATATTCGACACAGATTAAAATTTCTTGTGTTTCATTAGAGAAGTAACTATAATTCGCGCATGCAACCGATAGTGGTTACTAAATGCAATGCATTTAGCTTTGGTGCAAACCAGTAGGGGTGTTAATTCTGTTTGGAGCATTTTCATGCAGTTGTTGTACTTTTGTGTACTTCTCGCTTTCCTTTTACTGCTCGACGAATGTCAACTGCGGTGATTGACATCGGTGAATGTTTATATTTATTCCCGGTGGCTGTCGTTGTGGAGTCATTAGAAAAGTAATTATTTATTCCGTCCGGGATTGTTTTTCGCATCCGGTTTTCCCTATGCAATAATCCGCGGATCGTAACGTGATGCAAAGACAGGTGTGCGCGAAGAAAGTGCAAGTGGTGGAGTGGCGCCGAAGTTTCAATAATGTAAGTAGGTGATCCTATGAAGCGTTCGGCAAAACAGTCCTTAACAAGAATTCTCCCAAGTTTATGTTTGATTTATTGAGCGATGGTTTAATACGTTTGATTTCATTATCCCTTCCAAATAATTTGTCCAAATAGAATTCTTGTCGATTGTTGTTGTCGTTCTGATTCATTCCCAACGGGCAAATTAAGAAGCGCTTGTATAGGAAGCGCATTCGAAGCGCTTCGTTGTCGCTTTATCAACAAGCGGATTTGAAGTGCTTGATTTTCGGTGCATGCCCACAAGTCACCAAGCGCTTCATATGCGCTTGTAAATGAAGCGACAATCAAGCGCTTTATATACGCTTCATTTAAAAGCGAATTCAAAGCGGTTGGTTGATTCTGCGCAACTTGCTTCGGTACAGGACCTGTCCCGTAACGAAACAAATTGCGCAGAATCAACCAAGCACTTTCCCTGGAAAGTGATCATTTTATTGAAGTGCGCGAGACGACAACGTAGTCAAGTAAACATTTTTAAAGTGATTTGTGCCGAGTTTTATGCTGAGATAAAAACGTAAGTAAAAAGTCAATTAGATATGCATGACAAGAAGCGTAATTCCCATTTCCAACCCAAATTTTTCGTAACCTTCACAACCTATGCGCATGAGTTAGGTAGTGAATTATTCCATGAGCAGGATAAAAAAAAAATTTAAATCTGTTCGCAAAGTGTCCGTTTTTCGAAGGTTTGCTATCCTTTACAACCCATTGATTACAAAGAGATGCATGCTAAAAGCCCTAGGAATGAAAAAATATTATTTTCGGCTTTACAGGTCGAACATTGAATCTTTTTATCGTTCATCGATTTCCAATGATTTTAAAATGCAGCTCTGCACTACTTTCACCTAAGGAATGGGATTTTGTGTATTCCTTGGTGAGGCTAGAGGAAAAAAAAGTCTCTTCTTGTTGTATGGATATTCTTTTGTGAAAGTGTTAAGGATTTTGCTTACTATAACATTTTGTGTTTAGAATTTCATTAAAAATGAAGCGGCGAAATTACGGCATCAGCGAGCGACATATGAGGTGTTTAGTTGCGCGTGGAATATATATTAACAAAAACTCAAATATAAATCGTGACTTAATGAACGATGCCAGTCCTGCTGATCATGTTTTTGCAATGCAGAAAAATGCAACAGAGTCTGATTTTACTGTAAACACGAGTGAGCATCAGGCAGAAAATCTAACGACGGCCGAAAAAATAAGAGATGCCAGTCCTACTTATCAGGTTATCACAATGCAAGAAAATGTGCCGCCAGAGCATGAGAATCAGACAGGAAATCAATTAACAGCCGAAAAAATAAGAGATTGGGCCATTGAAAACAAAATAAAGCGCAAGGCCTGCGATGAAATTTTGCAAATAATAAAACAAGCCGGACTAGATGTACCATCATCAAGAAAAACTTTATTAGAGACAAAATATAAACAAATTGAAATCTTCCCACTACCTTCAGGAACATACTTCCATTTTGCTACGCAAAAAGCCTTAGAAATGTTAAATATATCTGTAACAAGAGAAGAAACATGTTTGCTATGTCATCGATGGCCTGCCACTTTTTAAAATTTATGGAACTCAACTTTGGCCTATATTGGGATGTATATCTAACTTCCCAAAATTAAATACTTAATGAATATCCGTCGGAATTTGTGAAAGAAATAAAACATTTAAACAGTATCGGATTATTAATAAACGGAATCCCTATTGCTTTCAAAATAAATGCCGCTTTAAAAACGCTTCCAAACCGTTCTTTTTGCCTTAGTTTGAAGCGCTTCAAAAGCGCTTCGAAGTAATCTAGAGGTAAGCGCTTACTTCTGCGGACATCAAATGCTAAAATGATAATGAACACTCGTATGAAGAGTAAGCGCTTTAGTGCTTCAGAACAAGCGCTTCATAAGGCCTTTTGAAGCGCTTCATTTCCCGTTGGGTTAAGATCTTGGGTGTTTTTCTTATCTGGGCATTTGCTATCGATAATAACGATGTTTCATTAGTATTCCATTCTGGGGTGCTGTTGAGTTCTAATTTGATGATTGCTAATTTTGTTGCATATGCCGGTCAGTGTAGATGAAATGTGTGACGCCACATGATTTTAATTTACCTTGGCTCCAAAAACCACCAGAGTTGGAAAAATAGATGCTAGGATGAAAATTTTACAGCCAATGTTTGAACAACGAATAAGTGATTTGTTTCATTCTCTTGTTGAGTAGATTGTTGATATGTGGCTCCGATGCTATAAACCCATCCGGAAGTATTTTGATGATAATTTAGACGCTTTTTATACGGAAATTCAACCGACAAGGTCTTATCCCCGTCACCTTAAAAATCAGCTTTTCGGCTCGGGGCCTCCTCAAAATTTTTTCAACAGCATCGTTTTTATTTAAGGTAGATGGGTAGTGAAGTATGCGGGGTCTTTTCCCATAGGTACCTCAAAGTAACAATGGTCCATAAAAATAATTAAATAATATTAATTTAAATAAAGAAAAGAAGTATGTAATAAAAGTATAAGTTTAAATATTAATGAATAAGTGGACATGTGAACTTCAGTTATATATTAGTCACCAAACTACCAATATCAGATCTATAATAAAAGGCACATTACATCAAAATAATTTAGTTCAAATTATTATTTATTTCGGTCTTTTACATAATGAAGAGTCTTGTAGTGGATCCAGCGTTTCTCTGGGGTCCGCTTGGTTGTCATGCTGGGTGAGAAGAAAAAAAACTAAAAAACATCCTCCTACCTGTACATAAAAATTAACTAATATAGGCTGCTGAATGGCCGATAGTGTGTAGTAATCGAGCAGTCGCCTGAGCAAACTGCTCGAAAACCGGCATAACAATCTGAAATTTTAATTGCAGGTTTGAATAATTTAATTATTCCAATTTATAGTTTTATACATTATAAAATATTTTGTTTTATAAACATAAATTTTAAATTATCTTTTTCCTCTCTACATTAAATTTAAATTATTATTTGTAATTATATTCTTCATGATAGTTATCTTTTATTATTATTTAAATTTTATTCATTATTATCTTCTATTAATTTAAAAATTCAAATCTGCAATTAAAATTTTGGACTTGAGAACACTGAGATAATATTGCATTGCCGAATGCAATTTACAGTGGCTGAGCTAGGGGCTCGTCAATCCACCATTAAGGCGTAACGACATGATGGACGACGGACAAGTAAGAAAAAAATCTGCTTCGGTACGGAAAAACTACCGTTCCGGCATAAAGATTATGCTGGGATTGAAACGGATTGAGGAGTCCGCTTTAGATCGCCAAGCAGTGAGTTCGGGAGAATCGCGCAGCGTGACATGTGATTTGCACACGGAAGACGTCGAGCAGGTGAGGCGTCGAGTGAGGGTAGAACGAAAGCGAAGAAAAAGTTAAAGGGTGTGTAATAAAGTGCTAAAGAAAATGTATATTGAAGATAAAACTCTTGTGACAAAGCGATATTTAAGTGATTGTGTGTTGTCTTGCACCCGTGGTTGCGGTCCGTGAGTTGTTCCTGCTCGTCGTGTATAATTGCAGCTTTGCAGCGTCTCATTGAAACCTAGCCGTTTGCTTAAAAATCGGCATTCTCGACTAAATATCACATCGGCGTCATCAACATCAGTGGCGCTATTTCTCGACGTTTCGTTTAAAATAAAATACAATCTTTACGCCTTGCGTGCTGCTTCTGGAGAACAGATTTGGAATGAGTGATTCTGGTGGATTATGCCGGCAAGTTGTTATTGATAATAAAATTAACAGACGTGACAACTGTTATCAAAGGGAAATGCCAGTTTCCGTTTGTTCAAGTTCACTAGCAATATTCGGTGTCACGTGGGCAAATGTCACAAAACAACGCCCCTGGAAGTAGTACTCTGCAGTCGAATTGCAGTGAAGTGTTCGTTCAACGGGATTACAGTGAAGGAACATCCATCAAATTTCATACAAGGCTTCCGAGTGAACTTGTTGGTCATATTGAAAGACATCGCTTAGAATCAAGAATAACGACACTTAATGATTATTTTTGCCGAAGCAGAGAAACGATTTGGCAGCACATACTGCGAAAATGTTTGGCTTGTCGAACAGCTTATTTAGTTTATATGTGCATTGCAACTCATTACGAAAAGACTCTTTGAAAGTAATCTAAATTTATTGCATCCCAAAATGAACGTATTTATAATCCAATAGGGCTGCAAATAACAGATCCTATTTCAATATTAGATCGACCTGGTCGCACATGACTTGTGCTTTCCCATTCCAAAAAGGTTTTTTATGGTATGTCAATTGGTAAATTTCTGTTCAGGAAATGGATTTCGGGGTTGTCCTGCAATGATATTGAAGCAGATGCTGGACAGAAAATGGAAAAGAAATGGTGTTAAATTTTGGCAGAATTAATGTGTTTTTATTTTAAGTCGATAAAAAAATAAGTTTTAGTTAGCAGCAATAGAGGAACTAGTCAAAACATCATCCACATCATCAGCGGGCATCCGCTTATACTACTGTGACCAAAAAATAAGGTGACATTTGAATTTAAACTGCGCGCGTTGAAGCATTTGGAGAATTATTTTTTTTAGGTTGGTAGTACTGTCAGTGACATCTATGTCAAATTCACATGTTAAAATATTCATGAGTGTTTGAGATACGCGTCGTTTCCGGGATGGCCTTCAGTTCCGTCTTCGCTGCGGCTTGAATCTCCTCTATGGTGTCAAAACGGTGTCCCCGGAGCGGTCTTTTGAGCTTGCAAAACAGCCAGAAATCGCACGGTGCCAAATCAGGTGAATACGGTGGTTGCGGAACGATATGGGTTAAGTTTTTGGCGAAATGATCACGAATTACGAGTGCAGTATGGTATGATGCGTTATTGTTGTGTAAAAACCAAGAATTGTCTTTCCACAATTCCGGCCTTTTTAGGCGGAGAGCGTTACGCAAACGACGCATAATGTTCAAATAATATTCCTTGTTGACTGTTTGGCCCGGCGAAAGGAATCCATAATGCACAACACCACGATAATTGAAGAAGAGAAGAGGTTGATGGTCGCCCAGGACGCTCTTCGTCTTCGACACGTTCACGGCCGGCTTGGAACTCATTATACCACTTGTAAACATTTTTTTTTAGACAAAGTCTCATCACCAAAGGCTTTTTGTACCATCCTCAACGTATCCGCAGCAGAAAATTGATTCCGCAAACAAAATTTAATGCAAATTTAACAAATTTCGACATCGCAAAAAACCGAAAAACTCACTTTTAGCAGCTCACAAAACGACGCGTATCTCAAACACTAATGAATATTTTGACATTTAAATTTGACAAAGATGCTACTGACAGTACTACCAACCTAAAAAAATTCTCCAAATCCTTCGACGCGTGCAGTTTAAATTCAAATGTCACAGTAGTATACGACTGAAAACATTATTTATTGGAAAACTTAATTTGGCAAAAGAATTTCTGCAAGGTTATAATTATGACCACATAAAGTTTGATTAATTATTGAAATATTCGAGTCGTTTGAGTAAGAACATTCTCTAAAATTTTCTCGATATACTTTCGTTCTTTTAACTGACTCTGTGTTTTGTCTTGTGTGTTATGGATTCTAGTTCTAGCGAAAGATTTAAAGAATTTATAATATGAATCGAGCAGATTAGATATGATGTACTGTGCATTTACACTTAGGAAGAAAAAATTAATAAAAAAATGAATTGTTCAATTGAAAACTCGGTCTTTTCCTTTTGTTAAACCTGACCGGGTATGGGACCCACCACGTTGGCTGTCCCCTCCACTATAATGAGCTACCCATCGGGTGACCTCACCCCTTTCTATGTGTTCACAGGTGCTCTTGCAGGGTAGGATGGCCTTCCGCTTGCGTGCCTATTTATGGCATAGAGTTATGTGATTCCCTCACAAAATACTATGACATGAATTTGCCACGTTTATATTTTTCATTTAAAGGTAAAATTCATTCAAATTATATTTGTGTGAGTTTTTCACTTAAATGGAAAATATATGCCCACGATTACATTTGGATCTTGATCTGCCTGCGGCTTTCGCCCGGATTCCCCACTCTTATTTGGGAGCCATAAGTATCGTTGGTAACGACGATGTCCCCCTAAGTTCGTCTGTTTCCTCCAGGCCCGGTTTGTCCTCTGAGTCAGCAATTTTTGACCCTTAGTAGGTTACCTCATTCTCGACTTCGGTCGATATTCATTTGAACCCCGAAATTCGTTGATGCGCAATTTCTTTCGTAGTGGGTCCTTCTGCTGGGGAGAAGAGCTCGCCCTGCGACACCGCAGTGCTAGCCAGACACCACATTCACGCGTCTTTATGTAATGAATCGGCCCTACGCCACTGCCAATTATTATTCAGTCGTGATTGACGTCGACGAAATCGGAACGCACCCTCTAACCTCTCGCTGTTCCTGAACCGCCTTTGGTCAGCTGAGAGGAAGGAAGGGAAGCCATATGGCAGCAGACTTCACTACTAAACACATCACCTTTAGTACGCGACTAATACAGATGCAATGTGCCAACGTATGACTTCCCATCCTACGTCAGTTATGTCTGGGAGTGTCACGTAATTCTTTTTGCGACGCAGAACAGTTCGCGCCTTCTCTAATTCTGTTGAAATTTCACTACCGGAAATGCATTGAATATATTAGGCGGTGTTACAGTTACGCGATTTTCATTTTTATAGCTAAGCGAAGAAGGTTGCTCATGGTGTTGCAAATAAGGATTAGAGAAGTTGTTCTCGAGTTTCCCATCTTTAATTTAGCTTTATTGGAGTGCCTCTGCCCTGGTTTTGAATGCACCATCGCTTTCCTTCCCATTGGACGAAAATTTACCAGCTTCAGTTTCATTTTTGGCTTTTCGATACATTGGTTCGGTGAATCTACTCTGGGCCGGTTCCCTGTGGCCAAGATTTTTTTTCCCGGTTAGTCACTTGTACAGTGTAATCCTATTTAATTATATTTTTAAATAACTGTATTTCCGAACAAGCGATTGCTGGTAAATTGTAGAGGATGAACCATTTTTAACTTTTGCGTTGTGGTGCTGCTTCTTGTTCAATGCAAACATGGGGTTGCAAGCGGATGAATGCAGCGACAATTGTTTGGAGGCCAAGGTTTGACTACTCGGTGCTTTTGTTAGTGCTGAGGTTGTGTTTTTAGATTTGGTAATAAATTTTTATCAAAAGGAGGAAGACCCGTGTAATGCACTTTTAACTTTTTCGAAAAACTAATTTGAGCAAAAGCCTAGTTAATTGTCGAATTTAAGCTTAAAATCTTAGCGCTGGAAAAAGGCAACGACAACTAATGAAGTGAGTAAGCATTGTCAGTATATATTATTTTCATAACATCCGTGCTACATACTAGACGTGAACGATTTTTATAAGATACTTACGAATATAGTAAGAAAATTTTTCCTCGCGAAAAGGGCTTTAACCCGTGAGTTGCTGCTTTTGAAGAAAAGGATTTTAATGAGAAAGCATTTTCGTTGTGATTTTGAAACAACGTGAAGTGTTTCATGGATTTGTGCGGATTTATTCGAGGAGAATTAAATGTGAAAAAGAACATACACCATTGATTAAGTGATGCTATTAAATCCCAGTAGTGAGGAATATACTTTATAATGATCCTAACTGATTTTGTACGATGAGCTTTATCATACAGTGGATCGGGTGCAGTTGCCACAGAAGTTGCCCGGACCGCCCATTAATCCTTTAGTCGAATTGTCTGATGATTATTTGACGAGTTTATCGGATCGAGTAGTTCATGAGCCAAAATTGGAATTTGATGATTCGGAAATAGTAACAAAAGTTATGCCCGATAAAGTGGAATATCTTGACGTAGAAGAAGAATTCGAGGTTCAAGATTTTGATTTCAAAGAAAGTGTTGTACCTGAAGACACTTATGGAGATGACAGCTTCGAGGAACCGCGAGGTCAGTCTGGCGAATTCACATCAATGAAGACTACGTTTATGGGATTCTTGGGAACTGATCGACAAGGTATTCACACGTTCGCAATATATGCTTGCTATCTACCGGCCAATCTAAAACTATTTGTGGAATTGAGCAAACGACTTATGGAACCATATGTCCAAAACGAAAGAAAGCAATCGGCCGTCCATTCCATTCCCTTGGAATTCATGCAAGGAATTGGACAGAAGTTTTAGAAAAAATCTTCAAAATTTGTCTGTAGCACATCCCACGCTTTCGTCCTTTCAGTAGTGAAAAATTCAAAAAGAAATTGAGCTATTTGTCAAGCATAAGTGAACTGCGTCCAATTCTTGAGTTACCTTTGTCAAAACTACCTGATGTTATAAGAGACGTAGATGAATCTAGGAATATAGAACGTAGACTGGCACATCTTGAAATTGATGAAAGTTTGCAAACAAATATAAAATATGAGCTCTTCTGTGAGCATACGTAATGTTAGGGCTCGAATTTTATTTTGCTTCTGTTGCAAAATAATGTGTCTCCGCCATTGCTTGTTGACTTCATTTCCGTAATATGCATGTAGGATATTTCAATATTCTCCGAACACCGATAAAAACTGTTGACGCGTCAGAAAAGACTTCGTTTTTTTAAAACATTTGATAGTTGTTGCAACATGTCCTTCCATATTGCTTCTGTATTTAAACTTTGGAAGTTGGCTCATACAAGAGACTAACACAGAATATAGCCCCACTGAATTATCACGGAGAGAATCAATGCCTTTTTAAGTTGTTTGCTCAACGAACCTTAGCATGCTAGTTCTTGACAGAATCGATAGATTGGCTATTTTGGGTAAAATACTCTTTTTCTAGATATATCTTGAGTAATATTTGTGATATGTGTCCTTTATTATACTTTATTTCATACTGAGCGATATTAAGCTGTAAGTTGTTTGCAACCTATTCCAAAATGAGGATACTCGTTTGGTCTAATAACAGTACTTCACGAAATGTTCTTAATAGTTGAATAGTTATTCTTGAGATCTTTATTCATTAGAATAAGCTTTTAGACCGGATTCATTGTAATTTGCTCGCTAGGCTTTTCTATTTTCCTTTACGAGCTTATTGTTTTCGCTTGCCTTCACACTCATGTCAACTCTGAAGTAAATTTAGCCGCACCCCCGCTTATTGAATACAAACTCCATTGATCAACGTTACCTTGAGCAACACTCAATCCATATAGTGTGCATGTCTAACGTCTACTAAATAAGATCTTTACGCATTTTAATCTTAACCATCCCAGTCGAGGAATACAAAATAGTCGATCGTAAAAACATCCTCATGTCAAGCAAAATATTGTCTTCTATTGAATTTCAAAAGTAACCATTTAGAGTAGAGCTGTGACAAATCGTATGCATTCGTTACAAAGTAACGAGTACATCACCAGATGCGAAATACCAAATCGTTACATTCGAATACATTTCGTTACTCGTTATTTTCGTTACTTTCGCATAAATGCGACTCAAACAAAGGTATCGGCACATAGTATACTCAAATAGTAACCACACTCCATCAACCCTCCGGAAAAATCCGAACACAAGCCGAACAGCAAGCCATAAATCTTCGGTAGCAGGTAGATGGTAAACGCTGATGCGAGGAATGGCGCGAATATAAACATATGCTTTGATGAGAGATTGCAGGGCTACCAGAGCTAAAAAATCAATAACATTGCAGAAAAACAAATTCGTTCCATGCAATCTTTTAGTTTTTTATTAGGATCTGGCAGCACTCCTATGTTCTGAAATGCGTAAAAGAACACGTGCGTCGGAAATTTTATCTGCATTTTGCTTTGTTTCTTGAGCGCGCCAAAAATGGATCAGCTGTAATGCCCCGGATCAGCTGTAATGCCCGTGGGAAAATTCAAAAAGTGTGCAACACAGGGTAAATGAAAGGTGTGGCTACTATTTGAGTATACTATGTATCGGCGCAGTTGTGCTTTTCTGCACAACTGTGCTAAGCTAGGTGATTCGATTCGTCGTCGATATGCGAGTTCGATGGTATGCGGCGACCGGCGACATTTTTGGTATGCTATATTTCTTGGATACACATTAGGTTTGCGGCCGCGCATTTGGTTTATGCTGTAATTTTTTGCATATACATGCATTATTGCAAAGTTTGATGTACAGTGTGCTGTATAGCCCGTGTAAAAGCTCGTATATTTTTTTTAACATTTAGAAAATTAAATTTGAGAAGTGAATTTGGTGTTAAAGTTTCTAAATTGGTATGTAATTTTATATAATTATTCCGCGTTAGCAGTTTTAATAAAACTTGAGGATTACGGTCACTTACAAGAATAATAAAATATGACCAAACATAATTAATAGGTAACACCTGTGCCCTTAGAGCAGATGCTTAAATAAAAGCTCTAACTATATCTAAAGAAATACTGCTATTTGATTCATTAATGGCTCTGTTTTGCACATACAACAATTTTTTTGTGAGTTATGAAATATTGCCAAATCTGAAGACTAATTATAAATTTCTGGCATTATCTTTAATGCAAAGTTTAGCCTCAAGATTATTTACATTCATCTTTACATGTGTTTCCGAATTAGGTGTTAGCGTTTCCGTGAGAGCATCTGCATGAACGTTAGTCGTACCGTTAATTCTGTTGAAATCAACAGAATATTTTTAACGTAAACTTTCAATGCTATTGAACGTATTTTTCAAAACCAAAAATAAATTGTTGCCTTAATGTACTTTAAATGATAAATTTACTTATCAATATCAAAGCAAGCAAATTTTGAATAAAATCTTCCACTACCACTAAATTATTAATAAACACCGGCTCTCATTTGGTGGCCCCTATTATGTAGTTTTATCTAAACAAATTCATTTAATATTGCTGCGCAATGGAAAATAAAAGAAGCAAGTTGTGGACATTTTTCACCACAGTTTCCGGTGATATAGCGAAATGTGATCTATGTCAAAGCTTATATTCTGTGAAAAGAGGGTCCACGACAAATTTTAGGAAACATCTCATGAGTAGACATCCGTCATCTTATGAAAATATTGTTCGACTTTCAACAAAGCTGGCAGTTACCATAACCTTAGAACCAACTCTAATGCCAGTGCCATCACGCTCACGTTCTGAAGATCCAAATATGACACCAGTGCCATCAAACTCACATAATGAAGTTGTAACATCTTCGAGGTTCTATTCGCAACAAAAACAAACTACAATGTTATCATTTGTGAAAAAGCCTTTTAGTATGGCAAGAGAAAAAAGATTGAATGACTTAATTCTCAATATGGTTGTGAAAGATTTGCAACCTTTTTCAATAGTAGAAGATGCCGGTTACAAATCTTTAATAAATTATATGGAACCACAATATTCATTACCTTCCAGGTACACATTGAGCACGACGTTGTTAGATGCTCAATATGCAGTTGTGAAAAATAATTTAAAACTGGAATTGAGCAGTGCTACTCATATTTCCATTACAACCGACGGTTGGACTTCACGGGCAATGCCGTCATATCAAGCAGTTACAGCACATTATTTAAAAAACTGGGAACTAACGACAGCGTTACTGGGTTGTTTTGAATGCCAGGAGCGACATACAGGTGAATATCTAAAAACAGAAATAATGCGCTTGTTATCAGAGTGGGAAATAAAAGAAAAAGGGTTTGCATGTGTAACTGATAAGACAGCGCTTTCAGGCAGTGCGATTGACTAGCTTCGAGCACTTGACCTGTTTCGCTCATACCTTAAACTTAGTGGTGCGTGCTGGCTTGCAGATAAGTGAAGTTCAAAACATTATGAAAAAAGTAAAAGCAATTGTGGAACACTTCCATAGAAGTTCCGTGGCTACAAAAAAACTACTGAAAATGCAGGAACAACTCAGGCCAGGCCGAACCCCATTAAAATTGAAAATGGATGTCATAACAAGATGGAATAGTAGCCTGGAAATGATTGAAAGAATGATAATTCTACAGGAACTTCTTGAAGCTGCGCTTGGGCTTTTACATAATCCTGTAGAAGGTCTGCTTGAGAATGAATGGCAAGTTCTTTCAGAAATCCAAAAAATTTTGGGTCCATTTAAGTAACTTACATAGCGAATTTCCTCACAAACCGAGGTAACGATTTTAATGATTATTCCGGCCATCGATAGTGTTACGGAAATATGTGACAATTGGGATCAAAATTTTGTTAGCACAGACACTGGGAGGAGACTTCTTCTTAAAATAGTCACCGAACTTAAGAGCAGATTCAAAAACTGTCCAACACACCCAGTACTTTCCAAAGCAGCTTTATTAGATCCTAGGTTCAAACGGCTAGCTTTTACAGACGAATCAACATATAAATATGCCGAAAAAATTTTACAACTAGATTTGGAAAAAATTCTTAACACATCTACCGTGGCGGATCTTTCATTCAATATTGAAGCAGTAAATGATTCTGCATCTGCAATTTTGGTGGATGACAACTCTTTTTGGAGGAAATTCGATGTACAAGCTTCTTCTTTCGCAGCATCAACTGTTAACACCAGCACAGCTACCATAAGGCAATATATGGAGGAAAGAAATATAATCAGACATGAATGTCCTCTAAAGTGGTGGCAAGCGAGAGCGGTTCTTTATCCAGGGCTGTCACGTTTAGCACAAAAATACTTAACACAGTCATGGCTAGTTCAGTGCCTTCAGAGAGGATATTCTCTAAATCTGGTCTGATTTTATCTGAAAGACGCAGTTGTTTGAAACCAGACCACATGGAATAAATTTTGTTTTTGACTATGAATCAAAGATTTATTTAATAATAGAGGAAAACCGACATGAGACTAATTATTTTCAAAACTAATTATTTTTTTATGACTGATGAATTCCAGACTGATTATTTTTTAACTAATGAATTTTAGACTGATTGTTTTTGTAAGTTTACCTTATTATTACTGAGTTAATATATTTTCACAAAAATTATACAAAGTGTGGCCTTTATTTCTAAATGAAAGGGAAATGACACTCCAAGTCTCTAAATTGGATGAGTTAATTGTTGAAGATATTCTATGGTAAAATTTTAAAATAATTTCAAGTTCAAGCATATCCTTTCGGGCAGTATAATTTGCGTTTTATGAAAAGTCTCATCAAATTCTTTAAAATATGGCATAAGGTTAAAAATAATCACGTTGAGAAAATAGAAGAATATATGACTATTTGCTATTCGCTTGCTATTAAAATAGCCAAAAATTTGCCAATTATAAGCTCAGGTGTCAGACAACTGTTAACATTCTATTTATTTCCATGTTTAAATTCTTGTGTTGCTTAAACCTGCAAAGAACGAAATTACTACATAGGGAAACATTTTAAATTGCACGAGTCACACGAACAATATGTACGTACCCATTCCATACGGTTCGATAGTAACGATGTTTTTGTAACGAGTACTTTTACATCAAGTAACGAATACATACGGATACAGATTTATTCGTTAGTTTCACAGCTCTTATTTAGAGTAACTAAAAATTTACATTAATCAACTTCACAATTTGGAGAACGAACTAAAAATGATCATAAATATGTATACCTTCAGAAAGAGCAATGAAACAATATCTAGATAAAAGTAATTACAGTAATCAACACAAAACAAACTTCTAAAATAGTTCAAATATATATGGCAAAATAAGACACAATTGTGCTTTGGATTTTATCGAAAAATTTGCCTCAGATTTATCTACAATGACATTATATTAATCGATTTATTTGAAATTGACAATCGTCACAATTAAAACAAGTTGAGTAAGCAGGAGAGTGCTCCTACCAGAAGGTCTTTGTAAACATCCTAGAGTTAGAAGCAAGTTTTCTAATGGCGTGAATCGATAACTTGAATTATTCATCCAATACTTAGATATGAAATCGTTCAAATTTATACAAAAGATGCACAGTTTCTTTCATAAGCACAGTGCAGCCGCCATTTTAATCTAGCTTAAATGATTTTTCTGAATGTTCGGCCGATTAAACATGCTCAAGTTTAACACTATTCCTTAAATTTTCATGAAAATTGAAAGAAAATAAAAGTACCTAAGTCAATTTTAAATTTTTCCAATAAGAGGTGTTATTTTGAATAGATCTTCTGATTTAACACCTTGCGACTTCTTCCTTTGGAGCCACGTGATAGAGAAGGCCTATGCCAATAGCCCAGCGTCGATTCAAGATCTCAAAGATGAAATTCGTGAGGCTATCGAGGACATAGGGCAGCCACTTTGCGATTTGGTTATGGAAAATTTCATGAAGAGGATATGGTCCTGTAAGCGTGTCGAAGTGGTTATTTGCCCAATGTTAACTATCGCTATTAATGGCATATCTTCTTCTTTATAATGAACTAAACATCTGATCATTTATTTTAAAAAATGGCATTTTTCTTATAATATCAAAATAACACCTCTTATTGGAAAGCCCTATATGAACCATAAACACGTGTTATCGTTGTTGTAATTCCATATAATTGAAATGGCTATAACTCACTTGATTATGATTCGATCTCAATTAAATTTTGTGAACATTTATATCTTATGTCAGTCTATATAATTGCAAAATTTCAAGAAGTTTAAAGATACCGTTTTGATTTTATGGGCAAAAATGTAAAATCTACAAATCATACTATTATTAACAAAGTTGAGCAAATTTCGATTTCTAAGGTATTTGTTGCCCTTGTACTCATAAAGATCCACATTCGTGATAATTTTCAGATTTTTCGGCTGAAAGGTGTCCAATCGCGAGGGGGGGGGGGACACAAATTTTGGGTACATTTTGCCTTCCCGTGGACCCCCTAATTCATCAAATGATTTTTTTATTTCAGATTCTAAAAGTTTTAATCAAGACCTTTCATTTGATACCCCACTCGACTACCTTTGATTAAAAAAATTTTTTAAGGGCCAATTCGTTATTAGGGGGGACCCCCCTTAAACATTTTTTAAATTTTTGTCTAGGCCTTAACTTTTGAGAGACCATCACTTCTGACCTTTTCACAAAGTTTGAGTATTCTAGCTTCTATAGTTTCTGAGGAAATCAGCTGTGACGCACGGACAGACGGACAGACGGACAGACGGACAGACGGACGGACGGACAGACGGACGGACAGACGGACAGACAGGTCGCGAAACTAGTAGGTCTTTGTAAAAAAATTTTTACAAAGACCTAAAAAAAAGAAAAAGAACTTTGTTTACCCTAGAGTTTTTTTGCCTGATAAAATGATGTGTTGTAATGTGACACAATTTATTTTTTTAGATTATAAATGTTTAGTAATTTGAAAATGTGAAAACTTATGTTTAGGCTGAAAGAAGAAGTTAAAAGTTTAATTGAAATTCTAGATAAATTCCATGAGTTTATAGGATCTTTGGAAACTCAAATATTTAATATTGTAGTTCATAGAATATAATTAGAAATATTGAATAAAATAACATGAATTGCTAAATACGATAACCACAACTTTCTTTTCCAGTGAATTATTCTTTTTACCAGCAGGAGTGGCAGCGAACGGTAAGTATGCTGTTACAAGGGTAGGGTTGGAGAAATCCGCGGATGGCCGGTTTCGCGTCGTGTCGGTACGCGGTACCATAATTTGGTTTGTGTTTTTTTATTAGAGTAGGTTGTTCCGATTTTGAGTTAGAGTAGGATATTTTTCGGTACCGCGTCGGTGATATTCTGGAACGCGGAATCAGATCCAGTTTTTTATGTTTTCTGAAGGAATGGAGGGAATACAGAATAAAGTAAAGTAGGTTTCTTTTCCGTATGTCAATGTTTTGACGCGTTTGAAACGGGCACGAATTCCGTCAGCATTTCTGGAACGAGCACTTTACTCGAAATTAAAACTTACTTACTGAGTTGTCATTGCTCACCTTTTCGGTGCTCTGTTGCAACAATTAGAATAAATATAAAAGCGACAACGACATTCAATTCGGGTTGGTTTTTATAAAAGTTTTGTGATTCACGGAGCACGGTTAAGCCTCCTTAACCTACCCACCTAATGTGAGGCTGCATTAGGGTGCTCATTTACGTCTTACGCGCACAATATACTAATCAATTGTACAAAAGTGTGTTCAATCATCGAATTTTTTGAAAATCCTGAAGATAAAATATAACATTTTCGTCAGTGCGTGCAAAACTCGACCCTAGATAATCCTGAAAATAATATATTATCTACAGTGTCCCCGAAATGGTGCAAATAAACATAAAATTTATGATCAGTGAATCCCAATAAATAAACCCAACGATTTTAAAAGAAAGGTGATAAAATGGCGAAACGGAAGGAATAAATAGTGAAACTTAGCTTAAATACTGCGAACCATTTTTCCCTACAAAAATCGAAAATAGAGTGGAAAGAAAATAAAGCAAAGAAAAATTGAAAATACATGAAAATAGATACGGTGGAAATAGAAAATATAGTGAAAAGGAAAATATTAAGGACAATGAAGTGCAAAATTTTCCAACAAACAAGAAGTGAAAAACGCAAGTGGAAGCCCGAAGATTTGGATCTCGATTTTTTCAAGGAAGCTTTGTTCCAGCAGCCGCAAGTATCTTTATGACCAATTTTCCTTATATATATGTATGCATATTTTAAATAACTTCATTTATCGATATTTTTATACATATATATATATATATATATATATATATATATATATATATATATATATATATATATATATATATATATATATATATATATATATATATATATATATATATATTCACTCATACATTATATTCACTAAATTACTGAAAAGTTTCAAAACCAATTTATGTAAGGGTGGTTTGGATTTGGTTATCTGATTTTTCTTTCTCATGATTTTTGCCCCTATACCAAGTTCAAAATGGCAAATGCTCAAGCAGCCCCCGCAATTCAGTTGAACCCCGTCAAATATCTCACTAGCCTCCCTGAATTTGATGGTAGACCCGAGAACTTACAGAATTTTATAAATCTGATCGATCGAATAAACCCTGTGCTTTTCGGATTTAATGAAGCGTCGCAGCTTCTATTTGGTGACCTCATTAAAAGTAAGCTTAAAAGGAAAGCTAAAGAAACCATCGAAATAAACTGCTGTGCTCTCCTTTGGGCAGATATTAAGGAAGTTTACAAAATAATTTCGGTGATCGTCTAAACGTTGACGAACTTTATGACAACTTGCGAGGAGTTACCTTCAAACCTAATGCTCTTGAATTTTATAATGAAATTAAAAGCTAGCTAAGAAGGCTTCATAATAAATCGTTAATTGTCCTTGATGCGGGAAATGAGTTAAACGAATGTGCTCGAAATAATAAAAGGATAGCTCTTAATCTATTCAAAAACAAACTCCCCGAGCCCATGAAAACGATCCTTTTCTGTACACATTGGAGTCCGCAACGGATATGTTATTTACGGCAGGTTATGCTTATTATAGTTCAAATGGACGAATTTATCAGCCGAACACAAATCACTCAAAAGAACAGAACAATAACAGCCAAAATAGATCAAACAATCAAAATAATAATCAGAGCCGATCAAATAATAACAATAATAATAATAGATCGAATAATAATAGCGACAATAATAATAATCAAAATACCTAACAGAAATTGCAACAATAACCACAATAATAATAGATTCAATAATTATCAAAACAGTAATAACAGTAATAATCGGAATAATAACAATAACTATAATAATAACAATAATAACCAGAACAATAATAGGCCTCATAATAATGCCAATAATTATAGCAATAGTAACAATAATGGCAATAATAACAGGTTCAATAACAAAATAATAGAAATAATAATAGCAAAAATAATAGAAACCACAATTATTTAAATGGAGATCAAAAACCCTACAACCATCAATTTGGATTCCCAAATAACCCTCAATATTATCAACGACAACCGACCCAGAGCACTAACACTAACGAAACTGTCGAAAATTTTCCTCCACAGGCCTCGAACGAAGACTACCTTTTATAGTTATTAAAACAAAAACAAGACCCCTTAAATTCATTTTAGATACAGGTGCCACTCATTCCATCATAAAACCTGGGATCTGCCACCCCAAATGGAAAGTTGATACGACCCTCATCAACTTGAAAACTCTGCAACACACAATTGACGTCTTCGAAGAACTAGGAAACAAAACCCAACTTATAGAATTTTATGTCTGTAAATTCCACGATTTATTTGATGGAATCCTTGGTAATAACGTGTTACGTCAACTAAATATAATAATAGATTACAAAGATCAAATTTTACATTCTGGTGATTAAAAGGTCCCCATTCTCTTTGAAACATACGAAGAGAACCAATATTGTCTTTTCAATAAAGCAGGATTCTATGAAGTTTCCGTGCCGATAGAACAAGAAAGCGGTTTAGTACACTACTCGGGCAAGACCTCCAAAGATGCGAAGGCCCACCTCGAAGAAGGCGTTTACGACGCAAAAGGCTTTCGGATGTCCGCATTCGTTAAGACACTAGGCGACAGTCCCACCAGAGTTAAATTCGGTATCCAAAAAACAAGCCCTGTTACCATTGAAAGTTTCAATAATATTGAAAATAAATCAAAAACGTATCTTCCTGTTCTAAATCAGATTAGGATGGATCTTCTTAATCAAGATGAACGTCAAAAACTAACTCCTGTATAAAGAAATTTTCCAATATTTTTTATAACGAGGACTCAGACCTCTCATTTACGAATGCAATTAAACACAAAATTCGCACTAAAAATAATATTCCAATAGTGGCCAAAACATATAGGTACCCGTACATTCATATGGATGTGGTACGGAGACAAATTGAAGAGATGCTTGAGAAGAAAATCATAAGATCAAGCAATTCCCCTTATTCGGCACCAGTTTGGATCGTGCCAAAGAAACTAGATGCGAGTGGGAAACAAAAATGGAGACTGGTCATCGATTATAGGAAGCTCAATGAAGTTACGATCAATGGCAAGTACCCCATTCCAAACATAGACGAAATTTTGGAAAAACTCGGGCGAAGCCAATATTTTACGACGCTAGATTTAGCAAAAGGCTTCTACCAGATCGAAATTATGGATAAAGATATCAACAAAACTGCATTCAGCGTTGAAGATGGACATTATGAATTCTTGCGTATGCCGTTTGGGCTCAAGACAGCTCCTGCGGCATTCCAACGCCTTATGAAGAATATTCTTTCAGACTACATAAATAAAATATGCCTAGTTTACTTAGACGATGTCATTATATTTTCAACGTCCTTACAGGAGCATTTTGACTCAATAAACAAAATTTTCAGAGAAACTTATCTAGAAACTAATCTGAGAGTCCAATTGGACAAATCAGAATTTTTTAAGCGTGAGACTGCCTTTCTAGGACACATCGTCACTAGAGATGTTATTAAACCAAACCCAGAAAAGATTGAGTGTGTTCAAAAATTCCCTATTCCCAAAACACCAAAACAAATCAAACAATTTCTTGGTCTCGCCGGATACTACCGGAAATTTATAAAGGACTATTCTCGTATAATAAAACCCATGACAAGATATCTGAAAAAAGATGCTAAACTGGATATAGACAACTCCGAGTATATTGAAGCCTTCGAAACAATAAAAACTCTCCTAACCAACGAACCCATCCTTGCTTACCCTGACTTCAATAAAACATTCATACTTACCACTGATGCTAGCAACTACGCCTTGGATGCCGTACTTTCACAAGAAGGACGACCAATAAGTTATGGTAGCTGTACGTTGACCGAACATGAAATCAATGACAGCACAATAGAAAAGGAATGCTACGCAATAGTATGGGCAACGAAATACTTCCGATCGTACCTCTTCGGAAGAAAATTTATTGTAGAGACAGATCATAAACCATTGACATGGCTTTTCTCAATTAAAGAGCCTAACTCAAAGCTCGTTAGATGGAGACTCGGACTCTTAGAATTCGACTACACTATCAAGTATAAAGAAGGAGCAAAGAATATAAACGCTGATACCCTCTCAAGGATTCCTAAGCCCGAAATAAACCTAAGCGAAAATTCCGAAACTATCCCTACTAGCAAATCTTGCATCAACGCGTTCAAGAACCAAATTATTATAAAAAAAACTAATTCAGTGTCCTTAAGAATCAAGAAACAAAAGATTTTTGATAAAAACAAAACAATCATAAATACCAAACAGTTAGAGAGTCAAGACGCGATTGATTAAATGCTGTACTTATTCAAGATGAAGAATTTTTCCAAACAATCCATTCTGCTTTCAATACCAACTTCATAACTAACGGCAAGTTCAGGATAATTAGATGCAACATTATTTTAGAAGACATAACGGACGAGGAACAATTAGCAAAGATCATAGAAGAGGAACATTTGAGAAATAACCATCGAGGAGTAGAGGAAGTTTCAAAGGAAATAAAATTAAAATACTATTCTCGCAAATTAGTAGATAGAGTTACAAACTTCATCAATAACTGCGAAATCTGCAACTGTGAAAAAAACGTTTGCAACCCTCCAAAGCCATTGTTCAAGATAACCGAAACTCCAGAAAGACCAGGAGAAATAATCCATGTTGAAGTCTTCTATACTCTCGAAAAACTATTATTTTTAACGATAATAGATAAATTTTTGAAACATGCCTGTGCAACCAAGATTCTCGGAAGAACCTGGAATGAGTTCAGAAGGGCACTTGCCTACTACTTTAGCCAGTTCGGCACTGTTGAGAAACTGATTGTTGACAACGAATTAGGATTCAAAGCAATCCCTTTGAAAGATTACTTTTCAAATGAAAACGTAGAAGTCCATTACATTTCCAGTAGCAATCATACTTCTAATGCAGATGTACTCATAGAAAGGTTGCACAACACTTTCAATGAACACATCCGCCTCCTTAAACATGATGATATCAATAACCAATGTACCGTAGAGGAAAAAATCCTCAAAATAATCTCCTTCCATAATAACACTATCCATTTCCACTACATATCACAAACCGATAGGTTTTGTGAATGGCAAAATTCACCAAAACGAATATAACCCTATCCATGAACTTATATCACAAAAGAAATTGAAAACAATTAGCAAACTAAACCAAAACCGAAAAGACAACGACCTTGAAACAGGACCAAATTTTATCAAACAAACCATAGGAGGAAAAAACCATTCGAAATTCGGAAAGATTAATGCAGAAAAAATTGACGAAGATCATTAAGTCGATTCAGAAAACCAAAACAAATACTTCCGCACCCATTTAAAATCCAAAAAGAAAAACCAAGGCGTAAATAACGCTACAATTAAAGCCATAACTAAAAAGAAAACTACGATACGCCCCTCAACTTCCCAAGCCCCTCCTAACAACGAAAATTCATTAAATTTATATTCGTCATTCTTTCAGGAAAATGAGCCTGCTCTTGATGATAACCCTTTGGACTACAATAACAGCCCAGACAATAGATATCCAGGATCTCAACTTAAACAACGGTTATGTTCCAATTGAAACTGGAGATGTAAAACTTATAAACTTCTATACTAACGTCCTGCACACTATCAATACAACTGAATACGGGCATACACTAGAATTGAATCGACACAATATCAACACTCTATCAGCTTCCACATCCGACTCAAAAACAATCCTGGAAACAATCAATAAAAAC